>MU005577.1:118484-255413 GCA_010405425.1 Lentithecium fluviatile CBS 122367 | reverse complement strand
ACTTACACTAGGTCTCTAGATAGGTAAAAAAGCGCTATTTTAGGCTAGAATAGACTAAGTAGTCTACCTCTAGCCTCTTAGGTTAAGAGGCCCTAGAAGGGAAGATAATATTAGGGCTAGTAGCCTAGACTAGGGTTAGGTAATCCTTCTCTTATAAGCTACCTTAAATCGTCTCCCTGCGGGGTAGCGATTTGTCTCGTCTACATACGAATGCTACTATTCACCCTTCTATGCAATAATACACTCCTTGCGCTGCCTTATAGGTTACCATCCTAATACTAGACGCATAGACTACCCTCCTAAGTATTTCTACTTCGCACCTATTTCGCTATTTCTGTTCTATATATAACGTCTTGTATTACCTAGATATTGCACGCAGTAATTAATTAGTCTTTACTGTAAGAACTAAAGGCCTACTCGTTGCGTTCTTGTAACAGAGATATACTAATCTAAGCTTAGAAGAAATAGCTCTAAAGAGCTTAAAGCTATATATATATATATAGATTATTCTAGCTATTATCTAGATAGTAGTAGTTATATTAATTAATTATCTAAACGCTATTTTTTAAGTTCTTTTATTCTTTATAGTTATAAGCCTAGCGCTTTAAGAATGTAGGCAGTTCTCTCTACACGCTTAATAAGCTAGATAGTAGCATTTAGGTAATCTATACTACTTAAACCTCTTAGTTTATAAGCGCTACGCGCTTCTTTCTTTATCTCTTTAAATATAGTACTATATGCTCTAAGCTTTTAAAATATTTAACGCTCTTTCTACTAGCTAATCTATACCTAAAAATAGCATCTCTTAGCTACTCTAGTATATATAGCTATAATTCTATACGCTTAGTAAGAATATATAAACTAAGATTAACTCTAACGCTAAAGAAGCTACTAACTTTCTCTTTAAAGCTCTAACGCTCCTAACGCATACTACTAGGTAAGATATAAAGTATTAGAATAAGCTTAGTAAGTATAAAGTAAAGGTAAGTAACTAGGTATTAGACGCAGCGCGTATATAATTACTATAAAACTAGGTAAATATTATAGTAACGCTAAAGATCTTAGTAGTAGTAATAATAAAGCTTATAGTAAATAATAAATTACGCTTTAGGTATTTATTAAGGCACTAAAGGAGAATCTTATATCTATAGAGATAAGTATACTTAATACTATTTAAGTAGAGTATAAGTGTTACGCCTATATTAGTATCTACTACCCCGCACGGGCCCTCGCTAAGGCGAGACCTACATATACCTTTGTATTAGTATATATATTATTCTATACTACGCCTACTATTAGAAACCAATACTACGTGCTATATCTTTTAGATATATAGCCTAGTAGTATAGAGCTAGCTTATTATAATAAGGCATATCTTAAGAAGGTAAAGTATAGCATAATAACTCTAAAAGCTTAGCTTTAATAATAGTAATCTCTATATCTATATATAAAGACTTATAAGATTAGTAATATAGAAGAATTTTTATAGTATAAGACTTTCTAGACGCTTTTACTTTTAAGATTATACTAGACTAGGCCTATAGTATATATTAAAAGCTTATATAAAATTATATTCTTAATAATACGCTTCTTACGCTTAATTAGATCTCTAAAATATTTAGATTTATATTCTAGAAATACGCTCTTCGCGCTAGTAATAAGAACTCTAGAATCTTTATAACGCTAGTAGCGTAATCTAATATATAGAGTAAAAGTCTAAACGCGTAAAGTAATATTAAGATAAAGCTCTATTTATACTTAGAGTATAATAAGAAGTACTTCTAGTTTTCTTTTAAGTACTGCACGCTTACTATAGCTCTTAAAGGTAGAATAATAATTATAGAAAAAGACTATTATATAATCCTTATATAATTTATAATACCTTAATTTAAGAATATATATATAAATCTTATAAGGCGTAGTGTTATAATTCCTACGCTAAGTAATATTAAGCTTATTAAAGGATATACCTAGGTAGACTATCTAAAGAGTATATAAGCTATACTTATTAATTCTATACTTTTAATAAACCTAGAGGCCTATTTTACTATAGATTTTAATACTTATCTACTCTTTTAGAGTATAATCCTTAATAATAGAGTAGTAAAATACCTAGTAAATAGTAAGAACCTATTTATTCTAGAATTTTTTAAGAATGCTTAGAGGGTGTAGTATATATAAGCTAGAACTTAATCTTTTTTAATCTTAGAGGTAGGTACTTATACGCTTAAAGATATACTTAATAGCGTATAAGAAGAAGGAATAGAAGATCTAATACTTATAAATATAGTTATAGTAGAGGGGTTTTATCTTAATATTATCTTAAAAGCTCTTTTTAGAGATAAGAGAGTGTAGTACTTAGAATTAAACTACTCTCTCTATATTAGAAGTATAAATATAAGTACTATACTTACTACTCTATAGCGTAAGTATAACCTTATATTCCTTAAATATAAACTCTTATCTTTCTATTCTACTATTATAAGCATAGTGCTAAGTTATAGCTTATAGTAATTATATCTATAAAGTAACTTTAAGTAACTTTAGTATATGCGCGTAGAATACCTTAGCTTAGTAACTCTAAAAGAGCTTATAATAAGAGCTAGAGAAGTCTATATTAAAGAAATACTATAAGCAAAGTATAAGTAATATATAACTATATATACTTTTTAAGTTATCTCTAGAAGGCTACGTAAAGGATTACTACGCCTCTACTAGAAAATATAGTAAAATCTCTTTAATATACTACTTAGGCGTAGAGAAGAGCTTTAAATTATAGTAATTAAAGATACTTATAGTAGTAAGCTCTATATATACTACCTCTAAAGTAAAGTACTTATTAAGATTATATAAGTTTTTAAGAACTTTAAAAGCTTCCTTAATATTTACTATAAGCTTAAGATTTATAAAATTACTTAAGATAATAACGTTACTACGTTTCTCTAGAAAGGAAAGTTATAATATAAGCTTTAGGTAAAAGAATAAGGGATTAAAATTAAGCCTACGCTAGTATATATATATATAAGCTAAATAGAGAAGCTAAGTAAGCAGGATAAGAAATTATTATTAATTCTATTAAAATAAGGACTAGCGTAAACCTGCCTATAAAGCTTTAGCTAGAGGTTATTAAGAGCGTAGTATAGCTCTATAATATAAGCCCCTCTAGTACGTATAAGTTTAAAAGCCTAAGTAAGGTGCTTAATTTATAGTTTAACTAATACTTCTAGTAGTATAAGCTAGAGCTGTCTAGAAGGGTTACTATAGATCTATGTCCTAATTAGAGTAGCATTTACGTATATAGCTGCTAAACGTACCTACTTAATAGAGAACGCGCGGCAGGGCGCGGAAGTATTAGTGTGTGCAGTAGGTTTCGGCAAGGTTCTTGGAGGCGATTCCTAGACCAAAAGCTTGTTAGAAACGAGTTTGATGTCTTTCCCGTTAATTGCCCAGCAAAATACTCCCTCGAGACCTTTGTTTCAGAATGGCCGGACCGCACCTCTACCGTATCCAATCACGTCTTCCCCAACCAGTGGCAGAAGCCGATCTACCAAGCCGGCGTCTTCACTGCCCCTCGATTCCTCCCAAACTCCACTTGGACAGCCGAACTTTGAAAGCACATAGATCGTTGCCTAAGGACTTTGAGACTGCAGAAGCTGTGTCGGCTGTCTTGTCATCTCCTTCGGCTCCGCTGTCGGAAGAGCGGCCAAAGGTGTAGTGAGTGCCTTTGGAAAAGTATGAAACGATTGCAGGTACTCTTGTCCCAGAGTGAGGTTCGCGGGCTGGTCGGCTCCCGGGGTCGCATAGTAGGCAATAATAGCTTCTTTTTGGTCTAGGAAGTATGTCGCGTGGTTAGCCGTTGCTCCGTCCACTCGGATAGGTGCAGCTGAGCCGGTGATGTCTTTTAGGTTCTGGAGCATGCGGATGGATAGTTTGTTTGGGGCGCTGCGTTCTTGAATAGACTCTATTCGAGCGGATGTTGAAGAAGTGCGACTACCTCAAGTTGCCGGCCAAATCTACAAAAGATGCCATCTCCATAGAGTACCTTTCGAAGGCGCCATCGAGAGTCTGAGTGCCGGCGGGCGGTGCATTCGGAATCACAAGTTTGACCGCGCCGCTAGCAGCGCTGATAAAGTTGAAGCATAACACGCAGCGTGCATAAAATGGTACCAGCGAACGCACCCTTAGTGCTATGCTCGCCAGCAAGGGTCGGTCAACGCGAAACATAAACAATGCGAACCCTACCAGGTATCTATATCAATCTCATATCGGAGGTTTGATCCCCACATCCTCGGAATTCCAGCATCGACGCTAGTCACAGACGAGAATTCCAGCTCGTAGATCCATCGGACGGAACAACTAAGCTCGACAATTTGGCTTTGCATTGCGTATCCCGTTTCCCTTCGATGGGCGAAATCCACGTAATTGGTGCGCCAGACGCGCCTTCTCGCAGTTCCACCGGAGGTTAAACGGACATTGTATACGGTTGACGGTATTTAGGTTGGTAGATTCCCCAGGAAGAACAAGGCGATGAAAGAACAAGTTGGGGAAAACGTGTGGGGACGACCGAGGATGGCACGGGTTGTGGAAGCGGGATGTGGTGATGGACAAGGGTTCAAATGCCGATGCATACTTGACAGCCTCAGAACTAATTTTCAAGCACCTGAGTCCGGCTGTGTAGGCCCACTAATGTTCGCGGCCGATTGTGCGCGGGAAGCACACTCATCACGTGATCAATAGTCGAGCAGGATATAGCAAGGTTATCGGCCAAATATGGGTTAGCGTGCCTTGATGGTTAGAACACAATTTCACGTAACCAGCTACCTCGCTCGAGCAACAACTTGTACACAACGTTCATCTGTTTGCTGCCGTTTTTTTTAATTGTCTATCCTGATCAAGCCGTGCGATCTTTGGGCTTTTTCCCGACTTTTTCTACTCCCGGCTTTAGCTCCAAACCTGCCACCTCTTCCGGCTTGCGGGGTCCGAGGTGGATTCCCGGTTTTGGGAATGATACACACGTAGGAAGAAGGAGATTCCTAAACAAAGAATCGATTCGAGCAAGTTGCTTTAGTTGTTGCTCGGTTAGCCGAGACCATACGATGGCAGAAACCATCTTAGGCGGAGTTTTCCAACCCCTCACGCTGTGGTATAGGTATAGCGCTCCAACGCCCCGATACCTTCGCATGCGTCGGTCTGAGCGGAACTGTTCTTATTTGTTCCGTCGATTGCGGAGTGGTATGGGCGCCAATCTTGTTTCGGTGTTTTCGGCTGATTAACATGGGCGGAGTACGAACAACGGCGGGCCGGCGACTCGGGTTCCACGATCAGAAACGTTGGCAGTTAAATCTTGAACCGAGTGGGAAACGCGAAGATTGAAGAGGACGTACGATCATCTTCCGGTGCGAGCCAGAGATTCCTGATACAAACGGAATAATTTCCAAAGGTTCCGTCTCCAGCCACTGCTGGTGGACGTGAGCAGTCATGTGAACATTGTGCGTTTCCAACCCGTCGGATCTCGAGGAGCTCCGGTTGGTCTTCAAATCAACGCAAGAAAACTCCACGAAAACGGCTGGTTTGCGACGTTGGACGTACTAAACGCCGTTCCGAGTACGCCTTGAGAGTGATGTAGCGTTGTTTTTAGACTTGGTGATGGGTTGAGCGCGTGAAGGCGGGATTGCTACTGGGTAAGTAATTTGATGCGCGTTGGTGGCTTGTGATATTTTGTAGGTTCTAGGCTGCACATCCTCCCCGCTTGTGTCCCATCTTGCATATCCTGGTGAGCACGTCTTACGCCAGCCGCTGACGACGATATTGGCAATAAACTTGTAGCATCACGAGGCCTTCTCTGGGTTGAAAGGATTCCGAGGACAATCCAGAGCATGAGAATTTTCGAGGTGAATTTCATGCAGCGTCTAGAGAGCTTGTCCCGGGACGCGTAGTTTGCTACCGGATACCCAAAAGTCAGGTCAAATTATACTAAGCCTCGGCCTACCAAAGCATGCAGGGGTACCCTCGGACGTTAGGCGAACTAGGAGAATAATAGAACCCCAAGAAAGGAACAGTCCACGTGTCCTCTCCGGGCCTCTTATTCAATCCCTTAGTCTCCATTTCTTAGAATCAATTTTTCCAGATTCTCTCTTTCCCCAGAGATATCACAAAATCTAAGTTTCCGACTCGAGAGACGAGTACGTAGCACGATTTGGTGGTCAGCAACCCCTGTTCAGAGGATTTATCCGCAATTTTAGCCCGCTATGTACCTGCGCTCCTACGCAGGGGAAGCTGGCGGCTTTCCGAGGTATCTGCAGTATTTCAAGCTTTTACGAGCTTGTCAGCCACATACCAGGAGCACCGGGCCGCATCCGTGGATCGCGCGCATACCCACCAACCAGCTTCCCCTCCCCGCGCTCACCAGACTTCTCTACTGGACCGTCAGCACATCCCGAGAATTTTTTCCGGGTTCCTACACTTCGTACCCACGTGGGTTGTGTACAACATTTTGATGCTGGACCGGTAGCGAGTCTCCAAGAACCGGACTGAAGGATCGAATGCAAACTGCGTCCATATCTAGCCTGCTCGAAAATTTTCATCAGTTAATTGTGCATGGAGAGGGCTTTCATATTCTTGATAACGAAGTCGAAACGCAATCTGACTCTGTACGCACGTGCCTGCGCGACCGGAGCTAGGCGGAAGGAAATCCGCTTACTTTTGTGCGCAAACTCCAAGCGCTCGCACCGGCACCCGTAGGCATGGCCGGCCCGGCTTCCTGGTCAAAGTACTCCTGACGCTTACATGTATATTGCAGATGCTTGGCAGGATGAGTGGCTTGTTCTCGACTGTCGCGCATTGAGAAGATAGGGCAAAGCTTGACCAGCACAAAGGCTCACGATCTCGTGTTACTTAAAATCAGCCCTCGCTTACCTGGAGATCGTCGAATTGTAATATACTGAACAGAGCATTGGTGGTCTTTGGGTGACCACTGCTGACTGCCTTGTCGCTAAGACGGGGGGACGACGCATATTCCGCCAAGTTTGTAGGTCAGCTCGAGATACAAATGTCATCGGATCCCTCGCGAAGAATGTTCTTTTTCCAGGAAACACGGCTACAGTCTTTACTCCACTGCCCAGCATGCGTGTCGCGACTCTTCTTTTCGCCGGCTCCATTGCCTCCATCACCGAAGCACTTGTTACGCGTGCTGTCATCGACAAGTGCCTTACCGATGCGGGTGTTCCGGTAGACATCAAGGGTTCGGATGACTGGGATCGCGACGTTGCGCCCTTCAACGTCCGTCTCCCTTATCTTCCGACGGCGATCTCGGTCCCACTCACCACCAAGCACATCCAAGACTCGGTCAAGTGCGGCAAGAAACTCGGCATCAAGGTCTCCGCCAAATCGGGTGGTCACAGCTACGCATCTTTCGGATTTGGAGGAGAAAATGGACACCTTGTCGTCGAGCTCGATCGCATGTACAATGTTACTTATGACGCGGGGAAGAACATTGCGACTGTGCAGCCGGGTGCACGGCTGGGTCACGTGGCTACAGTGCTCTATGAGACATACGGAAGGGCAATTTCTCATGGTACCTGCCCTGGCGTTGGCATTTCCGGGCATTTCCTCCACGGCGGCTTTGGATTCAGCTCTCATATGCACGGCCTCGCTCTGGACTTTGTTGACAGCGTCACCGTTGTCCTAGCCGACGGCAGGGTCGTCGAAGCCTCCAGCACCGAAAACTCTGATCTCCTCTGGGGCATCAAAGGCGCAGGCTCTAATTTCGGCATCGTCGCTTCCTGGAAACTGCGTACATTCGAAGCACCAAAGGTCCTGACTAGGTTCGGTGTGTCATTGGGCTGGAATAAAAGCACTGCCGTCGCTGGCCTTGAGGCCGTCGAGAAGTACGCTAAGAACGATCAACCCAGGGAGGTCAACTTCCGCATCGGGGATTACAACAAGGGACAGCCTGGAATCGAGGGCTTATACTACGGCACCCCGGAGCAGTGGCGGAAGGCGTTCCAGCCTCTTTTGGACACATTGCCAACCGGCTACAATGTGTCTGAACCGCAGACTCTCAACTGGATTCAAGCAGTCATCAGCTACTCGAACTACGACAACGTTGACTGGACGACTCCGAGCCCTGTAAGTGACTCCAAGTTCATTTTTCCCGCAGACTCCCTTTCTAACATTTCATCAGCCGGAAAATTTCTACGCCAAGAGCTTAGCTCTCAAAGGCCTCAACGGCACTGCAGCCCAGAACTTTGTAGACTACTACTTTGACGTCGCCAACAACGTTGTTGACCGATTCTGGTTCTTCCAGCTCGACATCCACGGCGGAAAGACCTCACAGATCGCCAAAGTAGCGGTAGACGCAACATCCTATGTGCACCGCGATAAGCTATACCTTGTGCAATTCTACGACCGCTACGAAAACAACGAGACCTACCCTGCGACTTCATTCGGATTCCTCGACGGCTGGGTGGATACTGTGACTAAGCCTCTGCCGAAATCAGAGTGGGGCTCGTATGCGAACTATGCGGACGCGAGGTTGTCGAGGGCTGTTGCTGAGGACCAGTATTATGGCAAGCATTTGCCCAAGCTGCAGAAGCTAAAGGCCAAATATGACCCTAAGCAGCTGTTCTATTACCCACAGTCTGTTGAGCCGAAGGCGTAAAAGGGTTGTCGCGCTTGCTGTTACCTGGCATGAGCCACGCTTACGGGCCACATCCGACAACATTGGAGTAGAAAAATAGCATGTAAACATTAATTGACACATTTAAATCTCATTTCGTGTCTTAAAAAATAGCTCGTAGAGTCGAAACTATTTCCCTATAGTCTCTCCGCGCGGCCATTCGGATTTCTTCTGTCCTATTGCAAACCCTGCTTTCTATGAGACACTTCATATGGGCCCACTACTCCCTCAAAGCCGCCCTGAAAATGGAAGGGCGGGGTTCTGCCTCACTAAATTGCGTGAGCGCCGCGAGCTTTCTCACTCTTCCTTCACTTAGCCAACACCACACATTTTTTATCCGCAGTGAACAACCAATTTTTCTAGTATATATATTTAAGTAAACCATGTCCTTACATGAAACAAATCTCCTCCTAAGGCTTGTAGTGTAATGGTAGCACGTGCCGGCTCAAGTAGAGGGTCGGTAGCCTACTGCCGCCGTGGCATGCACGGCGGGAAAACATCCACAAAAAGAGGCAGGAGATGGTGAGGTCGTCGTTCGACTCGGCGCGAGTCCATTCTTTTTGCCCGATTTCTTAGCTCACCATCGGCTTGCCATCGCGCATTCCTCTTTACCAATAGTTCCACTAGGTACTATTGGCTGAGGTGACGCGTGCTTTTCCTGTACTTCTGCGCAAATTAAGACTTGCTGCTCATTTGCGCCTTGAATTTTGAGCACATGCCGGCTGCTTTTTCCTAGAGAAAAACTAAAGACGGATAGTGAATGCCAACCATTCAGCTGGAAAATTGACGGGTGGAATTGCGTTGGAACCGGCCGTATGGAACAAGATTAACGGCTGGCGCAGGTCAACGTGGCGTCGCAGGCATAGAAGTCGCCTGAAATTTTGCAAGTTCGAGGACCCTGAGTTTAAGGCAACCATCGAGCGGCTGTGAAGTTTCTGCCTTTATTCTGTCAAAAAGAGCAGGCCAAGTCCGAGGACGAATACAACCGCGAAAGCTAAGCCATGCCACCTCGAAGCACACAGCAGCGAATTCCCATCACCACGCAACCTCTTCCCAGCAGCTCACCCCGGGTTCGATTGCTCGATGAGCTTCGTCTCCAAGTAGTGGTTGAAGCCCTGGTACATATAGCACATACTACGAAGTGCTTTTCAAGACGGTTTTGCGCATCTGGTTCCTGAAGCAATGTTCAAGGACAACCTGATACATGTCACTCCTCAGCATCAAGTGCCCCGATGGCGAAGACGCACAAGCATGTTCATTTCCTACTATAAACCGCTGTATAACTACTGGATACGTAACTTCTGGGTTGACGTTTGGATGGAAGATCCACACCCGAAGCCAAATCGATGGTGGTACTATCAGCCCATCAGTACCAAATTCCCGGGTCTGCAACTTGGTTTTCTACGGAAGCATTGTGAGCCCATAGCCTTAAACAGGACAAATACAAAGTTAAAAACAGTTCACCATGTTGGATGCACGGGGTATATAATCTTGAGCCGCCTCAGCTTTACAGACACTACCAAGCTCAAGCAAATAATTAAATGGCAGACATTGACAAATATGGCGAACAATGAGGCTGACACTCCACCGCCCAGCGATAGACAGTCCACCCTGACGACCCATCTTCCTCAGGAACTACAACTCCACATTCTCACCGAGGCACTTCGCTTCCCTAACGACATTCACTCGGAGAGATGGCCTGCCCTTAAGAAATCACGGGTGGGCAAGTTTCTCAACCTTCCCGGATTCGTTCACATGGTCCCGGAAGCAATGTTCAGTGGAAACCTCCTGGTAATAAAGGTTGGAGCGAATAGGTATGAAATTGGAATTAACTATCCGAACCGTATGCTTAGCCACTACATCAGAGACATCGAGTTCCACTGGCAGCTAGACGGGGCCGGAATTCATGCTCTCTGCAGCTGAAGTGGCTCCGCCGGCTTGCTGCAGGCCTGCTAGGCTTCGAGAATCTGAAGAAATTCCGTATTGTGGTGAGTTGTGGTTGCGCCGAGACGGATAGCACCAAGAACCTTTGTGGGCACGGACTGTTGGATTTGGAGAGACTATCCAAAGGTCCGGCGTTGAGGTTCTAGTGCAAGGAGTTTGAGTTCGATTTTAGTCGATATGAGTGCCGTCAATGTAACTGCTGGCGCGGGAACGCGGGAGATGAAACCACGTGCGATTCTAGGTGGCTGGAGCGACTAGCCAGCAGAGAGTAGCTACTATCTAAAAGTTTCGAAAAGACGAAAAAGCGCACTGAGAACATGGCATAAAATCTTGCAGCAGGATTTATCGTATAGACGAGGCCGGAGCTTTCGATAGGATAGTGTATTTGCCCCAGGATCAATGCCACCTGTATTCGGAACAGCGTTGATAACGTCTTCCGGCCGCCAGGGCCACATTATCTCAGCTGTGATTCTATTGAAATCAGATAGGGTGGTCTGCGACGGCTGCCCAGCGTGTCACTGCTCAACGTGTACGACAGAAGTTTGCTCGGCGCGTTGAAATTCACCCAGAGATTCACAATGTAAAATGCATAAACTCCCGTCTGGATTAATTCAGCAAACCCGAATGCAGGATACTCATTGCATCCATGACAGCTGTCACTCGTGCTAGGTTGTGTTACCACCGTGATACAAAGTACGCAGCGCTTGATGGTCCACTCTCTTAATGCAGTCTCGGGTCGATTTCGGTCGTTCGCGTGGCCGATTATCGTAACACACGGCAATGTGATTGCAGCAGTGCAACCTTACCTGTCCCGTAGCATGACCCCCTCAACGGAGTCGTGTGGCTAGCTTAGTGACCCAAATGCGGCCAAATCCGTTAACCGGATGGAAACGTTCCGACGGGTCTGGCGCCGTGATTGGAGCACCCCCTCTCGCGCGCACCCTCTCAATTCCCCCGTAAATAAAGTCTCGCAGTCACCGCGTTCTTCTCTCTCCCTCGCCCCATCTTTCACTTGCACAAAGGCCACTCGCACGATGGTCGCGCTTTTGTGGACCGCATTCGCTTTCGTTTTTGCATTCGCTGCAACTCTCGCAAGGCCGGGTTTTCAAGGACGGGCTGAGGCTGACCCGACATGTCGGTACCTTCCTAGCGATGAAGGATGGCCCTCAACAGAACAATGGGCGCAACTAAATGCCAGCGTTTCTGGTCGTCTCATCGCTACCGTCCCTGCTGGTCATGTATGTCACGATCCGACCTACGATGCTGCCGCTTGTGCAGCGCTGCAGGGGTCGTGGGCGCTACCACAAACGCAGTAAGTATTTCTATTGGAAAGTGTGTCCAGATTTCCACAAAGTCGCCGTGCTAATGAATGTTTTCAGGTTCGTTGACTCATCAGGGTTCATGTCGTCGTATTTCCAGAATGCAACGTGCGATCCATATACACCGCGCAATCAGTCATGCGTGCGAGGAAACTACGTCGAATACGCGATCAATGTGACATGTGTCAAGGACGTGGTTGCGGGCTTGAAGTTTGCGCAAGAGAAGAACATACGGCTTGTAATCAAAAACACGGGACATGAGTAAGTCCAGACCAATCCCTCGCGCCTAAAAGACAGCGATTGACTGTGACTAGCTATTTGGGCAAGTCCACCGGAAAGGGCGGACTTAGTCTGTGGATGCACAATCTCAAGTCCATTACTTTTTCAAATTACACGAGCGAGGCGTATACAGGCCCAGCTGTGAAGATGGGCGCTGGCGTGCAGGCTTTTGAAGCATATGCCGCTGCTGATAAGGTGGGCCTGAATGTCGTTGGTGGACAGTGTCCCACGGTTGGCATCGCGGGTGGATACACGCAAGGAGGCGGGCATTCGTAAGTCACTTCGACATCCCAAGAACCGCCATAAATCCACGACTGAACTCTTCGCAGACTGTTAAGCTCAAAGCACGGTCTTGGTGCCGACCAAGCCTTGGAATGGGAAGTCGTCACCGCAAACGGGACTCTGGTCACCGCATCACCTATCCAAAACTCAGATCTCTACTGGGCTCTCTCTGGGGGCGGTGGTGGCACGTACGGCGTCGTCCTCTCGCTCACTGCGAAAGCGTACCCAGACAACAAAGTGGGTGGCGTAAGCCTTAGTTTCGCCACCGCAACACGAGACGATGATACACTCTGGGACGCCGTGACCTTCTTCCAGCAGCACGCCCTCCCAGACATCGTGGATGCAGGCGCGCACGTACAATGGGGGATCTACGGCTCCGCATTCAGTCTGTCCGAAGCGACGATCCCCGGTGCCACAGAATGGGACATGCGCGCAGTCTTCGCACCTTTCACGGAATACCTTGATGCCAAAAGTATCCCTTACCAGATGAACGTAACCGAATACTCCACCTTCTACGAGCACGCAAACCAATACATCGGCCCCCTCCCCTACGGTGTCATTCCAGCAGCCCAGATCCAAGGCGGTGTCATGATTTCCCGTACCACCGCATTGGAATCCACCCTGACACTCGTCTCGACGCTCCGCGACATTTTCCTCAACAGCCCAGGCTTCTTCATAGCCTCCTACGCCCTCGACGTCTCCACGCCCCCCGCCTCCCCCAACGCCGTCCTCCCCGCCTGGCGCACCACCCTCTCCTACATCGTTATCTTTCAGTTCTGGAACTACAGCGCTCCGATCGAGTACATGCAGGAGCAAGAACGTATCTTGACGGAAGATATTATGCCGCCATTGCAGGAGCTGGGGAGCGGGGCGTATATGAATGAGGCGGATTTTGCGAATCCGAGGTGGAAGGAGGAGTTTTATGGGGAGAATTACGAAGCGTTGGTGGAGGTGAAGAGGAAATGGGATCCTGAGGGGGTATTTTGGGCGAGGACGGCGGTGGGGAGTGAAGACTGGGTGGAAGATGGGGGACAGCGATTGTGTAGGGTAGAGAGGGCGCTCGATAGCTAATTGCATAGATTATCCGGGCGTCTAATGTACCTGAAGAGGAAGGCCCGGAATAGTGCAGCGTTACATAACGGAGGATTTTCGGCCTCTCTACGCCGCAAATTCCTCTTCAATGCGGGGAGGACTAATTTCCAATGTGTACGCTCGTAACTTAATTCCGGACCTCGAAATGGCCTCCCGGCTTGTCACTAGATTTCGAAATGCGTCCGCAGACTCTGTTGGCAGCACGATGGCATGAAAGAAATGAGCAAGCTCACAGAGTTGTCAGCGTACTTTGCTAGAGGCCACATGAGTACTTACCTATTGCGCTGTCATTTAGCCAAGTGATTCCCTGCGCCACGGCCCCCAACCCAGCGGTCTTCCCAAACCCTTTGTACAAATCCGTCTCTTCTCGTTCCCTCTCAACTGGCTGCATTCAACCCGGACAACGCCCATTTGTTGTTTCAGAATACCCCGTTTGAAGCCCATGCACTGAAAATAACACCCTATCTGCCTTCCGGACAATCTTTTGCTGCTCCCACGCGGTCAGAATCTCAGGCCTCAATCGACTTAAGATATACGTAAAGTAGCTTTCCGTATGTAAAGCCGACATGTCACGACGCCACTCTCCTACCTTGACGTTCAGCTCCAAGTCCTGCAATCTTGAGAAACCTCAATCTGCGCTCGTGAGGCGGGCCATTTTCTCCGTATCCGGGTTGTGTTGATAGAAATGTGCAAGAGTGCCTCCCTTGCGCGAGTACCTGTCTCGTATGACCAAGTAGACTCAGATGTGTCGGAAGTAATGACGGAGAGCTGGCGGCGGAAGCGCAATGTAATCACTCTGGCTTGGTTTGTAGTCCACCTCGAACGAAGATTTGTTGTTCTTGTAAAATCATTCCAACACTGTTATCTTGAAGTCGGGGGAGATGAGCAGGAAGCGCATGAGTTGGCCGCCTCAAGACATGAGAGAATTTTAGTCTTCTTGAGAGATGTGTCCGAAAATGTCGGCAATGGTCAAAGCGTGTTCAAAGATCATGAAGTTGATTTCGTTGGGGACCCGCTGTTTGCTGAAAGCGTTCGATACAACTGCTTCCGTCGAGGGTGCGGGATGAGCTGTAGAGGGCGGGTCGAACTTGGATGTAGAACTACGCTTGGGCTCTGGACAATGACCCGGCGCCATTGTGCGTCGTAAGCCAGAAGTTAGGTGTGGTGCTCGCTTCAGGGTAACCGAGAAAGGGAGAGCCGTTTGTCAGGAGCACTAAAGGGTAAAACGCCGTACTGCACTGGTCATAGATCCCTTCCAAGCTCCCTTCTTTACTTCTAGTTCACCCAGCAACGGGAGAAAGCGGTATCAAGGAAAGTATTAGTCCGTTTTTGTGACACAGATGAGGCATCGCTTTGGGTGAAAAATCCCAGTGTCCTCGGCAGTATCGGGGTGACAAAATCCGGAGACCCAGCCCAGATGTCAAACTTGCATGTATGATATATGCGAAAGTCACCCTAGACTCCAAACCTCCCTTGACCCGTGAGAAGAGAACCTGGCCGCCGATAATCCCGCTAAAGACCAAATTTTTGACGCATGGAAAACCACAAGGTTTCGACCATCGCCTGCGCCGGCCTCTACTAGAAGCTCTCGATGTTTTCAGTTGTCCACGGAAAAAACCGAAGCAACGATCCGTTCTATCTATCCTCATGCTGCTGTAACATCTTCCTCAATCGCATCTTCCCCCATTGCGTTCTCCTCCAAGATACCATGGTTATATACCACTAGAGACATCCCCATGTGCTGGATTTTCTTGAAATCCCTGTAGCTTGGCGTATTTTAGTCTTCCTTCTTCTCTCTCGCTCTCTTGAAGAAACGGTACATGACCCTGCTAGAAGGCCATGTGCAAATATCAGGAATACTTGCGCCTCGTTTCACCAGCAGCTTCATAGAGGCTTTCATTCGCGATCTCGCAGAAGCAAGAAGCCGCGTGAGTCCCCCGTCGTGTTTGCCCCCGATCTGGTTTACGTTCGAGCCTGCATCAAGAATCGCCATCATGACAGGAAGATTCCCAACCCGAGCAACCAAAATTAGCGGCGACGTGTCCCAGAATGTCTTCCTCGGATCTATCAAGCCCGCCTCAATGAGTGCTGTCATAACCTCGCCAGAAGATTCTCTGCACGTATGAACGTATTGGACTCGCGTCAAGCCGCCTTTGCCCTTGACCTTGATACCGGCAATGACCTTCACGGTCGCACCGCATCCGGCGTAGATATCACTGCGGAGCTATTGGTTGCGGTCCGTCTTACTAGGTTTTCGGACGTGACGCGCGTAGAAGGCTAGCAGGAGACTGGCTGCATTCGGCATTTCTTCATCAATGGCAGATCCTATTGCCGAATACAAGACCTTGGGGGCAATTCTTAGATTCGCCGTCCGGCCACTAGCTGTCTTGACCGAGAAGATATCAACGATTGTTTCTTGTTGAAATATCGCAGCGTCTAGTGGGTCGCCGAAAGTTTTCGATGCTGAAAGGTTAGTCAATCGCCCGTAAAGAGAGTGAACCAAGTCACGAGATGACGTGACAATTGCAGCATAGAACTTATCCTCCAGGCTCACAGTGGTCGAAACTTCAAGGAGCGGACAAGACCAGCGACGATGGCCTTATAGAAAATCAAATAAATCGTCATCATACATAGTCTGGGCGATGCCTTCGCAGAGCTGTTGCGCGCAAGCTTGGCGCTCATTGTATCCGTCTTGTTTCAGCTCTTGGGCAAGAAACTCGGCCAACTCTTTGATGTTGCGTATGAAAGGTTCGTGCGCACCAAGGAGAAGATTAGCTCGGTTGTATATATAGAGTCCCAGATTCATTTGGACAATATTATGGGGATCACGAAGAGCTTCTATGAGAACGTCCTTTGGTTGATGGGTGAAGATGTCATATTTGTTCTCAGCCGCGAACGCACCTTCTTCAGTTAGAGCTCAATATATGTCTAGATATGTCAAACGAGTACTTGCGGTAGACCCTTCGGTACTTCCACGCCTTGTCAACGCCGACTTGAGAGACAAGCTCGTGAATGACGCATTGGAAGATCTCCGGCGGAAAGTCTAGGAAATGCATCGTGTTCTGATATGGCTATTCTCGAGCATAGCGGGAGCGGGTCTGCATAGAAGGAGCGTCTATTTTCGCGCGCTGGAGATGCTACCAACCGGTGAGAGGACGTCGATTATGGCCTTGAAGTTGGATAGAGGACAGTAGGTTCGGGGAAGCTGTGTATGATTGAGGATCGAGCGGCGAGGTGAAGTGTGCGCGGTCCCACTAGGTGAGAGAGAGAAAGAGCGGCCGGTGACCGGCCATGCCGTCACAGGCTGGCCGCCGTCCATTGCTTCAGGGCTAAGTGAGTGGCTCATGTTCATATATAGAAAAATAACCTAGCATCGCGCGATACTGTCGTCCCGGTGTTGTAGGTGAAGTTCGGGCAGATGTGAAGGTGGGGATTCATCGCCGAGCAGTAGTCGACAAATGTCAAGTATGTAACAGAACCGAATTGGTTATACTGCGAGATTCAATAGCCTACTAGCTGTGAGGTGCGAAGGATGAAGCATCATGCATGCCGCGCGATGTTCAAAAGCCGCAACCCACCAATTCTACGGCGCCCAAAACCTACCAACCCCGCAAACCCACCAACCGCACGGACCCGCTCTCTATCGAAAACAAACCACGATCTACACACGGTCTTTCCCACCACGCACGAAAGATCATGAACCGAGTGTTTACACACGCAATCAACAATCTGGTAATCTCTCAAGCCTGCTCAGTCATCCGTGCAAGTGTAGGCGCAAGGCGGAATTTCACCGCAACGGCAAGAGCAAGGATAAGCATCATGCCGCGACCACGACGATTCGCCCCGCTGGATCCCAAGAAGAAAGTTAAAGGCGATACGAGGCCTGCATTGAGGGGGATTGTATTCGATGTTGATGGGACTTTGTGTGAGTATTTTGAAAATGCCTGGCTTCTCTGAAGGTTCTTTGCTTGTTGCGATATGCCCGTCATCAATATTACATATGATCAGAGACACGCCATTTAGAGCTCAACCCCTAGCCAAACACCGATCCCCCATATCGCAATAGAAAACAATCACAACTTCTACAATCACGTGCTAACGACTCCTAGGTCTCCCCCAAACCTACATGTTCGCCGAAATGCGCTCCACCCTCAACATCCCCAAATCCGTCGACATCCTAGACCACATCTACTCCCTACCCGACGGCGAGCAAGAAATCGCCCATGAAAAAGTCCGCGCCATAGAACGCAGAGCCATGAAAGAGCAACAGCCGCAAGCCGGCCTTGTCGAATTGATGTGAGTGGAGCCCGCAACCGACTCGAAAACGCCGCGCATCTCCAACCATCTCGGTTTGATCACTTTCCTTGCAGTGACCGACGGCTGATCATACCAGGGACTACCTTGACTCTCGCGCCATCCCCAAAGGAATATGCACCCGCAATTTCGACGCGCCCGTAGCACACTTACTCGACACCTTCCTGCCGTCCTCCAAATTCAGCCCCATCATAACGCGCGAGTTTCGACCACCAAAGCCCGACCCAGCGGGTATTTTGCACATAGCCCGCACGTGGTTCCCTTCGTCTCCCACCGATGCCCGCGATTTGATCATGGTCGGCGACTCCATCGACGACATGACGGCCGGCCACCGCGCGGGTGCCGCCACCGTACTGTTAGTAAATGATGTGAATGGGCATTTGGTCCAGCATGAGCACACAGATCTAGTTGTAAACCAGCTGGATGACTTAATTGGAATTCTCGAGGGGGGGTTTGAGGGGAGGGAGGAGGGGGATGGATGTAATGGAGGGAAGAAGGGGAAGGTGGGGGATAGAGTTTGATGAAGGGGTTTGATATAGATTAAATAGGTTGCGTATAGATAGAATGGTGTTGGTAGAGGGAGGGATCTCTCGTCTACCCTGCAACATTCTCCGCTACCCTCTGTCCGTCCTTCCCCACCACACCCTTCTCCCTCTCAGCCTACTCCTCATTGACCGGAGCAAAGATCTTCGTGATGGCCTCGATTGTGGTATTCCCTCCGCTAAAGACAACTCCGATATTCCACCCTTCGTGCCCCCCTTCTCTCTCCACCATCTTCCTAAAATCCTCATTATATAACACCGTAGCCAACCCTACCACCGCACTCGGCTCAACAAAGCACTTCATCCGCTCCAACACCAACTTCATCCCATCCTTGATATTCTCCTCCGTGACCGCATACAGCCCCTGCACATACTCCGGATCCGAAATGATCTTGTAGTTGTGCTCGCCGAGGGGTGTCCTCAGCCCATCCGCGATAGTCAGGGTTTTGACCGTGGTGATGCGTTCGCCGGCCGCGACACCACGACACGCATCGTCCGCGCCCTGGAAACTCGGTTCCGCGCCAAAAACGTGGATGCCAGTGCCGTGCAGCGCGACGGCGTTGCCCGCGAGCATGCCGCCGCCGCCGCAGGGTGTGATTACTGCATCGAGCCTCTTCCCCTTCTTATCCTTTTCTTCCTTCCCCAAGAGCGCCTCAGCCTGCTCCGCAAACTCGACCCCCATCGTCCCCTGTCCGAGTATAACATCCACGTAATCATACGGCGGGATCAGTGTTGCGCCGGTGTCCTGTATAACCTTGTCTACCACGGCCTCACGTTCTTGAGAGGTAGAGCCGCTGAAATGAATGAAAGCCTTTTGGGCGCGGGTGCCTGCGATTTTGGAGGGTGTGCTGATGGAGGGCATCACGATATACGCGGGGATGGAGAAGGTGCGAGCGGCGAGTGCGAGGGCTTGAGCGTGGTTTCCTGTGATGGTGTTGAGTCAGCAAAAGCTCTCCAAAGCGCGAAAATCGCTCGTAGTAAGAACAATGAGAAGGACGAGATGGATGAGCATACCACTACTATGCGTAACAACGCCCCTCCTCCTCACGCCCTCCAACCCCTCCGGATCGCGCTCAATCAATCTCTTGACCGCATGAAAAGCTCCCCGCACTTTAAACGCCCCAATCCGCTGAAAATGCTCGCATTTGAAGAACAATTTAATCTTCGGCCTCGCTGGCTCCTGGTCCTCCCATCTCGTGCCCTTGAGCGTCTCGGGGCTCTGCGGTGTCGATGCGAGGGTCGAGAGGGTGGTGTTGGTCTGTACGGGCGTGAGATGGATGTGTGGTTTTATCAGCCCATGGGCGGCGAGGACGGAGGCGCGCGTCAAGGGTAGCTCGGTGGACGTCGAACCCATCGTGAGGTATGACGACGGGCGCGATTGGGGGAGGCGTGAGGTGTAAAGATGGCATGGTGGGGTCCTGGGATGTGCGGTGCGGGGAGGCTCGGGGGTGAGCTAATGTGGGATAGGATGGCACAAGTGCTGACACAGCACGCGTCATTCTGGGCGCAAGGATCGCGGCTTGGATGCAGCCAGCCACTTGAATTGGCGCTCGAGGTTATCTCAACAACCCATTCGTGCATCGCACAGCAATATACATTACGTCGTCCTCGTAAATACATACTCGTCCCACCCTCTCTGTCCTAGTACCACTTCTTCTTGTCGCCAAACTGCGGCATCGCACCCACCGCCCTCTTCGACACCGATGTCGAATTCTTCGCCGCCGAACCCGGCGCCGTCGTAAACGGCTCGGTACTCGTCAAGCTATCGATCCTACCAAGCAAAAACTCCAACTGCCTGTAGCCGCTGCTGGGCTGATACTGCGGCACCATGTGTCCGCTCAGTGCCTGCTCCACCCACGTCAGCTTGCGCTCCGTATGCGTCTTGCCCATGACGCCCGACGCGCTCAAGCTCTCCTGGCTATAATCGGTGTGGTATGGAACGAAGAATTCTTCGCATGGCTCAGACTGGAAGCCCTGCACGCCGCCGAACGTCATGTTCTGGATGGTCATGAGGGTGCCGTTGCCGAGGAGGATGAAGTCGAGGTCGCCGTGGACAACGACGGTGCGGTCGAGCGCGTCGATGACGCGGGGCAGGACATCCCACGTCACCTGGGGAGAGGAGTCTTTCTCCAGGATGCCGTCCGCGCACTCTTCCCACACGCCGATGGGCGCGTTGATGGCCTTTTGCACCTCGGTGCGGTTGAAGTAGACCGTCTCGCCTGGAGGAATGTAGCCGAATGAGCCCGGGAAGCCGAGCACGTCCCAGAGCAGAGGGCACGTGGTGGCGACCTGGTAGACGTCGAAGCACGGGTTGGTGAGGAAGACGGCGTTGATGATGTCCTCCCAGATGGCGCATCCATCGTCTTCGGCCGATTTCGGCGGCTCAGGCATCGCGCCGGGAACAGGCGGGAAGGTAAGATACTTGTTGAAGTAGTCGGTGTAACCGCACTCGTTGTTGCGCTTGCGGAGATCTTCCATGAATGTTTTGTTGAAGTTGAAGAGGCCATCCCAGCGTTCCACAAACGGCAAGGAAGGTACTGCATAATTGTTAGCTGCATCCAGCTATCGTGTGATAGGTACACTTACCATCCTCTAGAACCGTGTCCGAAGCGAAGCTCGGATCGTAGATGAGAACACCCTTGACATCGTAGTATGAAGAATCATTCTTCTGGAGGAAAGCGTCGGCGAAGTACGGGATGTACTTTCCGGCGTATGACTCTCCAGCAATGTACACCTTCCTGTCCTTCAAGTCAAAGGTATCGATGAAGTTTTTCCAAAAGCCAGCAAACTCCTGGGCGGCGTCTTCAGTGCTCTGCGCTTTCGGCTCTCCTTGCGAGAAGCCGGTGCCAACAGGCTGTTCCACCCACACCATGTTGGTGAGAGTCACCCAATTCCACGGGTTGTAGACGGGATGAGGTGTTCCATATTGCCAGGAGATGGGCCCGTTTTCTTGCAAGAAGCCTTCGAGCGACGAACATCCAGGCCCCTGTGAGGAGTCAGCGGAGCGTCAAAAGTAAAATCGGCCCTACTTACGCCATTCAACCAAATCGTTATCTCGTCTCCGGCCTGCTCGTTCGCGCTCGGGAAGAACCAAAAGTATAGCTCGCCAGTCTCGTTGCTCGCGTTGTTGATAGGCATCAAGCCAGCGTAGCTCTCGCCAATGTCGAAATTGACTTCTGGAATTGCGCCCGCGGTGCCATTGACGACATATTCTGGCAACGATCAGTACCTTAACCAGGCCATTAACACGTATCGACTCACTCGCTGTCTTCTCGGTTTGCGGAATGATGGTCTGCTCTTGGCGCTTTGCGTGTACAGCCGGTTGCGACAGGTATCCGTAACGGGGCGCAGGAGGCGCAATATTTCTCTTCGCATATGCTGCTTCTCGGGCGCTGCGCGCGAATGCGGTGCCGGCGACGCCGCTAATGGCGAGGAAGGAGAGCAACTGCATGTTAAGGTGCGGCTCGTAGCTCGTCTCTTCAATTGAGTGATTTCAACGGCCGACGCGTTCAGCAAGCCTTTCGTGCAGCTCTTCAAATCACACAAAGTGCAATTGATAGCTTCAGAAAGTCGCGACGAAAACGGGAGGACGACAGAAGCAAGCCAACGTCAGATGCAGGGTGCCGTGCCCATTTAAACTGCAATTGAACCCGACCACTCCGACGAGCCATGCTCGCGCTGGTAGATGACGATGGGCCATATCGGTAGCTAGGATCAATACGATGCCGAAAGAGGCAGGCCGTTAGGCGACACTGGGATTATTTGGCCGCCACCGGATCATCGATGGCTCCTTCGCACGACAATCTTGCTGTGGTGGATGATTTGTACTGCGCCGCGGGCACGTAGTGACTTGTTGTGAGCTTGTGGAAGGAAGCCAGGGTAGCGGTCGGAGCTGTCCAAAGAGGTTGAGATGGCGAAGCCGAAAGCTTGGCCAGCAGCCCCGTCAGGTACCACATATACCCCGCGGCCTTACTCCGTCCATTGCCATCTCATACTAGTAAGCTCGCTGCAAGCCCCACGATCCGTATCGCTCTACCCACTCACCCTCACCACTCATCTCTTCGGTGCAAATATTCGCACCTTCAACCCATAGACCAGGCTCCCGTTCACCAATTCCGCGTCCGAAGACCGTGCCACACCCTCGTCGCTGCCAGCTGCGCTTTCAAGACAAGCTCTTCATCGTAGCCCGCCGAGCTGCGCCGGCGCAATGCTTGCGCCAGATAAGCTGCACGGAGAGCTAGCCGTAAGGGGCAGGTATGCGTGCGGTGTTTTGATTAGGCAATTGCGCAGGATTGAACGTGGCTTATCTCCATATGTATGGAAACACATGTGTGTGCGTTCATTCAGGTGCGATGTGCGTTGCTGAATTGGTGTTGTGTTAGTGGGTGTCGAGTTGATGGGCAATGTGGAGCGTTGGCGGGTGGCGCGTTGTTATCGGCCGCTAAGGGAAGGCACAACGGCCCGCGGTGTGGCGCGTTGAGGACAGATGAGATCATCGGTGGCGTCGAGTCACTTTAACACGGCATGTCGCAAAGTTACATGTGTAATCACAGTTCATCAATTGCAGAATGAGTTTTTAGTAATAGACATAGGTGCTGTGGGTATCATGAACGACATCATGCTCGTCGAATATGGCTAGCCAACTTACATGCCCCGTCGTCCACCGTATGTTCCACGGTTCGCAATGTCCAGCAACATTGCAAAGTTCGGTGTCCCCAGTCCGGTGACCGGGTCCCAGCCTTCCGTCGCATTCCACGATGCGTACGGCACATATGGCGCTTCGAGACCAGAGTATATGCTGCGTCCTGTGCAGCCTGTAGAGCCGCCCCCAGTAATGTCGTTCAGGCCATACTGGCCCTGGTCATACAACCATGGATTCAAGAAGCCGAGTGCAGGCTTTCCACTCGAGAGACGAGCGTTGTTGAGAAGTCCGACGATAGCAGCAAAGGCGGGTGCAGAGGCGCTGGTTCCACCGACTGAAATCTGCGCCCCCTTGTCAACAACACGGAAGCGGGTTCCTTGCGCAGCGACATCCGGGAATCCACGGCCCTTGGGGTTGTAGAGGCCGGCCCACTTGTCACCCAGTTTCGTAAGATACGAGGAAACGGCGGCGTCCTGATACGCAGGGCGGTCGTACAAGTCGGAGAAGCCACCCGAGGAAAAGTCAACGGCAACCTCAGGCTCAAGCTTCGTGGTGCCGCCAACCGAAGTGACATACGGGCAAGAAGCGGGGAAGATGGGCAGGAAGCGGGTGGTGTTTTTGCCATCGTTGGTCTGACAGGCAGATCCCACACCAGTGTCACCGCTGGAGAAGATAACGGATACACCACGGGTGCCAAGCTGGCCGATCATGTCGCAAACCTTCTTGTTATATTCTGCCGGCACACTCTGTTCATCCTCTCCGTACGAGGTGGTGAGCACTTGCGGCAGCTGGTTGTCTGGCAAGCCGATCAGGTATGTGAAGAATTCCAGGTAGGGCTCGTTCTGATTGTCGTCCAGGGTCGGCTGATCAAGATCCGGAACGAGCGGGCCGCGGCCGGGGGTGCTGTAAAAATGGGTGTTCACATAGGGGGCAGCAAGACCTACGACGTACTGGACGTCGAGGTTGGCCTCCACGCTGCTGTTGGTGGCACGTTGGTCGAGCTTTCCGCCTGCACCATGTTAGCCATCGCATGTGTAATGGTTGATACAAACTCACCATTAACAGAAGACCAGGTGAAGTTACTGCCTACGGCCCACGGAGCGAACAGCTGGTTGAACTGGGCAAGGTCCTTGAACCGGGCGTATTGCTCGAGATAGCCAGTTACACCTACGGTCACGGAAGCGTTGCCCGGTTTGTAGTCTGCAAAGTTGTACAAATCCTTCAAGCACTGAGGGGTGAAGGTCGTGCTGCACGTCGCGTTGATTGCGGCGGCTTTGCTCATGAATGGCACAACCTCTTCGTCAATGATGTGGCTGATCTGCGGTCGGATCTGTCCGAAGCGCGTAGTAGGCTGGATCATGTCGATGTGCTCGCGGACATCTTTGGGTACTGAGTAGTGGAGAGTACGGATCCTCTTGACGTCTTCACGTACTAGACTCTGGTATGTCTTGAAGGTAGTGTCGAGCATCTTCTGCGCGATGGAGATGGGGGCGACAAAGTTGATCCATTCGCCATCGTCTACGATATCCTCTAACGGGACGCCGGATTTCTTCAGCCAGCCCAGGACCGAGTCGGTCGACTCGTCGCGTGGTTTAATGAGCGCTTTCAGCTCATGGCGCTTTAGGTGCTGTCCATAACGCGGGTGACTCGGCGTAGAGATTTCCATCAATGTCTGCTCGAAGAGATCATGGTTGGGCTGCGCATATTAGCTGGGTTCAATTGAACTAGGCGCAATCCGAAAAAAAGTTGGAACCGCTGAAAAACCGCCCATCAAAATACTGAAGCCACGAAAGGGTACAAAGTAGCTGCTGCTCACCGAGTGGACCGCAATGCGGAATTGAAGTCTGCGGTCCTGTGACGGAGCACCAATCTCCTTCCAGCCCTGAGGTACGCGCCCCAAGTTCTCGACAGTCTCGCCCTCGACGAATGAGGTCGATCTGCAGTTTACGCCGGCCAGAACCAAAAGACCCGCGAAGAGAGAGTACCTCATGGTTACAAAGAGGGGCCAGTTGCAGTGAAAGTAAACGGAGGCGCAAAGAAGAGGTGTACGGGATGCGACCGTTCAGCTAGAAATACGTGGTCGAATTCTGACTCCAATGTACTGCCTTGCACCCTTGTCGCGTCTCACAGGCAAACGCAACGTCGACGATGAAGCTGGTCGCGGGGGACGGCAGCCGTGATATACTTTTTGCCGATCTTGCGGACCAATATAAACAAACTTCCCTAATCTGATTCGAGCAGGAGCTTCCCCAGACCGAGGCCGGCACCTGGTCGTTTCACACTGGGATTCGCGTGCAAGGGCGCGAAATGGCGTCTGCAGGTCCAGATATGTGACCGTCGCACGGGGTCGCGATAGACATGCCATGGCGGCCGTTCATTGGATGCCTTTGTTTACGCATATTGGTGAGTGCCACCGGCTCGTCCTCCGCGGCTGATTTCACGACACGGCAAGGCGGCGGGCCGCCCAAGACCAGAGGGTCGCACTTCGGAGCTTGTCGTATCCTCACAAGTCGCGGAGTGTGTATCGCAGTGATGGACACTGAGTAGAGTGATGAGAGGACCGAGAAATGCGATATGTGGCTTCCGTGAGATGGATGGAATGCAGATAAGATAAGCGATCACGTGCTGTGGCGGTCGCAGTTGCCGAGCCATCGCTTGCCTCACCTCACCTTCATCCAGATTGATGCTCGCGCGAATCATCTCCATCGGTGCCATCCCACTATATCAGCCAGCTGGCCGTGTGTTCTTGGTTCAGACGTGCAGCTTGTGCTTTCCTTGGCCTCTCAATGCGGAATCCTTCTTCAATCCCGGACGCGAACGGGTGTCTCGCCTCGATGCAACAATATCGTTCCTTCGCAGTAGCAATATCGCTCCCGCACTCGCGTGACTGATGGTGTCGTCGATTCAGACACCTGTCATTCACGGCTCGGCCCTTATCTATAGCAAAGTGACGTGATGACACGGCTACCTCTTCTCGCCCTGTTTCACCGCTGTTGTCCAGTTCCACCACAGATCTACGACGTTACGCCGTTTGGCGTCAGTCGTGATCTGCACGTGTGACGGCGTGCCTCGCTCGACGCAGATCACATTCTCATCCACGGACGACGCAGGGTTTCGGCGATGGCTCGTATTTCGCTCGGCATTGGAAGCCCCAAGATCCGATCTTGATAGCTTGACCGAACGAACACTAGAGAACCATCAGCCATCAGTCCCGGTTAATGCTATCGAGGATATTCTTAGTACTGCTGCAAGGTTCGCGATGTTACGTTAGCGCGCGCTCCGCTTGATCACCGCACCTCGCGGTAAAAGAATCGCGGGAAATAAGCCAAACTACCTAAGCCCTACTAAAGGTCTATAGAATTAATTAAATTTACGTCTCTTAGGGGTGTAAGAGCAATCGGGATCCCCTATGCGGACCGCTTGTTTCCTAAGAATTGCCTACCGCAAGAGCGCATCCTCCCGCTCGGCATTCTTGCGTCTTGACCAGATCTCCGAAGATTCGCCAGCGTCTCGCTATATGCACCAAATTTTACGTCCAATCGACAAATTATGAGTGGAATCTGAACAGTCCAGTAGTTTGGGGGGGGGAAGGTCGGACACGAGCGAGCACAGTATTCGGGGCAGCAACTTCTGCAATTCCTCCGTGACAATAGATCCCGAAACTCGATTTTCAGCGACTGAGTTGTCTACGCTATAGCAGTCCTCCCACGAGGAGGACCCATCGGTTACGGTTTAGCTATCGAACTACGCACCGGCCCCGGTTTTGTTGGGTTCTGACGCCAAACCGCCATTGTCTCAATCTGTAGTGCATCCAAATATGCTCTTCAACCTCACCTCTACCTCCTCCCGAACGTTGGGTCTTGGGTAAAATGTATAAAACTCTCCCCGTACCTCGAAGTCGATTATCTCAAGTTTCACTTGCCTCACCGAGAAACACGCGCCTTCTAGTAAAATTTTGCACAGTTCGCTCAGTTCGACATCGGAGCTGAGACAGACGCGAATTCTGAGTCTGATAACCTTAAGCTTAGTAAAGCAAGGGCCTTACGCGCCAATTCAACAAGCGCAACCGAACTGTCTTTAACTTCCTTGAGGTCTCCACAGTGGATATTCAGGACGGCATTGACGGACAAAGACTGGATCAACTGCAAAGCATTAGGGGCGGTAGTCGCCAGTATTCCTTCCTCATCCAGCTAGTGAGGTAACGATGTGATGGTGTCTGCATGAACAACGGGCAAAGGGATATGGTATTGTTCTTGTAGAATGCCTCAGGCACAAGGGCGGCGAACTCTTTGGAGATGAGGAAAGTGGGAAGAGCCGCTGTACGGACACCAGTCTCGTTGACAGAGCGGAACCAAGGACTCACAAGTCAGCAGAGTTGGTCAGAGGCATTTCATCTTCCGACTGCCGCGGACCCAGGAATTACTGTCTTGTGGTTTCGAACTTACGAACGTACTTTTAGCGGTTCCACGTGTGTCAAATTTGCGAGCGCGTAACCGAGTATCTCGAGCTTGAGCTAACGACACAGAAGATCAGTATGCAGATTAGAGGACCTTGGTTGGAAAGCCTTACCTCAGTCGAGAAACCCGCCTAGTTGAACGGGCTGTTGGCTATCGTGGCCATATGCAGCTCATGGAATTGTCGAACCAGTGCAGGCATTAGAGATCCATCGCTCGCCAGCTCCGTCCCGCGGGGAGCGTGGCTCGAGCCAGTCACCATCGCGGGCAGGTTGTTAAACCTTCGAGTCCGCGACTCGATCTGCGGTTCGAATTGAGGGGATATTATGGGATGACTCGCGCAGCGTTGAAGCACAATCGAAAGGTGAAAAGTGGGGTACAATCGAAATCGAGTCGGTTGCGAATGCACTAAGCCCAAGCAGGGAGTTACGATGAAAGACCCACCTGGACTGAGATTGCGAGCTGATGCGAACTTAGAAGGGAAAATGCGTCACACGACCTCAGCATTTACCTCCAACAATATAAAATCCTTCCGACGTCATGGAGGCACGTCTCGCCACTACCCAGCAGCACCAACTGCGCCCGGCTTTCTCCTAGCGCTGCATTCAATGATTCAACTGTCACCATCATCTACACCTTCATGAACACCATGGCGCCCTCAGATCCACACTCCCCGGTCCACGCCGAGTACGTTCCCGACATCCGCGAGCTGACCCTCTCCCAGCGCTGCGCTCTCCTAGACGGCCCTAGCATCCGCATCTTCGACGACACTGTGTTCGCCATGGAACTCCCCCGTACCCTCTTCCTCACCGCCTCTATCCAACCCCGCCTCATCGACGGTCACGGCTGCGTCCGACTCCCTCCCTCTACGGGCCTCGAACCTATCATGTCAGTCTGCTGCTGGCTGCTCACGCTCTGCTCGTCCCCACTCCCATTGGACATCCGCCCGAAGAAGGATATGACCGCCCATCTGCTCATTGTCCGCGCCGGCCGCCTTCTCGAGACGGGGAAGTATGTTGAACATATTCATAAGCATTATTGGTGGAAGCTTTACAACAAGCCTTTTGCTGCTGCCGATGTGGAATCAAATTTAAAGATTGCTATGGGACCGGAAGACTGTTACTTAAGGCTGGTGAGCGAGCGCTTGGCGGCGTATAGGAGGGAGGGGCTTGCGATCGATAATGAGAGGATGGAGATGTGGATCCAGAGGAATCCTATGTTGAAGGCTTGCATCAACAAAGCGGATACGAAGTATAGCCTCAACATGCAGATCAAGAAGGAGAAGGTGGAGCGTGCCAAGCGTCGCGAGGCACGTGAAGCGTGCGAGCGCAAACTCGCTGAAGATGAGATCAAGGCGGAGGAGGAAGCGATGCACAAGATGCAGCCGAGTATGCGCGGCGGGAGGCGAAGCGTAGGCAGCAGGAGGAGGAGCGACTGAGAGTGAAGGAGGCGCGGAAGAAGGAGATAGTTACTGAGGAAGCGGGGGCAGGAGAAGGAGAGGATATAGAGCTACATCTGTCATTGCAGGAGAAGATCCGAGCCGGCATGGATACCGTCAGTTACGAGGAAGCGCGGTACTATGAGCGCTCTCGTGGTAGACCTTGTCCGTATCGGGTCGCTAAGGCGGCAGCTTGAAGACTTTTTGGTATCATTTTGGGCTACACGCAATGTGGGGGATGGAGCTGGTGTCCCGTTAGTGATGTTAACACCATATTTGGCTTTGCTTTATCCGAATGCGGGCATATCGCCATAGTGTATTAGTTATTGGCGCACGTAGGTGCAGCGGCGTAAAATCATTCCTTCCTTTTGCGACCCTGCGCTATTTTCTCAACTACCATCTCTGCCTCCATTTCCAGCCAGCAATCAAGAACTTCATTCTACCCCTTCACCCACCCCGAAATATCACTAGCAATCAGTTTTATTCATCAACATAGGCATCAATAACCACCTTTTTGGTTTTCGCATTTCATCCACCGCAGCTCTTTCTGCCACTCTACAGTTGTCATTAGCTCCCGCGAATGAAGCTCTTGTTCCTCCAACCAAGGAATCCGGGAAACAGATCCAAATAGTCCTCCGACTTAATAGCCATCCGCTCAAAGCAAGGTACGGTCTCTACTGCTCGCTAGGTATGGATCTATTCCTATAGACGCCTATGGTTTCCTACAGGGAGTGGGCGAGGAAATTCTTCTCGGACTTTAAAGCGCTACGTCCGCTACGAGAAGTGGAGAATGCTGCGAACGATCATACTAGAATAAATTACTCTAGATTCTTGAGCGGCACCTACTAGATCTAACGAGACGGTCTTCTACCATTAACGACCTCTTGCACAAGACCTTAGCGCCATCGCCCGCAGCATACAGAATAGAGCGCTAAGTCTTATAGCTATCGGTTTCGCCGCCCCTGAGGAGCTCGTTTACTCCATCGAATCCCTCTCCGAAGCATTCGGGAAATCTTTTGCCGCTCCGAAGCAACCAGAACAAGCATCCGAGCCTCGATTAATGAGACGGATCTCCGCGTCTTTGGCACGCGCAGATTGTATCTTTTCCTCTGCACAACCCAGATTTGGGAGTTCCTAAAGGCGCCCAAGAGGGCGGCGAGCGCAATGGGGATGGAGGAGGCTGGGAATGAGGAATTGGATCAGTCGAGAGGGGAGGCTATGAGTAATGGCAGCGAAGTTGATGAGGAATTGGATCGCGTGGGGACTCTTTGTGGAGAGTCTCCCAGCGCACCCGTTTCGACTATTAAAACAACGAGATAGTCGTACTCGTACGGCGAACCGGCATACGGTTGTCGACGAAATGTGGAGAAGCGTCGAGATGGGTGCGGTGTTTTGATGCACTAGGCTCAAGGCGTGCTAGTCTGGACCCTCGTCAAACGGTTCGTCCCACACCGTCTCTCCTCTCATCTCAGCCACGCCACCATCCACCCTCAATGGAGCCATTCGTTCCATCGAATTTCCCTGTCTTTTGTTCCATAGCTTGGGCGTGAGCAGTTAGCCACAACTTGAGAGCACCAAAACAGCCGCTTTGACGGTCCGTCTCACGAGTTGCCCCCCGCAATATCAATGGCAAGGGTAAACATGTTTCCACCAACGAAACGTGGGTGGGAGTTACATGATTGCGCAATGCGGAAACATTCGCGCAAGCTTCGCGCAAGCTTTGTCAAGCTTTTAGCAGGAGGTACGGTTTGAACGCATCACTGATTTACTCCCTACGGCACAGCGATTTTCGTCGCGTTGTGAACTGAACGGTCTAGTTGCAATCAGCATCTGTATCACCCAGGAAAAATTCCTACAGTCCTGGTTTCTATGAGCATCGCTCGCACAAACCTCGGGGCCGTCGTCATCCTGGTGGATCGCTCATTTCCACCACCACCCTTCATCTGAAGTACAGACAAGCTCCGCCGAGACACGACAAGCTTTTCCCATATTCCGTCCGTTGCCTCACCCTCGTCGGGGCCTCCCGCCTTACCCGTTCTATAGCCCTCGGGTCTATAAGTACTAAGGTCCTGCCGCTTTTAAAGGACACCAGCGAAGCATCGCATCCACTCCTTCTAACTTCCTTCACTTCTCTCCTCAGCGTTCTTTTGTCAATATGGTGTCTGCTCGCATTGCGGCTTTGGTCCTAGGCGCTGGTGCTCTTGTAGCTGCTGCGCCGGCGCCTACGCCCACCCAGCCGGCGAAGTTGCAGGATCGCGCTGCGAGCTGCACGTTCACTGATGCGGCGGTGGCCAGCAAGTCAAAGACTGCTTGCTCGACTATTGTGTTGAGCAACATTGCTGTTCCTTCTGGCACCACTCTGGACATGACCAAGTTGAATGACGGGACTACTGTACGGCAAAGGCATCACTCGCAAGATCATCGGCTAACCTGTACAGGTCATCTTTGAGGGCACCACCAGCTTTGGCTACAAGGAGTGGGAGGGCCCTCTGATCTCCGTCTCTGGCACCAAAATTACCGTCAAGGGAGCTTCTGGCCATGTCATCGACGGCAACGGCGCGAAGTGGTGGGACGGCGAGGGCTCTAACGGGGGCAAGACCAAGCCCAAGGTAGATGGTTCACACCCTCCATCAAAAAATCATTCCTCTAACGCATTTTGCAGTTCTTCTACGCCCACTCCCTCAAACAATCCACCATCTCCAACCTCAACGTCAAAAACACGCCCGTCCAAGGCTTCAGCATCAACTCGGCAACCGACCTTGTCCTCGACCACATCACCATCGACAACAGTGCCGGCGACATAACAGACGGCGGCCACAACACCGATGCCTTCGACGTCGGCTCTTCCTCTGGTATCACCATTTCCAACGCCAACATCAAGAACCAAGACGATTGTCTCGCTATCAACTCCGGCACCAACATTCACTTTGTCGACGGAACGTGCTCGGGTGGCCACGGCCTGAGCATTGGAAGTGTTGGTGGTCGCTCCGATAACACCGTTGATGGCGTGGTCATTGAGAACAGTACTATCACTAACTCGCAGAACGGCGTGCGCATCAAGACTGTCTACGATGCTACGGGCAAGGTCAACAACGTCACCTACAAGGATATCACGCTCTCTGGCATCACCAAGTATGGTGTTGTTATCGAGCAGGATTACGAGAATGGCAGCCCGACTGGTACCCCGACGACTGGTGTGCCAATTACTGATCTTACGCTTAGCGGTGTGAAGGGAAGCGTGTCGTCTAGCGCTACCCCGATTTACATTCTTTGTGGCACGGGGAGCTGCAGTGACTGGACTTGGAGCAATGTTGCTGTCACTGGGGGCAAGGCGAGCACCGAGTGCTCTGGCGTGCCTTCGGGTGCCTCTTGCTAAGCACGGAAATGGAGGCTGGGTGGTGAAGGGGAATGGAGAGTGGTGGTTGCGGGGGTTTCTTCAGCTCACGGGCATCTTTCGATTCTTGTGGATATTCTTCTTATCATATGCTATAGTCATGTTCGAAAATATATCTGTGTACAGACTCCTTAATGTTGCGTCTATCGGTATACACGCGGTAGTCGCAGATACTGATGTTAGTCTTCTAATAAGCGAACAGATAAGATCAAATAGTGGAGAAGCGCTCCTCAGCAAGCATACATAAGCCAGCGTAAGTAACACTCCCCAAAGCCAGCGCCTGGGAATTTCGGTCGAGTACGAAAATAAAAATAAAGTCAAGTCGAGCAACAAGCCGAGCACACAGACACCGCATACAGAAATCCCACTTACCGTGTCCTGCCGCTGATAATCCGACATTTTCTGCGTTCCACCACAAGCCTCCGTCTTGTCGCCTGGACATTGCTATACGCATCGCCGTCGTTGCGGAGCTCAGAAGATTTGCCGAAAAATAGCACTGCTGATTCATTGTCCCGGCGTAGGCGTACCCGGCTGCGTTGCAGTACGATACGCTGCTCGCGCCTGTGTTGGTCGCCGAGGTTGTCGAAATGCTAGCGGGCAGTGCTTGCGAGGCTATCATGCCCGTGTTGTAGCAGTTAATATAGGCGAAGTTGTTGGGGAGAGTGGCGGGAACCTTCGGCCCATATATAGGTCCGGCGTCGTTGACATAGACTTGCATGCGGTTGTCGCCACCACGGGTTTCTTTCTGTAGGGCATAACACTTCCCAGTACAGCCGAGCGCCGGTGTGTTTCCAGGTTGAATTCGGTAACCACATTGACACTGGTAGTAGTAACCCAAATCAGCGTACAAGTAACCACGAGAGCTGCAGTAGTCGATACAGGTGGTGACGCTGACTCCTGTGGGGCCGGCATTTCCGTTTTCGTAGTACGCGGAAGTGAAGTCAATGGCGTCTACGGTGAACGACTGGAGGGTTTTGCCGTTGATGTCGGCAAAACAGTCGTAGTAGCGCCATCCTGCCTGGAGATTGGTAAATCGCTTTACGGCTCCATCTTGGCCGGGTTCCGAGGTGGAGCTTTCACGTTTGAGCAGAGGTTGGGCTTCGAGGGGGTCCTCGACGCGAGGAAGGAACGGGTTCGCGTCGACAGGCGCCTTGTTGTGGGGAATTATTTTGACAGCGTCGGCCCGGGCTTGGACGGGTGCGAAGTTCTTGTGAGCTTCGGCGAGGGCTTTGGCGCGTGGGTTGAACTTGTGGGCCTTGAGCGGAGTCATACCCACGACGCCCAAAACGGGGAAGAGGAGGAACAAAAATTGCGGTCTCATGCTTGATGAGCCAATGAATGGACGCAGACGGGCTGTAGGGGCCCAAATGAGTGACAAGATGTACGGCGCGAAAGCGGAAGGAAAAAGAGCGATGCGCCTTCACGGTGTCCGGCCAGAAAAGAGCGGAATCAAGATGTGGCTTGGATGGGGGAGATATGTGCATTTTGTTGCTGCGTGAGACGCGTCCGGCGGTGTTGTGCGGAACGCGTCGAGGTGGTCGCAAGGGAGAGAGTGTGGCGAGGAACTTCGTGCCTGATAGCCAAATTTACCCTTCTGCTCTTAGAAACAATATCCATGCAGATCACCCATTCTATTGACCATAAAGTGTTCATACTATTCGATCGTCGCGACAAGAGCGTTGAACGTATTCTTCGGTTCTACTCCTTGGGCGACGTCCGAGTGCAGTATGCCCTGCTATTCCGCTCCCCGGGGCAAAGGCGGGGTAGATCGTCAATTGGTGGACATTTCGACGACGTGAGGAGACGGTTCCTGCATCAAACGCTTGGTCTGAACTGCATTGACCAATGTCATTCCGATACCAAGAAAGTCAGCCGTACGAGTTCCTGGATAGAGTAAGCGGCGCCGGTGTTGCATGCGGGAGATGAGAGGAGCGACGGCGGGCGACCCGTAGTCAACGGAGGCTCTAAACTTAGATATGATAGGATTAGAAACAGACTGGGCTATCGCACTGTGAACTGATCTATCAAGGTGGATAGAGGGTTGTGGGTTTGGGTTCTCGCTGGTACTCAGAAATGCGCGCCCGTGATGAGACATGCGCAGTGCGATCTCGCTTATTCGCCCAGGAATGGTGTACGTAAGCGATCCAGAATCTCTCCCTCCCGCCGCCCGCTTTCGTTTCTCACTCCTTCACCACGAATCTTTCGCATCCGTCAACGCGACCACATTCTTCGCGCAATGCGAAATACGCGCGTGGCGTGACAAGGAACAATGCGATCAAGCGATCGGACGATTGAGATTACGCCTATCGATATGGGTTTTTCTCCACGCGATACGAGAATTAGATTAACGGCATCCGCCGAGCCCTGCCCGACCCCAGGTCTCTCTATTTGAATACGAGTGCGTGCAACCTCACCTTCTACACTGGTGTTCTCCCAACCTACACTACCCACAATGCCCCGCAATCGTACCTCGAAGGATCTTGGTCTCATACCACAACACGAGGTTCTGGAACTCTGCCCAGAAACCGGATACCAGGGCTGAGGTGCGAGTTGGCCAATGCAGTGGCAACAAACTTGCTCGTCGATAACGAACTCCTCACCTCCGGAGTAGACCGTCCCGAATCTCCTGGGTTTCTCTCTTTTCAAATCATGTCATACGATGAGAATCCTCGTTCACGTTGCATCAAAGCCGTACAGACTCACGAGAGAACCAAGTTGCTGGGACTTTCCAGTTCAGCTACTACAAGATTTTAGTCTTGCCCAGGGCTTGGGCCCAATGCGGGCAAAAATAAGCAGATGCAACTCTTCTGTGGTGGTAGTATAAAGTCAAAATGGATACCTCTCAGATTCAAAGTCCTCATCGGACATGCAGCGTCCTATCCGTCCTTCGGTGACTTTAGTTTCCACGTGCAAGGCATTGTTTTTCCCGAACCACGATGAGAGCTTTCAGCTGCACGTTTGCCATGCTATGGCTCCTCCAATTGGTCCTTGCCGAAGGGGAGGTTGACTTGGTCCCAATGCCCCGTCATCTGTGGGACGGCTCGATGCATGTCAAACGAGACGCGACAACAGAGGCTGCCAACATTTCCTTGACTGACCATGAAGAGATGCGGTGGACAAGCCCCCCAGAAGGTGCCTATATCCTACCAAACCATGAGACATGCTGATGAGATTAGACCCAAAGCCCAAAATCGTATCGATGGTTGTCTGGACCGGCCAGGACCGTCTCATCCTCGACATGGCCAAATTCGGCTTCGAGCTGAAGAAGGTTAATTGCACCGAGAACATGATGGTCCAATTTCGGCACAACGTCTCCTTTCAGGCAGCAAAGAAGAACTGGGACTGGGTCAACTTTAACGGCATGCGCTCTTTCGTCTTGATTGCAGACCACTTTCTTTGCGGGAAGGATTGGTCACCTGATCCATGGCTCATTAGCACCGTCAAGTTCAATCAGACGGACTTGACCGTCAAGATGGAAGCCTCGAAGAAAACCTGGAAGTACATCTCGCATGCGTACACTCTCGACTTTGGCGAGCAGCAGATGTCAAGAAAGAGGCAGGGCTTCCTTGATTTCAATCTCGACAGAGCATTCGCTCTCGATCTTTCTTCCAAGTGGCCCAGCAAGATTCTCAACAAGACCTGGACCAGTGGCGGGGCAAAGGCTACATTCGATGTAAGCTGCGTCGACTGCGGCACGTCTGGCCAGCTCGTGTTCAACGGTCACATTGAAGGTAGCGCGTTCGGTGGCATTGACAAGTTTGCAATCAGTGCTACACCCAATCAGCTCCAAGCTGCATTGAACCTCCAGATTGGTTTTGACGGAGTCATAAAGCTCAAGGATGCGAAAGATGAGTTCGATCTCTTGACCATTCCTCTGCCAGCAGGCTGGAGAATCCCTGGTGTACTCACGTTCGGACCAAACGCAAAGATAAAGGCTGGCTATAGCCTCGACAAGATTGCTGGATCTGCCACTATTACCACCGGCGTTGCGGCCGTGATCCCAGATGACTCGCTTGCTAGAGTTGATCTTTTTGGTAAAAAGTCTTTGGACATCCACGGATGGATACCAACATTCGAGACACAGCCGCTTCAACTGCAAGCCGAACTTTCCGCCACCGGCTCGCTCTACACCAAAGTTGCGGTCGCAGTCAGCCTCGAGGTACTTGATGAAAATGGGGTCAACGTGGACGTCAACCTCGCGTTCCCCAAACTGAGCATCACAGCATCGGGTGGCTACGACGCTAACGGCTTCTGTAATGCCGACCCTTTTGGTGTCTCACTCGACATTGATCTCGGTGCCGAGCTTGAGCTCACCGGCTGGACTGAGATCGACGGCGACAAGAATGTCCTCTTCGAGGTCGATTTGTTCAAGAAAGACGACATTTTCGAGTTCCCACCATTCTGCCTCGGTCTCGGCAGCGACAACCCTGGGTCATGCTCCGCCGTGATCGACGAAGAAGACGCAGAGTGGTACAACAACGAAGTGGATGATCCTGTTACCGCCCTCGCGCGTCTGCGACGGATACCATTGCGGCGCATGTTGGCGCAACGCCGTCCCGTACCGCGTCGGTCCATTTCGGCTCCACCGACGCCCACCCTTGAGAAGCGTGCAAGGAGATCCGGGTACTACATGTCTTGCGACAGCAAGAAGAACTACAGGATCTACATGAAAGACTACAACGGTCCCGAGCATCTCGCAAGTGCGTACAATGCAAATCCAACCGGCGCACCTATTATGCTTCCAGGTATAGATCCATGCGGCGACGATGATTCCATGGACTGTTTGAAGAATGCCTGGACAATCGAGGACTCTCCAGGCTATACTTCTGTCGACAAAGACTACTGGGATTGTAAGTTATTTACCAACTAGCAGCCTCCGAGCACAGACTAATTGATCATAGCCGAGCACGTTTACGAGGGCGACTGGGTCAAGTCCTTCCTCAATTACCTCTACGAGAAGCACTTCAAAGCTCAAACGGGCGACAGCTGCAAGACCTTGGGCGACATTTTTTTCAACGCGGCTGGCCAGTATATGGACAAGCTGCTCACACAGCTCGGCACTATCGCCACGGCGGACAAGACTATGACCGTTTTGACTAAGAAAGAGAATCAGCTCAAGCATCGCATCTTCGCACCCGTCAAACACATCGATCGCATCGCTGAGAAGACGACAAATCCTCATATTAAGCTTTGCAGGGTCGCTCGCATCGCGATCTCGTGCAAGTATATGATGCATCAGAAGGTGCAGGCTGCGCTTCTCAATACGCTGACCGGGTATACCATTGGTGGGACGCAGTACCCCGGTATCGATGGTGTTTTGTAAGTCACCTCCCTTCCCTGCTACTCTTCATCCGCCTGCGAGTCCCCGTTTCTCTACTCATTTCGTGACTAACAACCACCCAGCCAACAAATGGACGCCGATACCTCCATCTGGGCCGACAACATAAAACCCACCAACTTCACGACCTGGGCTAATGAGCACAAGGAGTGGTTCAAAGACATGTACGAACTAGGCATCGCCAAAGCGCGTGCACAGTTGCAAGACTACGCCTATTTCCTAGTGAATGTGGACGACTTTGACGACTTGTTCGATGCGGATACGCGCAAGGCGTTGGAAGCTTTCTCGGTTGGCGATTTGGAGGAGTATTGCAAAGATACATTGAGCTGGACGTAGTGGACGGTGTTGGGGTGAGGCTGAGCCCTGTTCTCGTGATAGTAGGCGGGTTTTATCACTGCAAGGCCTATGCCCACATCTAAATCATTTGGTAACGACGTCACGCAGATCAGTATCCCAACTTTCCTTGCAACTTAATGAGCCTTCCCCAGGTTAATTGCTCTCTGGCCACAGCTATGCCTTTTGGGGTTCCGACCATGCCGCATTCGGCCCGATTACAGCAACGGACAAATAGCCGGCGAGGCAAACTCGGATCTCGCCGAGAATAGATGAGCCAAGCCGGCGCGCCTACATTGCAACTAGGCCTTTCCTTTGCGGGGAGTGAGGTCAGTTTCCTTGAGGCCTTACTAACTGGAGTTATTTGAAATATGCGGAACCTACGGCGCGTTTCGTTTCGTGGAAGAACGTTAACTGGTTGTTTTGAACGTTGCTTTGTCGGTCGTCTGTTTACATGAAAGGAAGCTGGATTAGAGAAAGTTTGCAGGGTTTGAGAGGCGACCTCTATACCCTATCCCCGGATTTGCCGGATATTTAACGGAAATCAATTTCCACAGTGAGTGCTTAATAGGCATGAACAATAACTAGTAAGGAATGACGACAGAGAGTAGGACCTCTAACAGACAAATCTCCGCTTCTCTGAACTATAACAAGCACCTACATTTCCAACCACCACCGCCTCCACCATCGCCACCATTCCCCATAGATTCAACAGTGCAAGCGACTCGTACCCCACCACCCCAAACCTCACAATGCGCTCCCTCCTCCTCCCCCTCGCTACCCTCCTCCCCCTCGCCCTTGCCAACTGGGATCCCCAGCTCTGCGGCGGCGGCGGCGGCTGTCTGCAAATAAGCTGGTGGCCCGGAACCGACTTCTCATGCCCAGATGGCACGCACCTTACGCAGCAGAAAGTCGCGCAGGAGAGCATTGATTTGGATTCGGGCGTTTATGATGTTGTGACAAATGACAAGTTTCCGAGTAGCTGCTTGAGGGGTGTTAAGCCTGGGGCGGAAGATACGCTTGCGGTGAGTCTGACCTTGATGAAGAAGCGGGACAATAAAAGAGGTGAAGATGGGATAAGGGAGGACAGGGATGAGGGCATGGGTAGTGAGGAAAGGCAGAGAGAAGAAGATGCTAATGGGAGTGAAAATAGGTCCATCATGCCGCTAGCGGGCACCAGTTCTTCGTTTTCATCAAGGAGACGTGTACCGAGACCAATCCCATCGCCGACTGCTATAACCAGAACCCGAATCCTTCGACGTAAGTGGCAGCCTGTCCTTCGTGGGGGCGAGGGTGGATTGCTGACAAAGGTTTTGTGCACAGGGATACTATTTGCCAGATCGCTACAATGGATGGAAAGTTTTGCAAGCAAGCTTAGACATATATGGTTGGCGGATGGTTGTAGTCGGTGAACCTATCCATGTCTTCTTCAAGCTTACGCGTGACATCCATGGCGCGACAGAGACTGTGAAGTTTAAGTGATGCCTTTACAATGCGGTCAAGGGCGCCTTCAATTCGACTTGTCGTAAATACATGAACGTGACCATATCCTTCGGCGAGAACCTCTCCCACCAAAGATAGAATGTTTTGCAGAGAATTTGATGGCTCTGCGCAACATTCGAACCTATCGAGGAGTAGGAAGATGTCACGTTCGGGCGTTCTCAGGAGTTTGCTGAAGATAGGAGCGAACTGATCGGCGGTCGGAACATAGTCAGAGTACAGTTCGTGGAACTCATAAACATAATCTAGTATGGGCTGGCCTCGCGGCAGCATTTGTCGGATGAGCGTTTGAAACGGGGTTTTCAGATTCGTCATGGCGCTGTCGAAGAAGCAATACGCAATAACCTTCCCGCAGTTGGTGAGATATGTCTCGAATAAGTGGCGTATGATAGTTGAACTTTGGTACAAGCCAGCCGAGCACCATATCTCGTCGACAAGAGTTGCAGAAAGGTATCGCTCACCAGAAGTATGATTTGCCGCACCGGGCTTTAGAGGTTAGCCTCAATCCATTCAGATCAACTTTCGGACCACTGACCTGTTCCTGTCAAAGACAGATTTTGCTGTGGGTAGTCTTTCCACATGATGAAATCCTCCGATTGGAGGAACCATTCCCCAGTTTCTAGTCGCTCCTTGTACTGAGCGAGATCTTTTTGAATGATATCGAGCTTGCTAGATGGGTTTTTGAAAAACCAATCACGAATCTTGTCGTCGTTCTCAGCTGCATGATCGGTAATTAAGGATACCCAGACCGAATCCGTAAGTACTTACATGTGTTCATGCGCAAAAGCTTGTCTACAGCGTCTGATGCGAATGACATGTCTGTGAGAACGTTCTGAACCTCTACGCTGATGGCCTGAGATTCTTTCTTTCTTTCTCTCTGGTAAAATCAGTAAAGTTGGGGGAAAACAAAGCAACTATGAACGAACATTGATGTGCTATAGCTGCTAACCACTTTATCTACCGTCGCTTCCAGTTCCTCGATATCTTCCTTCAATGTCTGAAGCGGCTCTTTCGCCAAAGCTCGAGAGCTGGCCGCTGTCCTTCCTGCGTGGTAGAGTCAGCACTCGAAAGGTCGAGTGTCATGGATGCAGGACCGCGTACCTGGGAAATAACTGTCTGCCGCTGCCTTGACATCAGCGGTGTACTGAAGAATCTTCGCATACACCTCGATGATGCATTCTCGGAGGAACGACCAGTCTTGTATGCTTCGGTTTGCGAAGTTTGCTTCGATGCTTGCGTAGCGGGCAAGATTTTCGAAAGACAAGCGGAAGCGTCGAGAATGGACCGCGTCCGGTTAAGGTCGTTTTGTATAGGCTGTCATGTGTCAACCTTGCAGTCTACAGGCACAACCCTGGCTGGCTCTACTTGAAGACCAACGGTCACTACGGACCAAACTATGGCACCATACCCCGAGATATCAAACTTCAGTCCGGCGTTGATAAGCTCTTTCACATCTGCTCTGCTCTCACGATGGTTTCGACCTGTTGAACCACCGCGATCTTACCACCCGCCCTGTCGACCAATCCGCTTCGGTCGCTTTCGGCACATCATTCCTGGGTGAGTCGCTTGACTTCTTCAACAAAGTTTAAAGGGAACCATGAGCTCGCGAGCTTTTCAGCCGCACCATATAGAGCTTTGCGTTGCCTCGGCTCAAGCTGAACCCGCTCAAAGGCCAATGACAACGGGCCAAGTGCAGTTTGGTGGCACAGTCCTTGCGACACCTCTTCTGTGGCTGGTTGAAAGGCAACAATCTCTTCTGCTTCGACGGTGGGCAATCCAGATGGTGATAGAAACGTAGCCGATGTTGTGGACACTCTTCTCAAGCCAGTGTCCGCTCGGGAAGGGGGCGGTGGGGTTGCTGAACCGGCTCTGGAACCCGGGCAAGCTCTCTTCGATCGGTGGAATTTCGATAAGAACGAAGTCATGTTTGATTCATGTCGGGTCCCTTCTCTCCCTAAAGACGAGATCAAGAGTCTAATGTGGCTCGTTTGGTAGAGGACCCGAAGGGACAAACTGGGAGGCGAAAAGCAAGAAGGGGCGCCATGGTGCAGAAACGATGTGTTACCTCGAGAGGGGGTTGTGTCCAACTACCAAGTCAATCGGGAGATGATGCTACCCGGGGGGCAGATATTGCAGGCTTGTGCGTCAATAACAGGCTCAACCACCCGGTCCTTTCTGGCAGTACTCAAACAGACGGCGGTATCGTAAACCACATTGAGGCTTGAGGCTCAAGCCAGACTTAAAACATGCCTCCCGTAACAGCATCAACAGGATGTATGCACAATCTTCTAGACATCTTCGCCAGCGCCCAAACCCGCACCGTAACCGCACTAGCACTCATCTACACTCACCTTCCCCACCAATCCCCTCGCACCACTCTCGCCCCAATCCCATTCCAGGCCAGTCTTCATCAAGTCGCCCTACACAGCACTCGTGCTCCTCCGGCACGACTTGTGACCAAACACTCTGGATGTCGTCTGTCGTGCATCCCAACGAAAAACTTGAAAGGCGAGTCGAATGTCAGTGTGACGTCTTCCGCTTCAGAACAGGAAGGAAGCACCAACCCGTGGACACCAACAAGCCTCGTGACCATTTACCTAATTACCCACCTCAAGCTGGCAATGGAGCCGGGGGGGCGAGATTGCACCCGAAGCCTCGCAAGACAGAAAGATGTCGCAAACAGACCAATGTGGATAGCTCTTCTCAATTCATGCTGCCTAATAATAGCATCCCCCTTCCACCTCAGCAATACTTCCTTCCTCCATTCATGATCTGCCTCAGGAGATAGTCCCAACACCCACAAAAATCGGCTGAACAATGACCGCTATGCCCAACCAACAACCCAAAAGCGCCAATGCCCATCCCCCTTCCCATTCCGAATCTATCATACAAAAGACCACCCAAACCCATTCCATGTAAACTTTTTATCTGTGTAGTTTCAATCGATGCGCCACGCAAAGCAAAAAAAGGTTTACTCAAGCAGACGAAAACGAAGAAGTCCAGAGGCAAAGCCAAGTTTAAAACGCCAAAACGATGCAGCGCGCAGAAGCCAACAACAGCAACAATGTCCAAGTCCAGTCCGGGTATCATGTCACTCTCCCATATCCCCTCTCCCTCAAAACCCCTCATCTTTCTGGTTCTTTCCCGCTCCCTTCGCGATAGCGGCCTTTTCCTCCTTAGTCAGCTCAATGAGGTCTGCCCCTTCGAGTCTGAACCCCTTAGCATCGACGATATGCTCTGATGCTTGTTGGTGGTAAAGCTGGTGCAGCCTCGGCAGGAAATACTGCATGACCTGGTCGCCCAGCGCCTTGCTCACAAGCCCCTTGTCGACCCAGTAGTGCCGCACAAACGTGCCCTTGCATCCACCCCTGTTTATCGCTTCGGGCGCGCCGTTGGCCTCGACGCAGGGCAGCACGCGAATATCTTCGGGGCGGTCGTAGTCGTAGCGGATGTAGTTCCCGAACGCGGCCTGCTCGTGGAACATTTCGAGCTTCCAGCGCGAGCAGCCGGGGTAGCGAACGTCCGAGGGGCATTCGGCCCAGGTCTTGTACATCTCCTGGGTGCGCTTGCTCTGTTGGGCGATGATAAAGCCCGTGTTGAGGTATCGGTTGCCGCGGCTGTCGTAGTTCTGCGGCTCGTCCGGGTCGATGGAGAGCATGACGAGCGTGTCCTTGGTCATGTTCCAGTAGTTCATGAGCCACTCAAGCGGGACGTGCGGGTGGTGGAACATGACGTCCGAGTCCATGAAGAGCACGTAGTCGTGCGTCTTGAGCGCCTCCTTCATCATGGGCACCTTGACCCATGTGCCCCAGCGGTCCTCGTAGTCGGGAGCACGCACAAACTTGTAGTCGTAGCCGTGGATCATGGCGTACGTGTAGTGACTCAGCATGCCGGCGGAGAGCGGCCGCATGCCCTTCCACTTCAGCTCCTCGTTCATGAGCTGCCCCGCGCCGGTGAGCGGCCGGCTGTCAATGTCCAGCACTAGCACCTTCTTCCCCAGCTTCTCCTTGAACCGGGGCTCGCCGGACAGCTGGTATACTTCGCTGTCGTCGTCGGTGAAGTTTGCGGCAGCAACGGGGTGCAGTATGGGCTCGTAGAGGGCTTTGATGACCGTGGTCATGGAGTGGTCGTCAGGGAGCGATACGTTGTTGTGGTAAGATGACCTGGATGGCGCAGCCTGTCAGCAGATAGTTGCCGCAGGATTGGGAGACTCACGGCGATGTCGAGGGGAGAGATGCTGGCCGGTAGTTCGACCTGTAGCTGTAGTAGATGAATGCGCACAGCATGGGCACCGTGGCAATGAGCAGCACACGGCGCCATCGCCCTTGCGGGCCCCCGGGCATGTTTGCGGTAAGACTCGAGTATGCGGTAGGCTTATGGCCACCCACACTCATGACCGGGCGGAAAGCGAAAGCGAAAGAATGGCGGAGCGAAGCGATTCTGTAGGTGGCGTGTGGTGTCCAGGTGCGCGAATGTAGGGCGTGATGGTGCGGAGCGCTGCGGAGGCTCGTCTCTCTCGTACGTGGCCTGGACCCACGCGGGCAGTTAGGCAAGCGCGTCTAGACGGTACCGGGAGGCGCCGGTGTATCGCGCGCTGGTCAGGACGGAGGGGGACGTCGCAATCAATACAACAACGCCGCGGCAAGAGAAGAGAAAAATGAGCGTCGGCGGGTTTGGAGGCGGAGCCCAGGGGGAGAGACCTGAGTGACAGCTTGGTCCTCATTCGCATGCGCAGGGATCGCTCAGCCGACTAAGCATCGGGACTGGCGTTCTGCGTCCGTCTGGGGTTAGCCTTAATCACAGCCCACCGCTCCTGAAATTCTCCTTGCGTTTCACATGCTTCGCGATGGTGACAGTAGACGCGGTCCACAGAGAAGAACGACAAACGTTACATGCGATAGCCGTGTGCTCTATGGCTGCAGGCTGGAGAAAGAACAGAACAAAGGCCTCGAAACATTCGTTTCACGTCTATTATTAGTTAGCCGGCGATCATGCGGGTTACATAAATTACCCGAGCCTGCTTGGCCCGTTGTAGGGCTGCATGCGAAAGTGCATGAGGCGGTGCAACTGGTGAGGAACAATTCCATGCAAGATGATGTTTTGGATGAGTCTCTAGCCAGAGCAATAACGTCACTTCTCCCGCTCAATTGTGAACAGACTCTTCCTTGATAAAACTTGCATGTGAGTTCGCGACGAAGCTAGCCGCACAATGGGCCAGCCACAATGACAGCGCGAGCCGAGCGGCGGCCCGAGCGAAGCGACCGCGCCGTAGAGACGAACGTCTTTTCCTCGGACGCCCGCTGCAAAAGGATCCCAGGGCGTACTGAATCCCGATGAATCGCCTCGATGATGTCTACGATATCGTAACCCGTATTGACGCGCGTTGGCCCGCCGGATAGGTCGGGCTTTCGGGCTGTGCACTCGAGTATGGTAGGCTGCGCGGGGGATCATCCGACCTCGCAACATCCTCATAGCAACCTCAATAGCTCCGCATCTTTAGCGATTCCAGGACTTTCCTCCGCACAGCTCCCAAGGAGCGCCATCATAATCTGCACCCACTCTTGCCACCCTTCGGGCAGAGTCTCTCTCAGCTTTGGATCCGGCGAACGCGCGACGGCGTTGAACAGCAGCACCTGACCGTAGCTTTGCGAGCACCAGCCGAACTTGATAGGCAGTGCAGACTTCATCTGAACGCAGAGACCCATCGTCGTTGGCCAGTATGTGCCGCCTTTGAGGCCTTTTCGGATCTCCCGATACTCGCTATCGGTAGTGTGCGAAGGCGCATGCAGCGCCTTGTATAGGAATGGACGTCCGATGTGGAACTTGGCTACGAGGTAGCGACTCCGTAACATTGCTTTTGCGATGACATGCGCTGGACTGGGCGAATCGTCGGCATTCTCGTCGTCAGAAAACTGGAGCGATGGCGGAAGGTTGGTCCGCCATTGTTCGAGCTGATGATGCATCTCCGCAGTGAGGGTCGGACTAGGATATCCCTCCTTCTTGGCAAATAAATAAAGATTTTGCCGTATGCGCGTGAGTATTATTCGGTGAGCAGCTTGGGCTAGGAAGTGGAAGTTGAAGAATGAGTCGTCCTCATCCACGAGTAGCCCCGATATCGACGTCTTGGGCCGCGGGCACGGTGTGAATTTGGGTATGGGTATGTCTGCTTCGTACTCTAACAGACCGCTCAAGGGGAGGCTGAGCTCCTGTGTGATGATGGTTTCGTACATGAGCGTATTCCAGAACAACCTCGAGAACATGTCGCCTTCCCACTCGTCGAAGTTGATAGATTCTGTTCGCGCAAGAATGCTCATGCAGCACAGAGCGGCTCGGTTGACCGTTGTCCATGAATCGATGGGGCGAAGAATCTGTGCATAGTAGAGAGTGGACAGCATGTAAAACTGCCCAGTCTGCAAGTTGTTCTGACACATGAGAAAGCCGTAGCGGGCTCGAGCTTCATTGAAGAAGTTCAGGCCCGGTGGGCTGTCAAGTGTCAGTTCATACCATTCAGGGCATACGAAACCAGAGGCAGCTAAAGGTTGGCGAGAGGGCAGTGCAAAGTCGCCTTCTTCGTGCGCTTTGACTGCGAGGCAGCCAAGTGCGAGCACCATCAGCACGAGACAGGTCTCAATGTCATAGCCAAAATCTGCCTCCATCGCCATGCCTAGTGTGCTCGAAAAGAAGTGGAACTTGTCCAAGACGGGTGTGTTGCGGTGGAAGACGGCAAAATAGGCATCGGCAAGACCTTTGATAACGGACAGTTGGAGAGCATTCAGCCATGAGCTGGGGTTGTAGCCCGACGGAATGTGGATATGCATCGGCAAGGGTTCTCTATTGCTCTCGACGTCGACTACGTATTCATTCGGCAAGGCCTCGTGCGCTGCGATGAATTTGGTGGGCAGAATTTGCCTAACGGCTGGCCAGAGTGCAACCCCATGTTGGCTGAATGAAAGCTTGACCGCGCCGGCAGTCTCTGGTGCTGGGTATGGACTCTTGCCTGGGGTTCCAATGGCTTGCGGAGAGACACCAATTGGCGCAGAACCGACTCCTGGGCTGGGTTGAGAGACCGTCACGGTTGGCGATCGGTGGTCATATACCGGTGGCGGCGGTTCCGCCTTGGAGAGATTTATGGCTGCTGTGAGGTCTTCTATCTTCGTTTCCAGTCGCCGTATGGCATTGATGGCGACCGACATAGACTGGTCCTTTCTGATCAGATTGTTAGCTTCAATACATTTGGTGAGCCCCAAGATGAAGGGCACATCGTAGACAGAGGCCTGTGCAAAAGGACTTTGGCGCCTAGCGCATGGTATGCAACGGTAGGAACAACTCCTCTAGGAGCACATAGCCCAGGGCTACACTTACTTCGTAGGCCGCGGTGTCTGATATGTGCATTCGATGTTCATAGTCCTGCAATAACCGCATTTTGGCCTATCTTCGTCGCATCTCGTCTTCCGAGACCGGCACACGTCGCATGCCTGCCACCCTCTATGAACATACGATCGCGCCTACCTCGAAGGTGGCAACTCACCAGTGTAGCCATGAACGTCCTCGCTTTTTTCAAGGCCGCCGCCGACTTGCCATCTTCCGGGCTCGGGTCGACGTCCGCTGCATTACCCGGCGACTGGGAACGCAATGAGATAGTGGAATTCTCCCGCGGCCGTTTGGTCATGACATATCAGGGTGCTGGCCGGATACGTGATCTGTGAGTGGTGGTGGTGGTGGCCGAGGCTTGCCCCGAGCGGGGATTGGAAGCGATGGATGGAGCTAGCTATTCCCACTTGGGATTAGTCCGGTCCGCTGCGCTTGCTGACCTGGATACCACCGCTTTGAACGCTTCGGCTTTTCATTGCTGGCAAACAGTTCAATACTAATTTCCATTGGATAGACGGGATCTCTGCACGCCACGACGTACACCCTCTTGCCTGGGGAGTGGCGACAATTATCTGCCGATCACCCATCGTTTTGCCACGAGCATTTCATTTTTGATTCCTCGGGTCTGCTCGCCACCTTCTCTTCTCACTTTGCTTCATCCCCTTCTTCTACTCTACGCATTCGAAAATGACAACTCATTTAAAGAAGACTCTTCGGCAAGGTGCCTAGCCCTTAGCTTATAGGTGCCTAGCCCTTAGCTTATATAAAGTAGAGTTCTTATATTTTCTATACTAATTAAAACCCTAATTGTTACTAGCTCTATTAATATAAGCATACAACTGTTTAAAAACAATTTTTTATATTATTTTTTAAGATCTATAGCTATCTAGGGCTCTTAAAATCTTACTAATATAAATATAAAAATGAAGTACTAATAGTAACGCTAAAGTACGAAATATTTTTATAAAATTTCGCTTCTAATTTATTATAAATGTGCTATGTTTATTGTCACGGTATCCTTCCTAGATCCCCTGACACTGCTAAGTCCTGTTCGTACTGTTATTAGTACGCCTAGAACTATTCTCCGAACTTCACCCTAACTAGCAGTTAGTCCGCGCACTAGAAGCACAGACTACCCCTCTAAGTATTTCTGCTTTGCACCTATTTCGCTATTTCTGTTCTGTACACGACGTCTTGTATTACCTGGATATCGCACGCGGTAATTGATTAGTCTTCACTGTAAGAACTAAAGGCCTACTCGCTGCGTCCTCGTGACATTTATTTATAAATTACTTATTAAATAATATATTTAAAGTAGCTTAGAAATAAGTCTAAATTTAAATTAGTATAAAGGCAATACTATATAAGTATGTTAGTAACTACTAGTATTTATAAAGGTAAAGTTATTACTTATAATAAAGCTATTATTGTAATGCGTGATACCCGCAGCGGGTAGTTATGTGATTCCGTACCCGATCCGCTAGCCCCTGATCAACTAGCCCCGATCCGCCATTGAGCCGTGCGCTTGCCGTAGCGTATATAGCCCGGGCGCCAGCTCTGCAGATAGCTCTTTAGCAAGCAATCTTCGTTCTTTGGCACCTTTGAGTCAATCTTCTGCGCACCGTCATCGTGTGTGGCCATGCGGGCCTAGCCCCTTACAATTATATAAAGCTATAAAGCTATCTAATTGCTAGTCAGTAATTTAATATATAAGTTATAGTATAGTAATTCTTAGTAATTCTTTCTATTTAGGTAAGGTATAAAAGTAGTAATGTTTTTTTTATAACTAACTAGCTTAATTAATAAAATATGGTACTGAAGGGCAATAACCTACTACGCGTAATTCTAGAGCTATAGATATAGAGGGTAGCTAAGGGCGACACCTCTTAACTCGTCCGTGACCACGAGCCCCCAGTCAAAGCGCGCAAAGGTCTCTGAGCCCAAAAAGAAGGCCAAGCTAGTCCATAATACGTACTGGAGGAGGGCAAATACGAAGGCTTCCAACTCCAAGATGTGCCTGCTGCCTATCTGAAGCGACTTGCTTTTAAGCGTCAAGATCCCGACTGGAATCTTGACCCGGATTTCTCTCTATGGGTCTGAACCCACCAATGGCGACTGGACTTCGGGCCGTGGGGGGAGGGGGGGGTGGGGGGGGCGAGCTTGTGGACGATGTCCCGATGCGATATCTTCGTTATCTGCAGACCGACGGCACCGCCGACGAGCCTTCCCATGCGAATCTCGCCGCCTCGCTCGAGACCTACTTGTCCGCCCGTGACGACACACATCAGAAGGACTTAAACGCGGCGAGATACACTTTTAATTTCGGCCTTTGCGAGGGGGAACACAAGGGATTACATAACGTGCCCCCGGATTACGTTGATACCTTGAGGAAATATGTTGGCGAAAGGAGGCTCCGGCGATCTGACTTTATCGATGCATTGGAACTTTACGACAGGCGACACCAGAAAGTGAGAACAGGGCAAGTCTGTGACGTGTGCAGACGTTGAGGCAGGTGCTAGCACCAGTCGACACATCAACTGGAAGCACGGGACGTCTCGGAGCTGGGAAAGGCGCTATTCCGTGTTGGTGTTCGCAGCATATTGGCTCGCGCCCGGCCGTCGAAAGATCAATTCTATTTCCTGCCAATTCCACCAATATTGTCGACAGCAATAGCAAGCCCTGCGACTCTTATATTCATCCCTGTGGCTGTCTTCTTTTTGTGTTCTCTCACCTTGACAGCAGAGGTCAGTTTCGGCTCTACAAGTCATGTGGGTCGGTCTTGCCTGAAGCGGCAGTCTGTGATGAGGCTCCGTGCATTTCCCCATCAACCGCACTCGCGAGCTTTTCTCTTAAACCTTTCCGTCTCTTCTCACTCACAACCACCAACCTCTTTTTCATCTAATCTCTTCAACTTCTTATTCACTATGAAGAACACCGCTTCAGCAGCCCCGCCAGCCCGCAACGCCACACCCCCGCACGCCGTTGACCCCGCCCCGATCGCATTACCAACACCCCCGGCATCTCAAGAGAAGCTACGGACCATCCAAGCAAAGCCTGTGGATACAATATCAGGATCGAGCCCCCAGCCAAGTCCGGCACCGAATACCAAGGAAATCCCGAAACCCGACCACGAGGTCCGTGCCGCCCGCTACGTCCTCGATTTCGGCATGCACAAGGGCAAATCCTTGGACCAAGCCGCAAGAGAAGACCCAACCTACTTTTCCTGGCTCAAGACCAGCGGATTCGTGAACGAACAAAGCAACCTCGGCGACGCAATGACTCTCTACGACCGACAAGCCCTAAAAGCCCTTCACGAAAAGTACCCTAGAGCTCATCTGTTCAAGTTTACCTTCGGCATCTACCTCAACAAGCGAATAACGGACGTACCTCCAGACTATGTCGAGTACCTGATCGAAAAGAAACACCACATGTGGAGTAAACGGCCGGGTCTGAGAGAAGCATTGCTGTGGTGGGATGTGTGGGCGTGTTTGGGGCGGCAAAACTGGCATCGGCGGCGGAGGATTAGCAAGGAAGAGAGGGACGCGGGAATCAGAGGGGCAAACTTTAGGCGGGATAGAAAGAAGCAATCCCGTCAGGTTGTGGTTTGGTGAGTTTCCCCGCGCTTTTGTTTACGCTGAAGACTACATAGCCCGGTTGCATCGATACGAAGTCTTCGCATTGGCCGAAATCACAATAGCACACCTTCCGACGCGTGATGAAGCCGCCCGCTCCGAGTTTCGACCACTGAACAGAGCTCTTGCGGAGGAACGAACTTTAGCACGTTTATGCGATCTGACCTCAATGAGCGCTCTGCCCGAGGGACGATTCTAGTATGAGTTCTGCTTCGACGATCAGATGCGCGATTTACGGCTGCATATATGTGATGATTCGGATTCTAGGGACGCGTTGGAAGAGGAGCAAATATTTTGGTGAACGGGGGAACTTTGCAGATTATGGAATGAAGAAGGTTTATTCCTATTCCTGGTTGTTCTTCATGTGGTTGCCCATTGTCTTGACGTTCGATCAACCTCATTCCGAAATTGTGTTTCATTTCCGACGACACTTACTTGTGCGGATTGAAGTATATATCGACGGGACGCAAAGATCCTCGCCTCCAGGTGATGGAGGTTCTCCTTCCCACCAATGCTAACGGTGGGTAACATACCAGTATTAAACTCATCCATTGCAGCCGGTGCCAGAAGGCTTCAGAGCTACTCCACACCTTATGCCCGCCCTCAGTAAGGGCCTCCTCCGGCTCAGCATCTCCCACCTACCAGATTTTCTCGCCTACAGCTACCACATCCAGTGATTCGTCCTCTAGCACAAGCCCATCACCGGTCGTACGCTTCGCCGGCGAACCATTATTGTCATTCGCGCCTTCAGTGAACCCAAGTGCCTATGGGTTTCCAGGTTCGCACCGGGCTCGCTCTAGCCTTCGTCATCCCATTCATGGCCACCGCATTTGCTTTGGAGTATGCACGAGGTGCCGCAGCTGCTTGTTAATGCTTTGCTTTTGGTAAACTCGCAGCTCGGATTTCTTATTGCTAACACTGTGAAGTGTCCCGTGAGAGCCCTGCTTATCATCGTCATTCTGAAGACGACTGTCTCGAAAGGGGGGGGTTTATGTTAAGCGCACTGTTCATTACGCAGGCAAACAGACAGATTTGCTATCGATGATAAGCTTGAGCATCTTGACGGCGAGAGAATGGGTTTGGTATACTTACGCACATGGTGCTTGGGGCCCAGTGGGGATCGTAAGGATTGAATTGACGTTTGACGAGGGCGGTAGCGCTGGGGTCGGCATCTCGTCGAGAAATGGGAGGGGTGGCGAGAGTGGCGGACAGCGCCGTGAAGGTCATCAGGAGAATAGCCCTGACGAAGAAGAGTTTCATTGTGAAAGTGACGGTCTGCATGCAGGCTCTAGTTAGCGCCTCTGTTACGTGGAAACATTGTACACGCCTTGAGAATTCCATACTTACTGGAATGCTCGCTAACTCAGTGTAGAAGTGGGTAAATAAGAGCACGAGTTGAGCCCTGAATCGAGCGGATCTGTTGAACGGAACTACACACAAGAGTACTTCTTATATTCCGTGGCTGGGATAAGCTCCTCCTATTGGATAATAACAAGACAAGCACGCAATTCTCGGTTCGAGCATGCACACCTATGACGAAGCTATTGGTCGTTCGACTTCTCTCTAAGCTGCATCACCCTCAACGGCCCACGCCCCTAGCATCCACATCACCTTCCTTAACAAAATTACATCTTTCGCTAACACATACACATCTAGACGACTCAATCGACAAAACCTGCGCCTTCGCAAACTGGGACACCTGGCTCCGCGTCACCGATGCCTATTACGCGCAGTTCGATCCCGGAAAGCTGCTCCCTGCGGGCGGTTCGTATGGTGAGAAGCTCGACGAGATGCCGGATGGGTGGGACGGCAGGCAGATTTTCTTCGGTAAGGAAATATTCCCTCTCAATCTCCCAACGCAACTTTTCCGTGCTGCGTGAAGGAAGGAGAGACTGAGGTTAACGGCAATGCAGGCAATCACCGGGTCGACAAGGGCGATCCCGGTCACAGTTCGCATTTCATCAACTTCAAGATGTGTCAGGATGATATGAAGGCGGTGTATGTCAACTGCAAGGACAAGAAGGGGGCGACGCTGGGAGGTTGGGTCATAGGGGTTGGGGCACGGTGGGTATATGGTGAGCGGAACATGGGGTGGGAGTTGGTGCTGATTTGAGTAGCTATTTGGTGAATGCATCCGCAAGTAAACAGGAGAAGTCGGTGAAGTGCGAGGGCCTTAGGTGTGCTAGAGACGGATGCGCTTGGGTTAGGATATATCGAAGCGAGGCATGAGGATATAGTTGGATTTGGGCGAACTTCAAAAGGGGCTCACGGTCGCATGGTGCGCGTTTTTCTAGCATGAATCTACACCATTTGCCAGCGCATACTCAAAGCTAATTCCTACTCCTTCAATCCCGCCTCAACAACTCCCTCTCCATCCCCAGGCGGAATCCAAAACCTAACCACCAACCCAGCCTTTTCAAGCAATTCCTCCACTGTGTCACATTCTGCTCCTGCGCGGCATGCATAGTCATCATCTGCAGATCGAATCACGCTAGAAACAACGGACATACCTGATTCGGCAGAATGAACTCGTTGAGCAGGAGCTTGGAGTAGCCGGACTTCATGGCTGCCGCGGTGTGGGAGAGGATAGCGTGACAGACGGAGTCGGACCAGTTCGTGCATGATGAAGTGGAAGAAGTAGACGCGTGCTCCTACGAACGGTTAGTCCAGGGGGCTCTATAGCGCGAACGCGAATCTGTACTGACCCTGTATCGGCTGCGGTGTAAAGAAATCATACGCCACCCTCTCTGCCCTTGCACCCAGCTCCCCCACATCCCATTTCGCCCGCACCAGGCACCATATCCACAAGTTTGAACAGGAGCTCAACCAAGACCGTCACTGCTCCACTCAGCTACATCCCCGCTAACATGTTTGGACTTCTGGTAGTTGGTCCACTATTCGCGTTGTACGGATGGGGTGAATCGAACATGTGAGTGGTATAGGCTCGCCAAGATCAAAGACGGTCTGCTCGCAGTTGTTTCGAAACTGCAAACGAACGGCTCTTTACCATCATGAGGACGATGGATCTTGCAGTTCCAATCCTCACGTCGCGCGATGTCGGTCTTCTCCATGGCTGAGCCGCGCGATACCGGTTGTGCTAGCTTGTGTTGGCATGGATCACCTTCCCATGGCGTCGAGACAGGGACTAAGCGGGGCATCTATACGTGCATACGGTCTCCGCCAGTATGCCGATCATTTATTCCCTAGCGCCGCGGAAAGCGAGACAGATCGAACACTCATTCAGGCGCATCGAACAAGTTTCAATATTCCACAGTCGATCGAGCCGACAGCGAGTACTCACAATGTGAGTATCATTGTTATCACATATCCGGCCCACTTCCCCCACAACATTTGCATCTACATTGATTCGCCTCGTCTCTCAGATGTTAATTAATATTGTACTTTACCGCTGCTTTTTACCTTCCTTGGGTGGAGCGCACCCCACCATGTAGCGATGGTCTCCTTGCCATTTGTGTCTTCGATCTGCCGAGCTACAGCGAATGCCGAAGGCGAACTATTATGAACTGGTAGTGCGGTCCAATCTGAGCAGCGTTTGGCGTTCTAGAAAGATTGACCCTTCGCGGCTAAATGACCGGGGTGTCCACTATACAAAGTGGAGCCGACGAGAGCGAGACCATCAACACCAGCCTCAAGAGCAGAAAGAGAGCCTCAAAGTTCTACAGCAAACAGTTCAGCATTGCAGACATGGCGCGCTCACTCCTTTGGACGGGCGTGGCGTTCGCCTCCCAAGCAGCAGCAGCTTGCACCCGCGCATCTCTCCAAGAAGTCACCGCTGCATACCTTCAAGCGCAAGCCTCTGGGAAGCCCAGTCTTCTTCCTCTCGGAGCAAACGTCACCTACCTTGAGAACGACGCCACCGTGGATATCGCCAAAGGCCTCTTGACCCAAGCCATCGCCATCGACTTCAACCGGAGTCTCTACGACACCGAAGCCTGCGCGGCCTTTACCGAGCTGACGGCAGCGACAAACAAACACCCTTATGTGATCGACACAAAGTTTCTTCTGGCCGATGGTAAGATAACGCACGTCGAATCCGTAATCGCCGACGATGGGGACTGGCTCTTCAACGCGAAAAACCACCTGACCTACACCTCCAAGGAATCCTGGGACCCTATCCCTTCCGCCAAACGCGACACCCGCGCCGTCATCAAAGCCGCAGGTGATGCGTATCTCGATAGCTGGGGCGATGGCAAGGTCCCAGTGCCGTATGGTACTCCTTGCGCAAGACTCGAGGGTGGAATCTACACGGGAGATAAAACTCCAACCACGAATACGTGCAAGATGCCCGAATTTCCGCAGCCGTTCAAGATTGTGAAGAGGAGTTATGTCGTTGATGAGGAGGGTGGTGCTGTGGCTATCTTCAACGAGTTTCCGTTCATTGACAAGACGAAGCCGAATGGAACGGCTAGCGTGAATTTTGTGAGGGTCGAAGGAGGAAAGATTAGGTATATTCACGAGACTACTGTTTGTGCGACGAAGAACTGTGGACGGTGAGGACTCTTACACGGGAAAAGTGCACACAACCCTCTCGTCCTGTGGGCTTCTTTCCAACTTCATACATTAGGAATCAATTCAGACGGACTTTGCAGTGTTGGTACTCCCACATGTGCAGGCACTTGTACTAACCAAGCCAGTTGCGGTCTGGGCACTGCTATCTATCTGAGGTGAATCCGAGCACCATTACCAACTGCAATGCTTGAGGCAGCGTAATTTGTTTTTAGTATTACCGAACACTGCATACGTTTTTGGGGTCGAAAGTTTCCGGCCATCCAGATGCGTGATCTGTGACTCGCTCGTGCCATCCGAGGGGCGGCCGAGCAACACTTCTGCGAACGTACGTTAAACGGGCCGTTTTTATCATTCTACTACCCACAAGCGAAGGTTTTGCAGCATTCTAGACATTGCACCCGACAACTCGTTTGGCAGCGTTTGAGGTACATAGGGTGGGGCCGCTCCGGCGGACTCGAAGCGGGGCAAGAGATGGACGTGGTGTGAGGTGTATTGCGCGGTGCTGGGACTACCACTGAGCTGGACCGGTAGTGCCGCCGGGAACATTAGCACTGTCACTGATTAGACATGAGGGTGACTGATGGAGATGTGCTAGAGGCTTGCGGGTGGTGGCTTGCAACTGCAAGGTTGATACTATGAGGGACCCAGCGCTTGGGACCGCAGGATGCCGTAACCTAATCGCGTTCTCGGTCGCGGGAGGTAGCTCATCAAGGCGAGCGCGTTGCGCTGCATATGGTTACGATTGCTTTGTGTTGCGAGACTGGGTGCTACCGAGTACTCTATTCTCGTTTAATTGCTCCAAATGCTAAGATTGGCGCCATCCCCTAGCTTCGCACAAAGTGAGTCTTTGGTGGTTTGAGAGGTCGTGACCGCAACCGGAGTCGGCTCCGTCCCGTGTTTTTGCCTCTACTGATTGCTATTAGAATAAGTGTGGGCACGACCATTTTGCTTCCAGCCTTAACCGAAGTGCACTACGTAGTTGTGATAGAGATATTTACCCCAGCTACGAGAGGATGCACAAGCAACCGTCATCCTCCCTGCCTTGAGGGGTTAGCGCCGCACGGCACCAGCCACAGTGGCTTAAATACGTGGCCGTGCTTAGCTGATAGAAGCTGCCAACTTTCATGAAACTCGTCATCATCGCGATTTCCAACCCGACGCGTCCCAATCCGCGTGTGATAAGTTGAGGCGAGGAACGTTTGGCCAAAGTTCGGATTCACCGTCAGGCGTTCCAGCCAGTGCCTCAACCCGGAACCGCCCTGGGCACGTCGGAAGTTCCCCAATGCGGCATGGACTCCCAATTGTTCCACCAACCTGAAACCGCCCCCGAAAATCTACCGCGCCAGGATCGGAGGTAGAAACGGGTGCAGGCCACAGAAGTGGGATGGTTCGAAGGTCTTGGTGTTCTAAAAAGCTGACCATGGCTTTTGAGAAGCACGAGTCATGAGTGGTGGGAAATTATCAAAAGAACGAGAATGAGGAGAGAGGCGTAAGACGGATTCCCAAGATCACGGAATCGCCGCTGTCACTCGTATCCGTCCACTGAAGTATGTGGCGTTGGCGTGGCACTATGAAGTGTTCACAGCTGTATGATAACGTTCTCTCTGATAAGGTTCCCAAAGTTCACCCAAAAGCACCGACAAAACGGCCCAGATGAGCTGACGACTGTTTGTCTCTCGAGACACTGCCAAGCGCTCCACTCCACGTGGGTCTTCCCATCTCCCCGGATCCGGATCACGCTCCCAGGCACAATAGCGGTTTCGAGCGTTGCGCTAAGCGCAGACTAGTTCTCCCGTGAATTACGCAGTCCCCCGACGAGGCAATTTGGGACCTAAGCCATGGCAAGCCATGTGCGGCACGGTCTAGTATACCAGGTCTGCGTTTCTCCGTCTTGAGCTTTCCTTCCCCTCTTTCGATTACGAACTCATCTGCTTTTGTTGCCCGCCGATCCATGAGCGAGTGACCGGTTGACCCGCTGCGAATGTGAGGACAAACGACGATGTGGCTGCGACTTCGCGACGACGATGATGGAGCCGACACTATCACCAACTATCGCGATCCGTCGAAGGAGTTGAATCTGGGGTTGTGGATGTTGTTTGCCGGTGCCGCGGTCTTACTCGGTTTGAGAGTGTGGGTTAAAATTACACGACGGCACGGCCTGTGGTACGATGACTACATATTAATCACATCGTGGGTGAGTCTTCCATCACTTTAGCTCCTCGTATATGCTACAGTGGCTAACCACAAGACCGCCAGTTCGTCCTCCTGGCCAACGATGCCCTCATCTCCCACGAGTACGCGACGGGTTATGTCACGCAGAATGGCACCAAATGGGACGACCGAATGCATATTCTCATCAACATCACCTCTTGCGGCACCCTCATTGGCCAAGCGCTGACGAAGACGGCCTTTGGCGTGACTCTCCTCAAGCTCTCCAATAAATGGCAGCAGTATGTTCTCTGGTTTTGCATAGCCTCCATGAACGCATACATGGTCGCAAAGGTCTTTTTGCAATGGGGCAAACTATGCGATGATGACAGCTACGACGTTTATTACCGGCTAGACTTTTGCGTAGGTAAAAAGTGGCGTGATGACTTCAAAGAGGGGGGAAATGGTGAGTGCAGCCTCGTCGGCGCAGGCTGACACTATGACCAAGTACCTAGAGTGCTAACGATTTTGTTCAGTGTACAACATCATCATGGACTTCGTGTTCGCGCTATTCCCGTGGATCATCACCTGGAAGCTGGACATGCGCAAGAACGAGAAGATCGGCCTCTGCGTCACAATGAGCTTGGGAATGGTCGTCGCCGTGGTTTCAGCCATCAGGACGGGCTGGAAGGATTCCGGAAACAAACGAGATCCTGACTACTACTGTAAGTCAATGAACGAACGCACGTGCCCGGGTTATTCGTTTGCGCAAAGCTAACGCAAACGACGTTTCAGGGCGCAACGCAATGTCAAACATATGGTACTTCAACCCCCAGCGCACGTACTCTACACGCTCGCTAAGCTTCCTCCTACAGGTACTCCTCCGAAGTCGCCGGCACAATTATGGTCCAATGTATCCCCGTTCTTCGGCCCTTCCTCCGAGACGTCACCACCTCCTTAACGTCCAAGCGCATACCTTCCAAGTCCTACAAGTCCTATGAGCCCAGCCCCCTGAGCCGAACCTGGGAGAGCAGCAGAATTCGTTTTAGCAAAGCGCCTACACTATCCTTAGACCAAAGCATTGACCAGAGCTCAGTCGGCGGATTCAACTTCGACTTCAAGGAAGCCAGGGTGACGAACACGGCAGGGATCGAACTACGTCCTATGAGCCCAGGAGAAAGAGACGTTGAGAAGTTGATGGACATGAGTGATAGGGGAAGGGGCGAACCGTTGAAGAGTATCGTTGAGGAGAGTGACGAGGAGTGGCCAAGACCTGGGAAATATTGAGGAGGTTACTTCATGCATACAGGGCGTGCTTCATCATATTTTGAATGGAAAACGGAAGCAGAAAGATTTACCCAAGGGCAGAGCGGGCGTTGTAATTTGAATCAGGGATACAGGAAGGGTGCGCAACCAGTGCATAGGTGTAAGAGTAAACGGCCAAAAACTACCGCTACTGTATGAATTCTCTTTGTATTACTCTAAGGACCGAACTTGTGTTTCTCGAGTGCCAGGAACCAAACGATCTAGATTGCTAAACCTAATCAGAAAGCCTGGTGTCGTGACCCACGAACGCCTCCCCGTGCTACACCAATGCGCAGCAAGATGTCAACAATCCAACCTTAACGATCATCAGCTAGAAGCTTTGTAAGGCCTTGCTCGACGGCCTCTTTCAGCCACGGGCGGCTGGTAACCCACTCGTCGAAGCCGTCGAAGCCGCGCCACTTCAGTCATTGTACTTCATGAAGGTCAAGCGGTCGGCAACGCATCTAGCACTGATTAGCAACCTGTATCCATTGCCGACTAGCCCGCAGCGGTAAACCTACACGAAGAATGAGTCCTGCTTGCTCACCATCAAGCTCAGTACGACATCAATGTCCTCGTACGTGAGCTTGTCCTTCTTGAACTTCCGCCAGTAGAAGTTGAAGATATCCTGCACATACTCGATTCCCAGCATCTTGCCGACCCTCACAATTGCCAGATCCTTCTTCATATTGTACAGCATGTTGAGGTAAGGCGCTTTCTGCAGGGTCACAACTTGCTTCAGCCAGCCGAGCAAGTGCGCGGTCGGTCCCGGGTGCATGGGAACGAGCACGAACTTGGGCATCGAGGGATCTGAGTGGTCGACTAGAGAGGCCTTGCTGGATACGGCGCGGAAGACGTCGATGGGGATCTTGAAGGTTCGGCCTCCGGAGATTATGCTGAGCATTGGGTTGTTGGCGAGGTTGCCGCGGCGCTCGTAGGAGAGATGCTGAATGTCGGCGACTTGTTGGACGATGTTGGCGGAAGCGCTGGCTTGCACCGGCGCGGAGGTGGTGGAGGGAGGAGGTGGAAGGGGGCGCGTGCTGGTGGTACTTGCTGTTGACGGAGTACTGCCCTCGCGCCGAGTGCGGTCAGTGTTGTGCTGCATGGTTGCGCTGTGTGGGAGTCAATCGCGAGCAAGTTTGCAATTCAGAAGTGGATCTTCTTGAGTTTTCAGGGTCGATTGGTGTGTCGTTTCGGTGCTTGAATGCGTGTGCTTGCTTATATAGAAGAAGTATTGTAGGGGCTGTAGGTCACGGCTGTTCGCGGTCAAATTCACCCAGCTTAGTGTTTGTTATAGGCGCTCAATCTTCAAGCGATACTTGCCTTTAAACAGCTGTAGCACGCGGCTCGAAGCCAGGTCGAGTGTAGCATGGAGCGGCGTGACCCTGACTAATAGTGACCGCAGCATTCAGTGCAGAGCTGCTGTTGTAGAGAGAACGAGAAGGCTGCAAATATTATCTGCCATAGTAACTCACACGACTATCTGCTTCGATTGCTAGAGATGTCGCTAATAATCACCAAGCCAGGTGATTGCTCAAACAACGTCCCATATGAGCGAGGCCTTCAAATAGTAGTGCCTAGTTCGTTATCGACAAAGTGTGAAAAAGTCACGAAACATAGTTGTCATAGATCACATGCCTTGAATATGTTTGATATTGTCTAGAATCGCTTCATATGATCAATCAGATGTATGATCTAACAGTGCAGAGCCGCTACTACCTAACGCGTGTCATCCAGAGCAAACGTAAGGATTGCTTCTAACGCAAGGTCATCCTCCAGTACTAAGCGTTAGATTTCGCTTCCACGACGAGGAAGCAGTCGCGCTTGCTCGGCAGTAACCGTGGTAATACGCCCGCTATTAAGCCTCTGCTGCAACTGCTCCCTCAGCTCCTTCTCCATTCGGCGTTCCTCACGCCCAGCCTTGGCCCTCTCGCGCTCCTTCTTGTCGTCATCCTTCTGCTTCTTCCCCAACTTATGCTGCTCATCCAAGGCCTGTTTAGCCTTCTTTCCGACAGCCCTTAGCTCGGCCATCTCTTCAGCCCTGTGCTTCTTTGCTTCCTTAGCTTCATGTTTCTTGAGCTGTTCAGAGGCCAGAAGTGTGTATCGCTGATAGAGAACGATGGCGATGCGCGGGCAGCGCTCCATCCAGTCGAGAAACTCTGGGTCGTCTGTGCTGAGTTCGTCGTGGACAAGTTGGTTCGCGAGAGTGCCGACCACGCAGTCTAGAAGGGAGAAGTCGGGGCTTGGTGCTGCGCGATCGATAGTAATGAGTTGGGGAAGTGTGATTGGGTTGCGCTTCAGTGCTGCCCAGTGGATCTTCATGATATGGGCGACGCAGTTGTCCATGCCCAAGCTGGCGGCGGCGGCGATGAGATTGACGTCCTGTGCGAAACTTCCCCGCGGAGAGATAAAGTAGGCTTTAACCTTGGTGCAGGCGTCCTTCATCCAGGCAGCAAGCAGCTTCAACGCGTCCTTGTAGATCTGGTTGCCAATGTTCATTTGGACGAACGGCTGCGGTGGCATACTCAGGTAAAGCTGTCGTGCTTCCTGCGAGGCTGCAAGCAGCAAACGGAGCGGGACTTCAGCAACCAGCTCATTGTCGATTGTTAACTTCACCACTGAGCCTTCGAGCAGACTTCGACGGTCTTCGCGGGATAAAGTCCGGAAGTCATTGATGTCGAGGACGAAATTATGGATGTCGCGTGGCAACCTTCCCGTAACCGGATCATACCACTGAACCGCAGCTGGCGACAGTGGCTTCTTCTGTAGTTTGTCTTTGGGTTGCTTCTTCTGGCCATTGTAAATTGTCGGGAAGCTTAGCTTGGGCGGTGGAGGGATACCACTGGGCGTGCGCGGATCGTTGCCTCTATTTGCCATGTTAGTTAGGTAGGGGTGGAGTCGAGTCTGAGCAAGCGATCAGGGTTAGCAAACCATCAGATTCTTCTGAACGTTCTTACTGTTGTATGTGCTGGATGAATTGGGTTGAGTTTAATGAAGTGATGAAGTCGATAGCGCTTACTAGGTCGTCGAAAAAATTATTAAGAGGCTGGGGGCCCCAATGGAGTGGGAGCACGAATCAATAGCCAACGTGAATATATTTATATTCTCATACAAGAACTGGGAATGGACCTTAGAGAGCGAAAAGATGTCAAGTCAAGGTTTAGGTGCAGGTGACATGACCCGCTCTCGCACTCATGAGAGTCGGCTTGAATCGTTCACGCTATGCTGAACTACCACCTGAGCTACTCAAACAAAACAGAACCGAAAGCCGCCTTGTTTCGCTTGATCCGAGTCCGGACTGTGCAAGGAAGTGTGAACAGTGCCCTGATCATGGCATACTTCGTCCTGCGGACTGGAATGTGTCTCCGAATATCTCGAAAGATAAAACAACGAATGTGATTCGATCGAAGATCTTATGACCAATGGTCAGAGTTTCTCGCTCTTTCAGGTTGCCCATGTGTCTTGCGAGATTGGTCACGGCGATGCGTCCGAAAAGAAAAAACAAGCCTGTTTGAATTTCGGCCTAAGTGCAAACTGATCCTTTGGACACCTTGAGTTTCACCACATTATTACACTTCGTAGAGATATAAATTACGCAGGTACTGAAAATTGTTTGATATTACGGATATCGCAGCGCAGCGTGCTGTGGAACCAAACCTTTAAACCAAACTTTGGCGAGGTAAAGGGAAAGAGCATCCATTAGCTTACCCCTTTGCGAAAGAGAATCCCGATGTTGTTTCAAAATCAGTTTCAATTAACGGTTGCGCCCATATTGTAACAATGATCATTTTCGCCCCAGTTTGGTTTAGCGGAGACGGTACGGCGGTGAACAGCACGGACCTTGGAAATGTCACACTCCCATAGACCGGGGTGTCATTCAGCGACGGCGATATTCGCTACCGGTTCAACAAAAATCACATTGACACATAATGTTGGGATCCAATTTTCAATAGCGCCTTCATCACCCGCATATAAGAATAACCGACTGCATTCGACTTGGGACCTTCACAATCACGCTCACAAATAACAACTCGTCGCCTAGAATACTAAACTCCCAACCTTATCTCTCGAATCGTTCTCAACTTATCAGATATGATTTTCACTCGACCAGACCCGAGGCTCAAGCTCCTCATGCAACATATGCAGAACCAGCCTGCAAACGTGCAAGACTGGTCCCTGCCGGATCGCCTCTTCCTCCTCACCGGTGGAACCATCGGCATCTCCCTCAACGGTACGCTATTGGCCACCGTTCCCAAGTTCGCCGCCATAGCCGTATCCACCACCTTTCAGAATCTGGTCTTCAACGAACGTTGGAAGGCTCGCGGCGAGGTGAACATGGACCTCACACTCAAAAACCTTTCTCCTGAGAGAAAGACCATTCATGAGGCTTCTTTGAAGGCTTTCGCCTTGTGGCTCAACTCCCTCTGCACCGAGGACCCGACTACTCTTGCCGCGTCCGACCACTTCGCCGAAGTCGAGCTCCGGGTTCACCTGCATGTACTTGGAATGGATCTCTACGCTACACACCTCATCGATAAATTCGTCCATGACACCATGAACCCCGTGCTTACTATGGAAAAGACGAAGTACATCGTAAACAGCGTCGGAGGGCCGGACGATCCTCTTCTCAAAAAGCTCGGCGTCGCGCTCGTGGAGCGGATCTTCACGTTCAAGGGCTCGCTGGGGTCACGGGTGTGGCTGAAAATGTTTGATGAGACAGGTACAGTAGCAAAGGAGATGCATAGGGTATTGAGAGCGGATTGGGGCAAGGTCTTGATTGCTGCTGATGAAAAAGCTGGGCGCTACAATGACTTCCTTGTCGACGCAAAGGTTCACGATCAAGCGGTTAAGCAGTTTCAGGAGAGGAGCGAGCAGAGAATCAGAGAATATTTGAGGTATTGGTGCGAGGTTACCGGAGGTTTATCCAGGGTTGATCCAGATGGTCGCCTCGTCCCTGGGCGACATGGGGAAGAAGGGCAGGATTCCAAGATGACTTAGGGCGTGAAATAGACGAACACCGCAACAATATAATGAAAATGCAGAGATCAGCAGAATAGCTGGGGTAATAGAGGAAAGATGTAGCGACCTGGACACTTGTGTCTACAAACCTCTGGGTGAAGTAGGCAACAATGGGAGTTAAGGTCCTGAAACTTTCAGTATATAAGGAACAAGAAAATTTGACAAAAATTCAATTTCCTGCGTCTCACCTCTTGAATTTCCACAGGAGTAATACTCGGGTACATCATGGAGTAAGGGAAACACCGATTGTTTGAGATTAATCAGATAACCGTTGTAGCATCCGTAAACGCAATCGCGACTCGCCCCCTGGTTCACCGATCGGACACCGAAGCGGGGAAAAGAACCAAATCTAGTGAAATAAAACTGCCTGCGCTCTGGAGGTGCAGCCCAGTTACTCCTACCGTCGAGTCTATTCGCCCTCTCATCACCAGGCAGCGAAAGATCACAGAATGGATGCGCAACTGCACAGACGAGGAGCGTGCTCTTCGCCGCCGTCAGGTTCGGAAAGTTTGGGAAATCCTGCAACTCAACATGTTCGCGTCTTGAAAGCAGCTACCTCTCACCAAATTACCGGCGCGTAGGTATACGAGACTTCTATGGTGATGCAATCTAAAGGACTTATAGAATTGCGCAAGCGCATCTACGATACAATTGTCGCAGATATGAGCAACATTACCGTCGCCATCTTCGCGACATTCCGGTTTCCAAGCGAAAACCCTTTTGGGAACGATCAGTGGCGCCCAATATATCGTGCACATTATCTCGGCATGATACAGAGCCGCCGCACCATTCGATCGGAGTTCGGGCCTCGGTACTGGAAAGAGTTCCGGTTCACGATCCAAACTCAACAACTTCTCCCTTTCTTCCGAGACTTCCAGCACTACGATGGCATGGAGGCGCTCGCAATGCCTTGGTTGATCCTCAGCCAAGGTGATTTCCTGATGTGCCCGATCGAACTCTTGCCAGCTTTGACATATCTTGGGCAGAACATGCCATGCCTCACTCTTGCAGCTCCGGCGCAGTACTTTTCGCGTGCGATGTAGATCGTGGCTATGCTGCATAGTGAGAGGATCTACGCTGGCGCCAACATCACGAGCATCACTTTGATGCAGGCGAGCGTTACCTCTGCAGAATACGGATTCGGAAATATCGGCGTCTAAGTAGCCATTAGGGACTTGGATGTCAGCCAACATTTTGTCATGACGCAGCCCCCCTGGCGAGGTTTGGTCACGAGTTCGAGGTCCACCGCGATCTGAAGGGGATTCCGCCGCTCATCGCACTTGGCGATACTCACAAGATGCTTTGGCAGGGTAGTCCGCCACATCAAGTTGCTTCGCCAGGAATCTTGAACAGACACACTTCTGTATATCCGGGCTGGTGGGGATGCTTCACGATGTGAGTGAGAGATACAGCAGTGCACGCGTCATGCAATCGGCATTCAGAGGTCTTTTATGAACTTCATATCTAGTTACGGTTGTCCTGAACGGAATCAGGGACTTCAAGAATCTCAGCTATACTTCAAGCATGTCAGTTCCATTCAAATCTAGAAAATAGTACTTAGCCAACGAAGAGACCTCGCGGCGTCCCAATTGCCACCTTGTCGACCCCTGCTCGTGACAAAGTTAAGAGACAGATGTCAGTTATTCGTGATGCGGTTTTAAAGAGGCTTAAGATGTTCGAGACGCATAATCGCAACCGTACGTAATGAGGACGAATTGTGGTAACGAGCAACTAAAGTTGATAGCCCAAATTTAATTTCATCGTACAGCGTTGTAAGACTCGATCCTGGCCCTTGTGTGGCCATCCCGCCCCACGATTACCACACAGACATTTCAAGCGAATCGCTTAGTATTGGCAAGCTGGTGTGTGATCTATAATCTGTCTTCAGCTTCTGATTACCCGGCCGCACACCCTCACCTCCATTTTCTCGCCGCCGACGAACCTTGGAAGTTTAAAGTACCATCATGTAAGATAACTCAGAAGACAATGAAGTGACAGCAGTGGACTGATCGGTGTCGAGGGCGAATTTCTCTTGCGTCAGGAATCATGGTCAGACACGCCGTCGCCGGACTGACCCAGCCGCAAAGCCGCCCAGGAGCAAGCGCGATATCTTTCTATTCATGGATCTCCCTGGAGGTATTTACTTCGCTGAGAGCTCTATCACATCTACTGATGAATACTAGAACTCCGGAATCGGATCTACGACTTGGTAGCCGCCGACGTTCCACCTACCGTCTTCATGCGACCGCAAACCAACACCGCAGCCTCGCCAGACATATACCACAAAATGACACGGATCAATCGTGCCATTCGCGCAGAGTTCGGGTCCCTCTATCGGCAAAAGGTGGCCTTCGAAGTCGAACAGAGATTCCCCGACCAATTTATGGATGGCTTTCCTGCCAGACGCATACTGCGAGATCGGCGGAACTGCCAAGGCAGTCGAACAGTTCTCACCTACGTATGGAGTCGAGGTACTGCCACTCTTGCGATTCCTGCTTGGTGACCACGGCTTGAAAGCAAGGCCAGGGTCACATGAACGGCTTCGCGTAGTACCGTGGCAGATATGGCAGAAGGTCTCTCTCCTCGAACTACTGATATACCCGGGCCTCGTAATGAAACTCGTGAAGGATAGAACTATTGCAGAAATGACTGTGTATACTTTAAATTTGGTGCTTGTTGGCGTGTCTCGCAGCGTGTACGATTCGATCTCGGGCGAAAAATTTGCAAACCTTGCCACCAAAAGCATTCTCAAACGCCTGGGGATATGGGAATTGGGGGAGCAGTGCATAAGTCGATGTTCAAGGAAGACTAGTTACAGCAGCGGCAATCGGCGTGGTCACGATGAGAGCGGATTAGAGTCGAGATGTAGCCGAAAGAAAAACTCACGCTGTAATGAGTAAATTGGATCTACTGAGAGGGAAAATTGCTCAGTTTACTGCATCGAAGGTTACAACAAAATAGTGAACATATCGTCCTGTTTTCGTAATGGATGCTTGATTTTACGCAATCGCCCTCAGGTACGTGACCTAAAGTTTTCGCTCAAATGATCCCTGAGATCAGCACACGGAAATATAAACAGCTAGCGAAGTTTGTTCTTTACTCCTAGTCGCAATCGAACCATGCACATAAGTAGGTTTGCGCTGCATTTCCACACCACGAACAGCACCTTCGCCCTCTTCCTTTCCAAGCAACCTAAGCTCCGCTCCAAGCAGTCATGGCACGACTCAATCCAAGCTCTGCAACAGCTCAATCCAGTAAAATTTAAAACCAGCCCAATTCCGAAACACGCGCATTCAAGGCGACCAGCATGGACATCAATCCACCCACCCACACCACCGACGAGGTCCAATCTACCGCAAATACAGTTAGTGTAGATGAATTCGCCTCTGATGAGGCCAAAGCCATCGGCGAAGAGCACCAGGATGACGAGGAAACGGAAGACAAATTCGAGCCCATGATATCGGCAACTGGCCAGGATATTGGCAAGAGGAAGAAAGGCGTCGCTCGCATAATAAAGATAGAGGAACCAGAGGCTGCGCTACAAACCCCCAGGGTACGTGATCAAAGAGGAGAGCGATGGGGATAAGGATGTGGCCGTGCAGGGTGAGCGTGAGGATGAGGTTGTTGGAGAGAGTGGGGAGAGGAGGTCTAAGAGGCTTGCTAAGAAGAAGAAGAAGCGGGGATATTGATGTTGCTTTGGGCATGTAAGGAAGTTGCTCATATGGGGGGGAGTGAGCACTCACCGTGACAGAGGTTTATCCGTGCTTTGTGTAGGTTGATATAGTGGTGCGTGTGTCTTGGTAGCGAGCATTAATTGACGAACCTGTTGAGAGCCGGCACTGAAAAAGACCCCATAAATCTGGTACACTTCATGGCTTCCAACCAAGGTTTATTAGCAAGGGAAGTATTTCAGTATCTGGGTTGCCATCCGTGGTCATGGCTTTTGCGACGTTTCAATGTACTGGCACAGCTCCACTCGCGTGCTTTCGCAGTCAGCAGACAACACGCAAATATTTTAACAAACTCTTTCAAGCCGTATACTCATACAAATCACGTACACCCATGGTATACATCTCCTCTCCACAAACAGCAAACCATCTTCCCGCCACCTCACCATGGCCCCTCATCCAACCACGCTCTTCTCCCCAGGTCCATGAGCGTGCAAACTTCACCGCCTCCCTGCCCGCTCAAAACGTGAAGTAGTACGTGGACGTGCTGAAATATAAGGTTAGGAGAAAACCTGGCAGTAACAGCAAGAAGATAGTGGGAAATATTAGATCCGTGCGCGATTGATACAACGGCCTCTAGGCTTCATCTGCCAACTCAGTGTGAAAAGCAGAACGCTCCAAATCAAGCACCGCTACCCCTCCCTCAGCCTTACCCCAGATCAACCCACAACAACATTCCTTACCCGATGCCAAACCGACTTCTTCTTCCTCACCTCCTCCTCACTCTTCGGCGCGTCCAGATCCTCTCTCCGTCCGGTCCAAATGTCAATCTCATGCACCCGAACAATGCGCGTCTTGTGCCAAAATTTCCAGCCAAGATAGAAAAGGACAAATACCGGGAGAAGGATATAGTTGATTACAAAATCTTGAGCGGAGAAGGGGTTGAGGAAGCATGTGTAGCCTGATCAGGTCAGTGGTAATTCGCAGTGTAAGTGGGGGGTATTGGAGGGGATGGAGGAGGAAAGGGAAGTGTACCTTGGAAGAATATCAAGAACATGTTCGCAGCTAAGCAAGCGTATGTTCCATACGGATGCCACAGCGCTTTGAACGGCAGATCGGCGATGCTCTGACCCTGCGCCCTTAACGCCTTCCGAAACCGAATGTGGACGAACTCAATGACGCCCCAGACGATGAACGTAGCCACACCCGAGAGGGTAATAAGCGCATTATACAGCGTCCCCGCCGAGCTCGACTGCGACAAGAACGCAATACAAGCAAACACGTTAGTGAATAAGAGTGCAGCCCACGGAACACCGCGCTTGTCCGTCTTGCCCAGGATCTTCGGAGCCATACCGTTGCGCGCCATGTGCGTAATTGTTCGGCTGGCCACATACAGCGACGAGTTTCCTGCCGAGAGGACGGAGATGACAATGAGCGCGTTGATGAGATGCGCGGCTGGTGCGATATTCGCGTCAGAAAGAGCGATGGTAAACGGCGACGCAGCAGTCTTTGAGCCCTTTCCGAGAAGGCGCGGGTCATTCGCTGGAATCAGGATGCCGATGAAGAACATCATGCCGACGTAGAAGATGAGGATGCGCCAAAAGACCTGGTTGATAGCGCGAGGAACAGCGCGCTTTGGATTCGCAGACTCGCCAGCCGTGATGCCTACCATTTCTGTTCCGGCATACAACGTCCCTGCAATAACAAACGTCCTCGCCACGCCATTGATCGAGTCCACAAAGGCAAGATCGTGCCAGTACTTGAAGCCGATCTTCTGGGGCCCAATGCCACCCGAGGAAATTGCGATTGCCAGGATGAAGAAGATGGAGATACTGATGACTTTTATGAGAGAGAGCCAGAACTCAACCTCGCCGTATGCGAGCACACCAAGCATGCTGAGGGAGAGGAAGATAGTCCAGAAGATGATGATCCAGGCCCATTGCGGAACGGTGTCGGTCCAGTACATTACGACAATGGAGATGGCGTTGTATTCGTTGGTGAGGACGGTGAGCCAGAGGTACCAGTAGGCCCAGCCGAGCGCAAAGGCGAGCGCAGGGTCGTAGAAGCGGGACGCGTAGTCGACGAAGGAGCCGGAGACGGGGATGATGGTTGCGAGTTCACCCAGTGATTGCCTGTAATGTCGTTAGCATTGCTATCTTCATCTCAAAGTGTGTTGTTCTCACATGACGAAGAAAACGATGATCCCAACAAGCGAGAAACTGATCAAGATGCCTCCCGGCCCAGCAAGCCTCAGGGCATTTCCAGATCCAACCAAAAGCCCAGGACCAATGATGCCTGCACAAAATCAGCACTCAAGCCTCTACCACAATATTTTATCACCGCATACCTCCAATAGCAATCATCTGCAAATGTCTCGACTTCAACTTCCGATGCAACGGCGCAAACTCCCCTCGCACCACACCCTCATACTCCGCACCCCTCGGACTCTCCCTCTCATCATACACCTCCGCGCCATCCTTGACAGGCGCCCGATAATCAGCCATGCTCATGTACTACTAAAATATATCCCAACTCTTCTAAATTGTCGTGCGAAAGACGCAGCGATAGATTACAGCCGCATGATAGGGCTAGTTCTTGTACTCCCTGGCCCAAAACATAGATAAGACTTTGCGCAAGCAATGGCTCCGATAACGCCATCGGACCCAGTAGGTATCGTCGTTCGCTAATCGTCTGATTGGCCGTTGGACGGCTTGGCACGTGGAGTCTCGACAAGCGACATCACGAGGCTGGCCGAGAGTTCGTTCTGGGCTCTTGCGATGGCTTGAGGTGGAGATTTATAGCGATTGCGTCGTGCTGAGGCATTCGTGCTCATCAATCGGATGATTCTTTGGGGATTAGAGGGGCGAGGTGTGACGGTGGCGGGAAGTTGCGATGGGTCTTCCGCTAGGCTTGCACTTTTGACGCGTGCGGGGTAAGCGAGGCGAAGGTTTCGTTCAACATATCACGAAGACCGGCAACACTTATTGTCACATAAGGAGACAACGAATATTATAGTCGAAACCATCGTTTAGCTATTGGCCAACCGCTAGATAGCACCTACCGCATACTCGTAGCCACTGATACTTTGCGAGCATTTCAACCAACCTCCCGATCGTTTCTCGTTCACCCCCTAGGCAGCCTTCATGAGGGCCTTGAGAATCGCCCGGCCTTCCTCGCGATCCTCTAATTGTGAATGTCGAGGCTGTACTGGCGCAGAAAGTGGAATTCGCCGCCAAAGCCCGCTTTCAAGAACGCCTTCTCCTCCTCAGTATACTTCACGTCTGCAATCTACGCCTGGGGCAGCGAACGGCGATACTTTTCCCATTTGGTCCTCTCCATGGGATCCCAGTGACATCTCAGCGCATACATTGTTCCCTCGACAATAACAGGCGGACCCAGGTCCTTGCCGGGGATGCAGCGACATCCAGTATGAGAAGTGGTCGGCCGGGCTGGAAGTACGCGACTTGCTGTCTACTTCCGAGAGTGATGTCGCCCATGCTTTTATGGCTGCGGCTGAAGCTGACGGAATGATCTCCCATAGCCTGGCCTCCGAGTATGTTGCAGATACCGTCCGGTACATGAAGGACCTCTTCGAGGACTAGCATGATCGGCGCCTGCGCGCTTGGGAATGGCTCCACCGTAAGACGGGCACTTCCGATACCATGAACAGGAACGGGATGACCTATGTGGAGTGGATCGAGCCTCGACTCGTAGTGGGGTGTAGGTCTTTGGAGGCCAATCGGACGTGCTGATCAACAACGCCTTCGCGACACCGCATATCTCGTCCGATGACAGAGCCATGGAAGATAAAAGCGATGCCATCATGGAGGAGTAGGATACCAAGATCGCCGTCAGGCTCACAGCTCCATTCCTACTTAGCCGGCTGTGCGTTCCTCTTCTCAAAGCCGGAAATTCTGTCACAGATTCTCCCGGAACGATCATCAACATTTCGTCGACGCGCGCTTACCAATCCGAAATGAACCACGAGGCCTATTCCACTGCGAAAGCTGGCATTCTAGGATTGATGCAGTCGATGGCGGTATCGCTAGGGTACCGGCATAAAATTCGTGTGAATGCCATTGTTCTAGGTTGGATAGATGTTGAGCAAGAGAACGAATACGCGGATTCGATAGAGAGGTCGCAGGAGGCTACCACAACGAGGGAGGATGCTGAGTGGCATCCCGCTGGAAGAGTCGAAAACGTTGAGGACATTGCCAAGGCTGTAGAGTATCTTGTTGGTAGCGGCTTCGTGACGGGCCAAGAGGTTGCGGTCGATGGGGGCGTGGGTAGGAAGATGGTGTATCTAGAGTAGGACGGATTGGGCTCGTAGAACATCGCGCTGTACTACTGGAAATACATTAATATGAAGGAGCCGGAGCCAACATCATCGTATTGTAACCGTGGTCAGGTTCTTATCATCAAAAACTTGCCGCTCCCAGTCTTCCCGCCCAAGGGTCTTGCAAGCGTCACGCTGGTCCTCCACATTGAGCAATGGAACGTTTAATCGCGGCAAGTGATCGATTGATAGCTGCCCAAAGCTGACGCGTTTGAAAACACAAGCTTCATCGTTCGGTGGCACTAGAAAGATGCCGAATAGCGAGAGGACATGCCTTGGCTGACACCTCTAGCACCGAAGGATCAATGTGACGTGAAATTCGGGCGAATCCCAAGTGGTACGAGGAAAGGGGAGCTTGAGAAAGACTGAAGCATCTTATAGCACTCGCCGCAGCATCCATTCGCGCCCTGTCGCGATGTTCGCTTCTTCAATCCTCCTCTGCTGGTATTATCTTCGTCAAGATACCTCATCAACTAGGATCGTTTTGAGGGAACCTCATGAGTAATGTCCGTTCCATCACCCTTAGGATCTTTAGAAGCTGGGATATCGGCTCCATAGCGTGTCCGATCTTGACATCAGATGATGTGCGATTCCGATTTCGAGAACCCTCGTGGTGATTTTGAGCGGCCCGTGAAGACCTTGTGAAGGAGCCTCTTCTTATAGGGAAGGGACAGTCGATCATGGAGATGAGGGAGCTCCGACCATGGAGGCTGCCTGCCAGCTGGCGGTGCGTGTGACTTAGGCATCGTACAAGTGCGGATATGCCTCTTCATCCTCTCCAATCAAATCGGGCTACCGTAAGCGGGAGGTGCACCTACTGGATTTGAGCCCCGGGACTTGGGTACAAAGCGTGATTACTCAACCTTAGACAAGCAATGAATCGCCCTGTAAATTACACGGCATGGATTGCAGTGATGGTGAACGTGGGACGAGAAGAGGGGAACGTCTTGGGAAGGCGCGGTAGCTATCACATCATGAACAACGACTAGCCCAATCTAGGAGTTGGCACCGTTCCCCTCCGGGCTGGGGGTCATGCAGTACTGTGTGATCCTACCGGGCTAGTCGGATGAATGGAGTAATAATGTAAAAAGTGGAACGCGTTCAGAACTATGAGGAGAGAAATATATACCAGAAAAGTAGACAGGGGTCAGACAACCTAGCCAGCGGCATGACACATCCAGAATCCGCGCTACCGCAAGCCATCGAGCACGTTCGAGCAAATTAACTTCGCGTAGACGCACGAATTATAATATTAGGATTATGACTAACCTCTCAAGAGCACCCAACATCTCTCCCTCCCTCAACACAACACAAGCGACCGTCTCCATCTACAACCCGGAGTCGATCTGGTTCGGCGGGTTCCCAGCCGTATACGCATCCCACTTATCACACAGCTCAAAAAGATCATCATCAAACGTCTGCTTCAAAATATCATCCTTGCGCTCCAGCACATTAAGGAACAGTCCTCCGGAGACGTGCCACGCGAGATGGCAGTGCAGCGGCCACACACCCGGGTTATCCTGCGTAAACTGAATTACCATGTAGCTCGGGGTCACCGTTGCATTCCCAAGCTGCGGGTTTGGAGTTGTCGGAATACCGTTCTGCAGAGTCTGCACATCGCGGCGGACGCTGTTCTCCGGATTAGTGACGGTGCCATCCCACTCGCCGAAGCCTTCGGCAAGAACGTGGAAGTCGTGGCCGTGGAGATGCATGGGATGGGAGCCAATGAAGCCGTGGTTGACCATGTGGAGGCGAACGGTCTTGTTGGAGCCGAAGTCGAAGACGTTCCACTCTGGCTTGTAGTCGTAGTCGCTGTCCTTGGCCTGGAGAAGAATCGGAGCATTGTAATCGCCGCGGTAGGAGCTGTTGTTGATGTACCAGAGGAAGTTGGTGCCGTTGCTCTTGAACTCGAAGTCGAGGCGTTGGGTGACCGAGGGCTCTTCGATGGGGATCTTGCAGAGTGGGATGCCGAGGGTTAAGTCGTCGTTCTTGCAGGCAGCGAGTTGGTCGGCCGTGACGTCCGACTCGGTGGCGGGAACGGACTCGGTATCGGCATCGTTGTAGTAGACGGCTGCAACGGCGTTGGGAGAAATGCCGTCGTTCAGAGTGCAGCGGTTGGTGCCGAGTTGAGAGCGCATCCAGTATGCGTCGCCGGGGTTGCCAACCGCTTCGACAACCACATCCGTGCGTTGACCAATGTTCAAGGTAACAACGTTTGTCTCGTATGGCTCAACGGGAATATAGTCCAGCGCAACAACGGTGAGCTTGTGGCTATCGATGCTGAACTTCTGAACTCCCTCGGCGCCGGCATTGATGAGACGGAGGAGATGCTTCTTGCCAGCCTCGAACTGGAACTTGGAGATGCCAGCGTTGGGGCTGCAGGGGAGTGTGGTGTTGGCACACGGGTACTGCATCTTGCCGTTGATCAAGTTGTTGTTCGAGGGCGGGAACCTACCCTGCATGGTGTTGTTGACAAGAGTGTAGTAGTCGGCGTGGAACCAATCTTCAATTAGGACGGGACCGATGTCAATGTCGTAGTCGGCATGCTTGGGTCCGTAGATGACCATGGGCCCGTGGGCTCCACCGGAGTACTGCGCGCTGTAGTGGCCTAGGAAAGATCAATAATCGTGTTGGGAAGAATTGGTGGGCTGCTTACTGTGGTACCACGATGTGCCATAGCGATCGGCACGGAAAAGCTGCTCAAATGTGCCACCGTTGGGAGTAATAGGGCACTGCTGCACCGCCGGCACTCCGTCGTACCAAGGAGTCTCGGTTTGGAATAGACCATGGGCGTGCATTGAAGTACCCTCATCCGTCAGTTCATTCGTGACCTTGAACAGAATCCAGTCGCCCCTAGAAGGTTGTTAGAATGCTCCCCGCTAAATATCTTCGTTGGCCTACCAGTTAGCTTCAACAAGCGGGCCTGGGAATTGGCCGTTGATGGTCAGCCCGTTCCTAGTCACACCATCCGGAGCAATCGTCTGGTAAGCGACATGGAGATCGTAGGTGCGAGTGACACCTGTATCCGGCATCTTGGGGCAGCCGGGTGAGGGGGTGCTAATGCCGGTGCCGGTGCCGGTGGAATAAGTGTGTGCAGTCTTGGTCGCGTTTCCAGAGTAAGAGGCGGATCCCGAAGCGGTTGGGTACAGAGAGTGGCCAGCCGAGGTAGGGTAAGGCGCAGACGGTGTTGGGTATGAGGAGTGGTACGGTCCTCCGGGAAGTCCACCGATGGGCAGATGAGGGCAATCAAGCTCCCCCCAGTAGGAGTTACCATTCTGCTCTCCCTTTGGCAGAGACGGCACCAGCTTGTTCACTCCCTTTGGAATCCAAGCTGGGGCATCGTACGCCTGCTTTGCAGCGCCACCATACTCGTAAGGCGGGGTTGGCCTGGGAATCGAACAGGTCGTCTCTCCGTTTGTCGGTGTGCCCGGCCAGGTGTACGGAAGTGCTATGTCGTTGTAGGGATTGAAGTAAGGACCCCCATGTCCATGAGGGTTGGTCGTGGGTCGAGCGGTAGCATACTGGGTGACAGTGACTGTCACGAGCTCACAGACGTCCGTAGCATAGCTGCTAGGAGCCGGAACGAGGGATGAGGCATAGTAAAGAGACGACAACGACGACGTGCTGGCGAGATAAGGAGCGTATGCCACCATTATGTGGCGATTATTAATGAAAGAATGACTAGGTACCAAGGTGCAAGAAAGGAACGACTGAACGAACGACTAGGTAAGGAATGTTGAGAGAGATCAAAGCAAGTCCACTGTTGCCTTTATGTTGATCAAAGACAATACGTGGAGTGGGCTTGCCACGTCTTGCCTACCTGGTCTAACTTGGGCCTGGGACGCCATACGGAGTGGATGCCGCTAGGACAGTTGCGTGGCTTGCAAAACGTACCGTTGCTGACTATAGGCCGCCCAGTGGAGCAGAAAAACGACGTGCTTGTACGCCTTCAGCTAGAGCTGGGCGACGGATCAGACTTCCAGTGAAAAGTAAGCTTTGGTAGACAGCAGAACTAACGCTGAGCCAAGTCGGTGGTGGAGATGAAGGAGGGATACGGGGCATCGCATCGTCAGCTGTTGCACAGACGGTGCGTGATCTGCAGAATGGCGGATTGCTTTTTGAGCCTCAATGACACGAGGAGAATTGACGTCGAATTTCCAATGTGGTATGGCTCTGGAACGCCTGAGCAGTTGGAATCCGCCGGAGATGCAGAACTGTTCCTGGCATGCGTTCGTTCTTTTCCCTGCATCTGTCTGTCAGTCAACTAGTGATTGCATGGCGACGGTGCAGAACTAATGCAGCCGTCTTGTGTCAGGTCGCGTGGTGACACAAGTGATAAGCCCTAGGCACGGGCTCAGCCCAGTCGAGTGCTGATTGAGGCGCGGTGGCGCTCTGGAGGAGTGAAAGCGCATGCAGTGTATGTAAGCGGCCTTGTTCGGAGAATGGAGGTGGGGAGCCGAAGATGGGGCACAAGGAATCAGTGAGGCACGAAAACAAGCTTTGCGCACGGGCCTAAAACGACCTGATGGCAACCTTAAATAGGGGGCAGCGCTGATCTTCATCCTCGGATCCTCTTCCGTCCCACTTCCCCCTGAGGCCCGCGACAAGCCGCCCATCCGTGTCACGCGACTTATGCAGGCACGAACGCCTTCACAGCTGTTCGCCCTGTCAACTCCACGCTCAGAGGTGGCCACGCTTCAGCCATGAGCCATGCGTCACCACACTCGGAGCCATCGCCGATTATAAGTCCTCCACTCGGGCCAGCTCCCAGCATCTTTCAGCTTCGGAGCCACCCTTTGCTTTACTTAAGGGTACGTCGGCAGCGCGACTCGTACAACTCCTCCATCCTCCTTTGCCACGACGGTCAATTTAATTATCTTGCCGCTTCATTCGCTCTGTTCTAGTCCCTTCGAAGAAACTTGTCCTTTCACGCTGCGCAGCTCTTGCCGCCCTCAACAGGTTCGTTAGTTCACTCCTGATTCAGTCCCGCTTTTTAGTACCAATACTTCGCTGGCTCGTATTCTGAAGCCTGCCGCGCGCGTCCGCAGCCTTTCAAAGAATCCTATACCGGAACCTACCGAGCTGAACAGTTTGTGGCGAGCAGGGCGTTGTTGCTCACTTCGTTTTTAAAATGTCCAGAGTTGTAATCGGTGCGTGCCTAACGGCGGGCGGGACTAGCGCGACACGTGATGGCAACTTGACGACAGCTGAGCTTGCGGATGTTGCTGACGACTTGGGATGTATGCGATTAATCCTACTTTCTGAACTGCAGTTGCAGCGCTCACGTTCTTTGTTTCGGCCCAATTCATGCATCAATTCTAGCAGAATGTTGCTATTGTTGTTGCTCTGGTTCAGATTCCTCCTCGCTAGCCTATTTAATTCTGCCGACACCGAAAACTCCCCCTCTCTCACTACTGCAGCAGCAGCAGTCCATGTTGTCGCAATGCGCTCTCATTTCTACCTTCATCTCTTTTCTCCAAGTCTAGTCCCACTTTTTCACTCTATGTGACGCCTTCTGACAGAGACCGCGTTCGTCCTGGATCCGATCCTGCCAGGGCAATGATTTGACTGGCTTTATCCATTGCATTTGCCCTCCCATTCCCACCGAGGATGTACGTTGGTAATACCAAAAATCAGTGATATTGCGAACTCTCGCTCGCCACAGCAGCAGTTGACGCGGTCGCCGACTGTGATCGCGTCTCTTTCTTCTGACTACTCCCTTATGCTGGTTGCTCGACCTCTGGGCTTCTCGCTAGCAGGATGAAGTTTCCCCATGTCGAATGCCCTGGGGCGACGTCATCCATCGACGAGAAGCCCGGAACATCACATGCGGTACCTAGACTGCTACTTCACCTTTTGCCGTTTTATTCACTCGAATGTCTACCGTCTAGCAACGTACACGCTTATCGGTCGGCGACACTTGGACCGTAAATACCGCGCCCTGATTCGTTATTCATGTCGCGTTCAATTCCGCAACGCGTTTTGTTGTTCCGACGAGCTCTCGCAACCCATACGAGCGACGCCTCCACCCGAGCTCTCCACACGATCGGTCTTGCCCAAGATGGATGTCTCGACGCTGGATCCACTCAGTGCCCGCGTCGTCATCGAACTCGAGCTCGAAGACGTCAATGAGGCGATCGTTAACCAATCCGCCCTTCGGAGTAACGGACAGTTGTGGGGTTTTCGCGCACGGCAGACCGAGTTGCTAGCGCAGCTTGAGACCCTGAACGCTCAAATCGGGGACGACCGCAACCACGGCCACGGCCACGACGCCGAAGACGCCGCCGCCATTGACGGCCCATCCGATGATCGAAAGCAGTTCACACTCGACCATCAGCCTGCCGCTCAGCTCACGGACGCAAAGGTCAGCAGCAACGAATCCAAGCCCGATGGCATGAAGTCCTGGCATAGTCGCAACTGGAGATGCGCTGACAGGAACTGTACCGCTGCCAGCGTGGACGCACAAGCTAGCGACACATGGAGCGACGAAGTGTTGAATGCCGATGACGGAGATGCCTTGACTAAGACATACACAGCTGTATCTTGCGAAAAGTGCAACTGCATCTGGATATCCGACTACGGAATTGATGCAGCTTGTCAAGCATGCCAAGCGGGTCCCGAGCACATTGTAAGTGCAACGTATGTCACTCTCAGTAGCAACGAATACTAACAAATCGCTCTTCAGACACACCTCTCGAACGTTCTCGACGAGGATGGTACCGATTACGATTACGAACACGAAGAGCAGTCGCAAAATGAGGATTTGATTGATGTCCCGCATATTCGATGTGTCGCTTGTCTAGACTTTCACCCGGTCGAGAACACAATTACGCTCGAATGTGAACCGCAGCCACACGTTTACTGCCGAGCATGTCTTCTCGATCTGTTCGAGGCATCCATTGGATCCGACGCATCGCTCTTTCCGCCTCGCTGCTGCAAGAAGCCGGTATCGCTCGATCTCTGCCGCCAGCTCCTACCCAAGGAGGAAGTTAAGAAGTTTGACATGAGGATCGAGGAGATCACGACCAAAGATCCTATCTACTGCTCGAGCCCGCATTGCGCGCAGTATATTCAGAAGAGGATGATTAGCTCTGGTATTGCTCGTTGCCTCGTTTGCAATCAGCGAACCTGTGCAGTCTGCAAAGCTGAGGAGCATCAGGACCAGCTATGTCCAGATGACGAGGGTACAAAAATGCTCAAGGACCAAGCCAAGAAAGAGCGGTGGCAAGAGTGTACGAGCTGCAAGAACCTGGTTGAGCTTACGGCAGGCTGCTTCCATATCACGTAAGTCGCTTCACCGCCAGCCAGGCCAAATAGGAATCATGAGCGCTAATCATCGCTATAGGTGCCGCTGTTCCCACCAGTTCTGCTACCTCTGTGGTGCGCCATGGAAGCAGTGTCCGTGCCCCCAAATGGACGAGGGTTATCTGATTCGTGAAGCCGCACACCAAGCTCTACCTGCACCACACACTGGAGCTTCTCTGGCATATGCGAACCGAGAGGTGAACATCACAGGATCTGGATATGTCGGCCCCAGGACTATGGGTACGGGGGATGAAAATGGTCAGCCGTGCGCAGAAAGTGGCCATCGCTGGAGTCGTAAGGATGGAGAAGCATGCGAGGGCTGTGGGGCTGCCTACCTTCGATTCGTCATGCAATGCAGGACACGTGGCTGCGGCGTGAGGATGTGCTGGCGCTGCATTAACAACCGGTCATGAATGGTCCTGGCTCTAGATATGTGAAAGCCTTGCGACACATACCCGGATAGTTTTGGTGGTTCTAACACCAATTCTACAGCACAGTGAATTATATCAGGCCTTAGTTCAATCGGTTCCCTCACTCCACTCTCTGTCCCTTCACGGCTTTCCGGGCGAGATTTGCCGCTTTGCTACAAATGAAAAGACATTGACGGAAAGCGCTCTCAAGTGACTTCATCGGTTCTCTTGGGCTTGTTGATTTCTTCGACAGACTCTTATGTGTCCGGGATTCGGGAGGGTGTGTTCTGGTTTGTGGTGGGTTCCTTTTCCTAGAGTCAGTTTTCGATGAAAATCGTACAGGTAGGGCGTGCTGTCCGCCCTGGAAACTTTTGAATTGGCCAAAGAACACATAGTTACCAGTACGCCAAATCAACCGAACATGCCAACATGTTAACAGCAGAGACAAATGCTAACCCAGCACCAGAAGAGAAGGCCAGCTGCCTCCACTCCTTCTTGCGCGATTGTTAATACAACGCCAACAACGCTGTATGTCACAATTTTCGCACTCCGCCACACGCCCTACACTACTCACACCGCATCCCCCACAAGTACCCGAATTCCTCGGATTCCACACGTGCTCTTCGTCAACATCGCACACAGGTGTGGTGCCATGTCCGGGGTTAAATGCCTCCACGTTTTGCCCCGGAGTCGGGGTCAAGAGGTGTGCCTCGTCGAATTGGGAACACTTGCACGTCTTCCATCTGGCGCCGCAAAGGTAGCAGAATTGATGGAGGCAACGACATCTCCATGTGCGTTAGTCGTGAGGGAAGGAGAGAAGGAGCGACACGAGGGAACTTACATCATGTGGAAGCAACCAATTTCCAGCTCCACCATGTTCTTACACACCCGGCACTCCTGCCACTTCAACCGCTTCGCCGTATCGAGGAACAACTTGACATGCGGATCTTCGTCGCAGAGTCCCGCATGCAATTTTTTCTTGCATGCAATGCACGTCCTCTTCTTACAATGCACACATCTCGCCTCATCGCCAGTGATGTTCTCTGTGCGAACGAATTTGCCGCAGCTGTAGCAGTCTGTCGGGTTCGGCATAGATAGGTGCTCGACTTTGAGATTAAACTCTTCGAGCTTACCGGCGGGGATGATCGGGCGGATGAGATTGAGAGGGATAGGCTTCTTGCAACATCGTGGTGGGAAGAGGGAGGTGTCTGTGTGAATTGCGGCTTTGACTAGGTCGAGGAGGCAGGCGTGGCAGTAGGAGTGGGGTTCGGGCTTGCAATCGAGAGTGAGAGCTGTCGCGGTAGGAACGCTGTCCCCGCAGGCGACACAGGCGACGTGAGGTCCTTTGTCTTTAGGCATTGTCTTGCTACTAGCCATCTTGTCTTTGTCTTTTCTCTTTTCTTTCGACTTCTCGCTTGCACTTGCGGAGATATTGTTGGGGCTCGGGACCTTGTACTGTATCGAAAGATGTTGGTTTTGCTCTCGAAGTGCAAGGTAAACTATCGGCCGCAGAGGACGTGTACTTACGAATAATTCAGACTCAAGGTCACAGAAGGGACACACCTTCGGGTTCTTGTTCTCCAACCACTCCCCTTCGCAGTCGGGGCACTGCACCGTATCTTGTGTTGGTGTGGGCGTCCGATTGATGATGCTCTCATCGCTGTCATCTTCGGTCCGGGTCTGGTAGGTATCGTCGTCCCTATCGCTGTTGCTATCGCCTTCATCATGCTTGGCTTTATCATTGGCACCTTCAGATTTGACAGTGAGGTCCAACCCGTTGAGAGCATCCGCCATTGCAACAGCCCGTTGTTTCGAATGCTTTTTGTCTTCGCCTCTCGCCTCTTTTCTCTGCGCTGCATTCGCAGCAAGTTCGCCTGCCAACACATCCAGCTGGCCCTCTAGCACCCGCCTGTGCGCTTCTAGACCCTCAAGTTGCTCGTCTGACGCATCGTTATCAGCCAATGTGGCGGCCGTCTCGATGAGGTCCTCGATGGCAAGTTCGATCGTGACTTTGGCGCTTGCCGAATCGCTGATGTAGGAAATGTCCATATCTGCCAATAGGGTGGGGGCGTCGATGTTGGGCTGATGTTGGGGGGTGAGGAGGGGATCGCTGAGAGCGGCGGAGAGATAGAGTTAATTGAATTCTCCGTTGGGGCTCCTAAATTGTGACTTTATGGTGCACAGTGCAAGCAATGCCTGGCGCGTGGGGCAGGGAACACGATGCAGTGATAGAGATACTGCAAGAACGGTGGGAGCGGTCTCGCTTGCCCGCTGGAAGCAGTCTCGGGAGACAGGCGAAAGTAATGTGATGATGGAATAGACCTCAGGGAAGCAATACAATACTAGTACGGAGGTTCGGTGAAACTTTCCCTTGCAAAGTGTATCCAGACTTATGTCAACTCACGGTAGTTCCGGTCCGTAAAAGGTAGACCATAAGTCCAGACAGAGCCGGTTGGAATGACACTACCTCCGCTAGTAAATACGAAACTTCTGAAGCTTAGCGTTCGCCTCCCAAGTCTTCCACTTCCACATCTCGACCGGCGGAAGATCTGTCTCCTCTTCTTCCTCTGAACTATCATCCGACCAGTCAGGCTGCTTCACCGCATTCTTCGCACTAACAAATGCCACCCGCCGGAACGCACCCACTGTTTCTCCCTCTTCTGTTGCATGGGGATTGCCGACCAGTATGAGACCTTGCGGTGGATGAGGAGGATGCGACGTCATAAACAACACGAACTCCTGTCCCGGAACCGGCTTTGTGAAGCAGTCGATGGGTTTATCGAAACAGTTATCAGTCAAGTCTCGGTGTACCGTGAAATTGATGGCTGCGGTGTCGGAGTACCAGAGCGATGGGTAAGGAAGGATTTTTGTATAGCCACTGATCTCGATGGGGATAACATATCCATGCACGAGAAGATTTGCTTCCTTTGTACATGTCGCAAACACCTTGTCTCCAATCGGTGGACATGAGACGGAAAGAATATCCCATTGCCCGATCGTAGGTTCATCAGAGAGGGCGTGAATGGGCGAAGGTTTATAGTCGTAGCCCACGGGACCGGTAATAGAGGCCCAGGACCATGTTGGTGCGATCATGAGGCGATTTGCCGCGACGTTCTTATACCATAGCAGCTCCCTGTGCCATAGCAGCTGCCTCTTGAGATCGCCTTTCCATAGTCCTGCAAAATACTCATCCTGTTGGACATTGTATCGAGCTTCGGCGAGACCAGAAAGTGCCACGAGTCTGTCTTCTTCCACTGTGAGATCCAAGAGCGTATACTCTTGTATGACCTCGGTCCACGGCATGTCGACCAGTGCCTTCTTCAGCAGACACGTTGTTCGTTTACGCCGTGTACTCGTTGCAGAACACTCGCAGTTGATAATTGACCGACACTCCCAGGCTGTTTCCGCTTCGCTGAAATGCAATGTCCGAGGCGATAGAACACGTTCCTGAAACACCCAGCCTCGTCCGGATAGTTTGCTCCTCGGTGTGGACCTAATGTTGCTGTATCATCTGTGGGTTATTCCCTCATTTTCATTCATGACTAGATCGGGCTACCTACCTGGATATAGAATGGTAAGGAAGCTGGTAGGCTAAAGCGCCACGTTGCCGCACATGAACAACGGCTTCGTGACCGTCACACGTGAAGAGAAAGGACGCAGACGCGCTCTTTTCTCGGTCTGGAGTAACAAGAAACCCTTCTTTGCTGTTTTCTGCAGCATCAGCTGAGATGGTGACGTACGCCTTGCCATAGACTTGCGCCATGTGAGGGGCGTGAATGGCCCAGTCATCAGGTGAGTCTTGGATAATACACAGAGAGTCGATCCACAGATAGCGTAAGCCCAACTCCCGAGTGATGGTGACAGCATCCTCAAAGGTCTGCGGCAATGGCTGTGGGATACCCAGGAGATGCTCTTCGAAGTTCTGCGCTGTGGTCATTATAGGCGTCTTCCCGCCCCAACAATGGCTTAGCGCCACATATTTTCCCGTCTCGCCTTCTACCGAGATATGCAGCTTAACAGTGCTGCTGTCATTGACTCCGATGTCCAAGACACGGGCCGGCAGTTGTGACCTCTTCTCATCGTATACAGCGCATTCCAGGTGTTTACCTTCAGCATGGGCACAGCTCTTGAGCCAATTTTCGGCTAGGCTGATAGTTGACTCCGCGAGTCCACTCTGCCCCACCTCGTGTGCTTCTCCTAATTCGGGCAATGGGGATGTGGTACCTTTCGAAAGGTTTGCATTAGTCTCCGCTCAACACACGTATAAGTTTCCGGTGAAGAAGCAAATACCCGAACACACCCACCGCATGTGACATAATATTGCAGCTTCAGCCTGTCCCGATAGGACGTGGCATATCTCGGATCCGATGGTATGAGATCGACCCTAAACGGCCCGATGTCGCCTTCTCTTTTCCCCTCAAACCCAAAGTAATTGAAGTCTTTGTCGAAAAGAGCTCCTAGAAATGCTTCCGCACCACTCCAAACCAAGCGACAGAGTGAGCAAGAATCGCGTGATGTTCTGATATCTTGAATGGAGACATTTCCTTCATATGGAACGGTGCAACATAGTGCGTGGCCCATAGCGGCTAGTGGCGGGCGCACCTTTTCTTGGGAGGCTTTTCCGTGATGGACTGGCCACGATCTGGTTGGAGCGCAAAGTGAGAGGTCTGAACTGGGCAGAGGAAGGGTGTAAATGGGGTCGTGAAGAAGGCTAGGGCTGAGCTCGTATCGGTAGATTGAAGGGCTAGGCGGCGTCTCTGGGGCTGTCGGCTGATGGCCTGGCGAGCCAATCAAGTGGTCGTGGCTGTGCTTCCATCTGCGCCGCCTCTTGTGGTAAGTAAGGAGATAAGTAGTGTGCATAATAAGTCCTGTATAAATAAGTCCTGTATACCATACCCCTAAGAAACGTAAGTTTAATTGATTTTATACACCTTTAGTAGGATTCAGTATAGTTACGTTTATTTCCAGCCGCAAGAGGCAGCTGGGACAGCAGGACCCACTCACTGATAGAGTGGAGGATATGCCGCATGCACTCTTCCGCAATCGTATCGGAATCTTCAACCAATGTGGAGTGAGCCCAGGTCATGTATCAATCCAAACCTGCTTAAGTCTTGGAAAGAGCACTTTCAGCCATCCACAGCCCTCCATTTCCGGTGTCAGCTCGTAGTCAAATCCATGGTTCATGTCTTGCACCACGACCAACTCGACCTTGCCGTTCGCCCAATCTCTTTCATCCATCTCTTTCTTGAAACTGATGCTATTGCCAACGGGAGATGCAGCATCCCGTTCCCCATGGACAATGAAGACCCTCGGACAAGACCTTGGTTTCTCTTTCTGGCTTCGCAGCATCTGTAGAATATCTTCATGCTGGAAGACGTCTTTCCATCTGCCAGCCGAAGATAGGATGTTAGCCCCAGGCATATTCTCGGGTGGATGAAGCGAGCTCTCTGCTGGCATGGGTTCGCCCATTCTTTTGATCCGTTCGACCTCGCCAATCACTGCTTCTGCCATCCACGCGTAATCCTCCATCGATATGGCCACACCGCCGTAGCCCCTCGCTTCTCGTCGATACTGCGCCAGCATTGGATATCTCAGGACCACGGTCGTCAATTGAATCGGAGATTTGAGCCAAGTGTAAGCCGCGAGGAAGCCACCTGCGCTTTCACCCGTGACCATGACTTTGCTTCTGTCAATTCTGATAGATGGAGCTTCTCTGCTTAGGAAATCCTGGAGCCCGGTTTTGGCGTGAATGTAATTCAATGCATCGTCGACATCTGACATTAAGCCGCGGCCATTGACGTATGGGAGGAGCCGATAATTGAATGACACGACGACGGCCTTGACTTCTCGCGCAAGATCTGCAATGTACTGCGCATCCCAAGGCACATAGTTCGCAGCACCGGTGAACTAGAACAATTAGTTTTGTCAAGTCAATTACATCACTACTTACAAAGCCTCCGCCGTGCCAGGAAATCAGGAGAGGGCAATTCTCTTTCCCAACATCTTCCGGTATGTATGTCAGAAATCTCAATTCGTGTTGTTGTTCAGATACAATCTTATAGGTGCCCCAAAGGGCCTGGAAGCCTTGCCATCGACCAACACAGCCTTCCTCTTGCCAGCCCTTCGAGGGATATCCCTGGACATCTTTGTGCTTTTCCGCACTCATGGAAGGAGGGTTCAGCAAGTGCCTCAATTTCTCCCGTATTTCCTCTCGCTTGGCCATTCGAGCCTCGGTCGCAACGTCTTCAATCGTGCTTTGGTAGTCCATCGTCGTCAATTGCTCGGAACGAGGTAATCAGTGCCCCATCGATGGATCTGGGTTAAAGCAATCTCAATCCCCACATGACATTTCGAAACACGACTCACACGCAGAATGCCAACAAAGCCCGATCATCTGGATCGGCCGTGCCTCTTGTACCCTCAGCTGGAAGCATCGCGTGCCCGAATTTCTGCTACACGACCTCCGGATGCGCGCCACGGGCAAATGTACACAACCCTGCTCGAACGCGCGATGACGAGGGGAACCGTAGTCATTAGTCGCCAAACTTCCCCCTCGCGAGGGTTTCATGACTCGTAGGCCAGAGTTCCGACATTTACCGAGAACCCACAGAAAAGCCAACTGCCGACAAAAGCAACTGCACAGGGCCGAGCGAGACACGCCGCGAATAAAGCAATTCGGCCGCACGTGTTTTCGGGGCAATGTGCTCGGCGGAACGGCCCTCGTGTTCTGCTGTTGCGACGGGTAGGTGCGGCGGGCTGCTTCGTCAACAGTGGCACGAGATGGAGATGGTAGATGATCATTGCGGTGGCGGTTGGTGCGACGCAGATAAGCGCAGGTCGGGTGCTCATCTCCGCGGGAGCGGAATGTGGGCGGTGTGGGGGTTGAGAGCGATCTGTTGACACATTTCTTCAAAGTTTCGAATAGAGGGAAGGTGGGAGGATTTCCTGATGACTACCTCAGGTTGCTGTTTGGGGCATACGAACGCTCTCGCCTACATGAATCTTCACTAGCCAAAAAGGGCAGGCGGAGGGCGAAGGCAGATACGGCTAGCGATATAACCGCCGATGAAGTGGTGCCCGTTTTATTGGACAGGTTCCTATCACGGTATTACTGTGACAACATAAAAGTTGGAAGTTGAGAGTTTGATTTTCTGGGTTGGTGAAACAAACTCACAATCAAGTTCGGGGCTAATATCATTGAAGCTATCAACTAGTGCAAACGGCTCCCTGGTACCTATTAAATCACGCCACCCGGATGTATATTTAGTCCCACAAGCCACAGAGCGCCCTAAACCTCATCTACACGCCAAATATCGCACCCATGAGCTTCGATGAACACCTCATCTCGGGCGTCTACTGGGGCACCAACTCATACACATATCCCCGCCCTCCCAACGCGCCTCCGAACGCAAAGTGGTATCCAAAATGCCATATCTGTGCCAGCGGGGGCCAAGAAACACTCGGTCCACTTGACGAGGATGACATTAGTCATATTTGCCCCGCCTGCGGGCATCGGTTCGAAGGATGTGTCTCTTGCACGGCTGCCTTTCGATGGAAGACGCCCGGAGGCGATATCAAGGAGTGGAACTTTCCCGCATTGAGGGATTGGCGGATGCGATAAAAAGGCTTCGACGGCCGTTGTTCGTAGTGACAGCGTTTGGCTGGGAGGCAAATACTGCATGGAAACTCTTGCATCAAACAGTAATGCTGGAATAGAGAATAATTCGTTGTTATATTGCCAATGCTAGTCCGGATTTGACCCGTTATCACTCGCGCTTGTCAGATCAGCGTCCGACGCAAGGATTGAATCATATGGGTCGGGTTTTCTTCGAGGCCTCCCTGCTCCAATTGTAGGCAGCATCTCCCGATCTTCGGATTTCGAAGATCGCGACGACGAGAAGAAAGGTAAATATCGCAGCGCCGGCACTGATATCAACGAAAGTTTCTCTTCGATCTTTCTGCGCAGAAAGCCCAGCGCCGGGAGGTTTGCAGCGAAGATGCCGACGTTGGCTTCTAATGTTGTCCAAATGACCAGATCGATCCCAGTCCCTAACCTGATTAGTGCCGCGTGAAATTTAGAGTCGCAAGAAGCACTTACATGTTTGGTCTGTAGCAAATTTCGTCGTCGCGTAGTACAGAACACGTCCAATAGAGCAACCTGTTGTGAACAAGCCAAAGCCAATCAAGATCGTAATGGCCACTTTCTGATTCACGCCCATTCGAAGCTTCCAAACCATAACGAGTGGAGTCGATGTGCATATCAAGTCGGTGATGATGGACCACACTGGAGCCAGGAATTAGCAGTGCGGACTACACGATCGCACGGGCTACTCACATCCTTGGATGCTTGATGCAATAGTCAGGACCTTCGTGTCCCAGCACTGCGCATCCTTAATCGTGATATCCCAAAAAGCGGGCGAGGGCCGGCAAAAGGCGAAGAGAATGACGATGCATGCGCCGTTCACGAGGACCAAAGATCCCATTAGTGCGTACATGTAATAGCGCATCCATTGTGCTTGGGTCAATCGCAACACCATGAAGCCGATCGATATCTTCGTGATGGCGGTACAAAATATGAAGGGAAAGAGCACTAGATTTGAGAATCTATACGCTTCGTTCATGTGATGCTCGCTGAGGTAGGCAATGTGTCGACCCTCGCCGTAGTGGATGAAAATGGAATTGAAGATAAGTTGGATGAGGGAACAAACCTGCAGTGGGTTAGTCGCATCCTTTGGAAAGCAAGGCTGGCTGCACTTACAGTGGCTAGAATGATTGTCCAATCATCCCACGCTGCCGTCTTTACAACGAAGAGCCGACTGTATAATCTCGACGCAAGCGAGAGAAGAACAAGCGCGAAGCTCACTGCCATTGTGACAATGGCCCTCGTACTGATGGAATCATTGGGCGGCAGATTGTTGCGATCGATTTGGGAAAGATCTGGCGCCTCCATGGCTGCAAAGCTTCGAAGCGGATGAAGGAAAATAGGTCGACGGCCATTTTCGATGGTAGAAGCGTTGCATTAGTAGCAACCACGCTGCCCTCGAATACACCAACAGTTGGACAAGTGCTCTAGGCTGTGCAGCCAACACCTACGCTAGATGCGTACCATAGCGACCCGATGTAGCGTGATAAATGAAGTGCGCAGCTGCCGCAACGGTTTCGTAACATGCGCCCGGATTCTCCGACTGGCCAACACCACCCTCGCTGCTGGTATGTACCCCATGTAAACGGCGCAATGCCCTTCAGCTTTGGCGTATCATGCCACCGCGGTAAGCGGCTGATTGATGCATTGCAACGTTGGGCAGCCCTGCGGCTGAGGCGGCCTGGGCAGCTGAGGATGGCTAGGATGGAATTGGTAAATGGCCATCTTAGAGGAGCCGCAGCAGTCTCATCCTTCGCTTTAACTCTAACATTAATGATGCGCACCGATAGTTCTCGAATATATAAACGAGAGACCCCCATGCGTGAATTGAGGTTGCTGGTGACCCTCTTGCCCGAAAATTCGATTCACTGGCCCATGCGCTTAGTGGCCTTGGCGTGTGCTCCAATACTCGTTCCAGAACGACCGGCGCTATAGCAAAGAGTCCGGCCGAGCAACGGTCACCGATCGATATTGTTTCCACCTTTATCTTCATAGATACGACTTCTTCCCCACCTAAAACACCATAAAAGTGGTCCCCGACGTTAACTACGAAGTCAGTACACCTGTGCAACTCGGTCAGGGCGGCGCCGTTGCCCATTGTCTTGAACGGTACCCGCTGTCTTTAACACAACGCTACTACGGTTCTCTGAGGGATCGTGACGCATTGTGTACCAACGATCGGAGGTTTTGGAATGCGCCGGAGATGTCAACATTCGAAACCGTCATGTCCGGTGACAAAAGCAATGCGTTCCCTGGGAGAGCACTTGTGTTCCGGGTTCAGGCACCACTAATGCATAGCGGACACGGAATTGGGCCGCCTACCTAGGCTCTTGCGGTAAAAGATTCTTGGGAAATTCGCTAAGAACACTAAACTCACCCAAGTTCTATACAACCAATTAACCTTACATCTATTAAGGGTGTGAAAACAATCAACACTTCCTATACAAATTACTCCCATGTCCAAAAATCACTTACCGCAAGAGCTAGGTACCACTTGAGCAACCGCAAGTCACATCACGTGACTGTCAAGAACGTGAAGAGAACGTGGTCCAAACGATGTGGGAACATTGTTCAACCTAAAGAGCCAATGCTCAAACAATTTTAGCACTAATACTACTGCATCAAGGCAATTTAAATTCACGGTTTGATGAACCACATCTCTTAGTGGCAACCGACCCAGAATCACCAAAGGATGGTGGCTCATTTTAAGCCTTAACCTTGGTTTGTATAGATAATTTTATTAACAACCGCTAATTACTATGCAGGTAAAAGCAACGTTATTCTAAAAATTCCCTTTTTCCTATATAAAACGCCTGACTTTCGGAATCCCCCTGCCTTCCATCGCATATCACGAATCTCCGACTTCCGATCGCTTACCCACAATCATGGACAAACTCTCGACCCTCCCCGACGAGATTCTCGACGAAATCGTGCGTCGGCTATCAGAAAATCTGAGTACCCTTATGAGCCTCATCCGCACGTCGAAGCGTTTGTATGGCCTCGTTAAGCCAATCTGGTACAATACTATCGTCATCGATCGATATAGCATAGGCAGCACCGTACTCCTGCTCCTCCAATCGCTCCTCAAAGATGACTCGCTTGCTGGAATGATCAAGGATTTCTCCTTGAGCGCGTCGACAAATAAGTATTCTCTCCGGGATTATCGCTGTAAGCTCCACCGTAAATTTCAAGAAACTATACCCGACACGATGACCTCGTGCGACTTGCGTCAATTCCACGAAAATTGCGCCCGAGAGATCGATCGAATCATAACCCCCAGGACAATTCCGCCAAGGAAATATCGTGTGATTGGAAACGCCACATTAAAGACAACGGCCAGACGGTCCTCAGCGGCCTTCATTTGTCTCAAATGCGCAGCGCCAAGTCAGTTTCAATCGGTTTGTATGAATGCCACCCCTCCGTTTCCATGGATGATTATCCGCTACGGTCTCTTTCTGCGCTAGATCCCGGGGGGAGAAAGGTGATTCCTCTGACGATATCGACCAGTCGCGGCTTACTTCCAGAAAACGATGACCGACCTAACTGAGCTCACTATTCCCGGAAGCAACCTCGATCTGCATTTGATTGGATGGCGTAACTGGACTACGCTAAATGTCAGTTCGCCATCAGACTTTGCTGATTGGAGTTTCAGGTCCGTCGGTCACGGAGGCTCCGTTCAGACGCTCGTTTGGCGCAGCACTCAACGTGAGGTATACTCCAGCCAATTCAAAACTTTCCTTGCCAAGTTTGAAGGAATTCCGCCCCCACCCCCCTCCTCCCCCTCACGAAACTCGAAGTGCACTTGGACTTTGCGGTGAGTCGCCGCCTTCATCTAGTCCCACCCAGCGCCTCTATCGATGTCTTTTGTCTCCAAATACACATTTTCTCGCACACTCTAAAGACGTTGATTATCCGCCTAAGCAACACAGGATCCCCGACGGCAAAGGCGAACTTGAAGAACTTGGCTCCAATGCGAGGCATTGAGAAGCTGTCGCATCTTCGGCATCTTGAGATACCGAGAGAAGCCTAGATTCCTCGACACTATAGATCCGGACTGTACAGCGCCACGGTGACGGATCTGATGGCTAATTTGCCAGCTTCTCTGGAAGCGCTGGTCATAAATCGTCCAGATGGAAAGGTGCTCGACTGGCTTAGTGACCTCTACGCGGCACTTATACGCGAGGGGAACGCTTAGCTAGCATCATCAAGCTCACGCTCGGACCTGGCTGGGAAAAGCAGGCGCGGTAGTTTCAGGCATCTCTGGAGCGGCGTCCGCAATCACATGACATCCTTGACGCATTCCGTCGAGAAGGCGTCGAGGTCCACATCAAGACTGGCCACTCTTCGCTACGAAAAGCTTGAACCCGCCAACGAGTGTCAATGGTGTGGGCCGCCCATCGATCGGATGACAAGTGGCACGCGAACCTCTTTGCCTCATAAGCGAAACTATTACTTGCAGAAGCTCTACGTCAGTATAAATTTGTTAAGACTAGACAGTTGGAAAGCATATCGCGACTTCTGTCAACGCATTGTAGCATATACTTCAGTGTCATTTCATCACGGTTTTTTGTGTACTATTAGCTCTCTAGGCCCGAATTGAACTCGCTTATAGTAGTTATCCATTTCCTTTTGCCATTCAATGCAATCGTCTCCAATATCCCTATTGAACCCCCCTTCTCTCCCACCGTTCTCAAGCCCTCTTAGGAGAACCAAGCCCAGTCGAACCTTAATAATACCCAGCTGTCCTCATAACCTCCCAGCACCACTCCCCCAGGCCCTTCCAAAGCACCACCTTATCCCTTCCCTTCTTCTCACAAAATTTCCACAACGCCTTATACCTCTCATTCTCCCATTCCTTCTTCTTCACCCTTTCCTCCCGCCCCTCACCACTCTCCTCACCCTTCAGCTCCACACAAACGGCATGCCCCAACTTTGCCATACAAACGGGACAAAGATACGGCGGTTGTCTCGCATCCTCCTTCATACCAGCCGTGCCCTGCATGTTACACGCATAGTACACGCAATGCGCCATGCCAAAACAGTGCCCAAGTTCGTGGGAGGCTGTCCGCGCGAGGCGAGAGAACCAAAGCCCTTGGAGCTCGGCTTTGGATGTTGGGGGTGAGAGAGTAGATGCCGCGTCGACTGCCGCACGAAACGGCCCAGGCCCGGACTTCTCCTGTTGGTCCCTGGTGGGGGGCTCGGCGAGGACTTCTTCGACTGCGCAGAGGTCGTCGACGTGGGACTTGCAGTGGCTCATTGGCCAAGTGTGCGCGTGGTCGATACCGTTACTAGTGTCGAGGATAGGGTTGTAACGGGCGCTCTGGACGACGGCGACTCTGCTGCCTCCGTATGCCCTGCCACAGCAAAAATCATCGTCTTCGTTCTCGTAAATGTCGTGGTCTACTAGGAGCAGCAGCGCGTATGCGTCCTTGGGTAGTATCTCGATCGCCGCGTCTAGAATATCGTCCAGGTTCAGTTGAGCGGGGAACACGCCATCGGGTGCCGGTCGTGCGCGGATGCGTGTCGCTGCATCGCCATGTTGGAGTGCGACGTACTTCGGTACACCTTTCGTCTTCGGATTCGTGCGTGCTGTTGATTTCCACGTCGTCCAGGAGAGCTTTGTCGGAAATTGCTGGACCTTCATGCCATGATAGAAACCCTTCAGATACTCCATCACCTCCTTGACAACGGGGCCCTCCAGCTCCTCCCTTTCATGGTCCACCACAGGCTTCATCCATGTACTCATCCCCAACTTCTCCACGGCGGTCCCGATACTCGGCACATCTGCCACATACAAAACTGTCCTCCCATTCCCGCCACACTTGTTCCTCGCCTTCTCCCCAATCCAACTCTTCATACTCTGCGCGCGCTCATCAGGTTCGTAATTCAAATCATCATGCGGCAGGACAAGTGGTGCGGGAAAGATTCTTTTGAGACCCTCCGCCGCGCCGCGTAGTAGCAATTCTGGGGGGAGCTTGTAATGTACTGGTAGCGGCATCTTTCCAGACTTGAACTCTGCTGCACATCGCTCTTTCGCGCCTGGTCGCTTGAAGCCCGCAAGTTCGGCGAACGGAGAGGGTTCCAATTGCAAGATTTCGTGCGCACAGGATTGTTTCGATGACATGGCGAATATCAGGCGAGGGCTGGGAATGGGATATTTTGGGTTTACTTTGAGGTTTGATATAGACCGCGATGGGGCTGTTGCCTTGACGAGGCTGTGTACCGTATTAATCTCGTATGGTTGCGCTAACCGCATGCGGGAATGACAGCCATGCGCGCGAGAAATGGACGAGGAAAGCAGGAACGAAAATACCGTCATCCACGAGTAAAGTCCACAAGCAACTTATTCAGCACACCCGCTCTTTTAGTCTCCGCTAGATACTACTCCTTTGAGTTTTCCACCTGCTCTTCATAGTGCAGGAGGAGCCAAGCCGCCCCTCTTGCGCCTCGCTGGTATCACTGACAGCCCCAGCCCAGTTTGGAGGTGACACGGGCCGCCTGGCGCTGGCGTTGGCGTTAGTGCACCGACCGTGAGAGAACTTTCTGGCCATGGTGAGGGTACGGTGTGTAGTATCCGGCCACTATACAAACAAAAGGTGGGGTCAAATACAAGAGCACAAAGTCGTTGATTGAGTAATGGAGCTAGCTACGAGGAGGTAGGCCAGCTATTTGCCAATCCATGCTAACTATATATGGTATGGTAAAGTGGGTGAGGTGAGGTGAGGTTGTTGGAGAGAGGCGGGTGTCGTAGAGGGGAGAGTGTTGGAGGTGAAGTAAGGCGAGGTGAGGTGAAAGAGGCTGTTAGAGATAGGCGGGCGCCGTAGAAGTGAGGGTGTCGGAGGGAAGTATCAGAAAGAGGTAGGTGTTGTCGGTGGGTGTCCTAGAGAGGTAGGTGGCGTAGGATAGAGAAAATGAAATAAGAACAACGTGCGACCGCTCTTAGATTCCACATGCAAAGGGAGCAAAGAGTAGAAGGGGCAGAGTAGAGAGAAGGGTTGTGGGCACGCAAAGCTTGCTATTTATCTGTGGAGAGTACGTCCGGATTAGGACTAGCGCGGCGCGATGAGGAAGCATGGTGCGCGATTCACATTCACTGATGGGCTCACCATTGAGTTCTTTCAGGACAAGCCTGCGGCATCACTCAATTAATGGGTCACTCGATGGATGGTTTTATTGATGGGCTGGTTGATTGCTAGGTCTCCGTCGATGGATTGCCTGATGGATATCTTGTTCATGGGTCGCCGGTCAACTCCATCACCCATGATCTACCACTGATCAGCCCATCAACCACCTATTGTCGAGTTTATTTCCTCCAGTCTCGAAGCGGTGCTTCTGTACTCGCTTTCCCAACCCGTCATCAATATGAATGGCTGTGGATGGCTGTGGATGGCTGAAGGAGCTCTTGTGCAACGTCGGACAGGCTTGGACACTACAATCGGCGAGAGAGTCGAGAGAGAGAGAGAGAGAGAGAGAGAGAGAGAGAGAGAGCGAAGAAGCGCCGGAAAGTTCATCATAATATCTTTCCCCGTTTTAACACCGCACGGCGACGACGTCGACTGCTGCCTTGGCAAGAGTGAGAATGATGGGGGGTGGGGCAGGCTGTTCGTGACACGATTTTGAAGATGCTTGAGATGTTCGAGATGGAAAATCGCAACCGTACATGGTGGGAGACGGCGTTTCACCACCGCATCAGGGTGATGCTGCGAAAAATCGAGAGATCACGTCGGAACGCGCTCTACAGGCGCGTCCATCGGAACCGAGAAAATCTGCGCAAGGGGGTATGGGATAGGGAAACGACAAAAGTACGCAAAGACAGTCAACAACAAATGACACATGACAGCAGACCCAAGAACCAACGAGGTGATGCCCACAAAGCTCCATTCAGATGACGTTCGTACTTGACCTCCGACTCGCACATGAAAATGATTCCATATCGCCGCGCACGTGGCCGAGCCTCTAACAAGCTGACGCCGAGGCCGCTATAAAGGAAAGGACTGACCCTCCACTCGTGAAGTCGACGCCCTGCACCCAGCGTCCAGCATATCATCCATCTTTTCGACCACCTCCACCACATTACCGACCAGTATAACCACCCCATTCTCGGGCGAACGCCAAAAAGAAAAGAAAACAAGGAACACAAATGTGGGCAGTGAGGGGAATTTTCCTTACCGCGAATGAACTGGATTCATTCTCTACGCATCAACGGGGGTGCGAGAACGTCGCTTAGACTTCGTTCGCTGCGAGCAATTAGCTACGCCACGAGGTGCTGCCGCTGCGAGAGTGTGGGGCGCTCGAGCGTGGGCCCCTCCTGTTCGCACCACCTCGCGTCTATATCTTGTTAGCATTGCGGATGTGCATACGTCGGGGTATAGGTCCTGCCTTCTTAGTCGCCTTGGTGCCCTCGATCGCCTCCACCTTATGCATGAGCGTCGGGTGCAGGTCCAGAAATGCTTTCAAGCCCTCCGGGTCTGAGACAGTGCCACGCTTGCGCTGGTTGGCAATGTTGTTCGCCAGGCAGTCATAGATCGGGTCGTTTCCGGGGTAGGCCAGGGTGGCGATTGTGCCCATCAGCTCATAGTTGAGGTCATGCTCGCGGATCTTGTCGCAGTACTGCCGGGTGAAATGGCCAACGTAGGTGTTGTTGAGACCTAGAACACGAGCCGCACGAACAATGTTCAAGTTGCGCTCGTCGGTGTGCTCGTGGTTGAGGCTAATGCTGAAGACCTTACCGACGACGCAATGCTGCTGCATCCAGTCGATGTGCACTTTGGCGGCCTCTACATCCATGGATCCCTCCGGGAAGGTAATGGAAGTCGCCTTCGGATTCTCAGTAAAATGCTTGTGTGCAATGAGCGAGCACTGCATCAGCATGTACTTGGGAACCTGGCCGAGGCTCTGCTTTCCCATCTTCACGTCAATACGGCCGCCGTTGCCAAGCAGCTCGCGCTCATCGCGGGACATCTTTCGAACGTCGAGGATTGGGTCGATGGCCGGTACGGCGGTAGGGTCGACCTTGCGCTTCGGACCAAAGCCGCGACCCGGCGAGTCAGCTTTAGGGGCTAGCTTCTTACCCCACTTTGACATGTCAATGCCCATCTTGAGCACCGGAGCCGGTGGGACGGGCGGAGCCTGCTTGATTGTCTGCGGGGTCGCAAAGACTGGCTCGGTCGAGTCGCAGGGAGCTGGGACGACTGGGGCATCTGCTGGGGCCGGCTCCGGCTCGTTGGCGGCCTTGCGAGCAGCCGACTTTGATGCGGCCTGAGAAAGAGACGGATACTCTTCTGGAGAGAGTTCGGGCATCTTTGTCTCAGGGACGGGGGGTGAGAAGCGCTTGGAGGGAGTGTGCTCGGACGGATCGTACTCAGAGGGGGTATGCTCGGGGACGGCACGCTCAGAAGCTGGGTACTCCACAGCAGTCGACGGGGTGAGAGGCTCAAAGGAAGCAGACTGCGCAGTCTCCTCGGGCGCCTGGAACTCCAACTTGCGAATCTCCTCTGCCTTCTCTTCAATCTCCTGCTCCAGCTCCGCGATGCGACGGTCCTTCTCATCTACCTCGCCGACGTACTGGCGGATAGTGAGCTCCTGCGCCTGGGTGAAGTCTTCCAAGGCGGTGACCTCTGACTGCTTCTCCTGTAGCGCATCCTCGAGCTGATTGATGCGGTACATCTTCTCATCCAGCTCGCACTCCAGCGAGTCGATGCGATCGGCCTTGGCATCTAGCACGACCTCCAGCTCCTTGATTCGCGCGTCCTTGTTAGCGACGGTCCCCTCCAACTCCTTCGCGCGTTGGGTCGGGGGCGCTTGGGCGTCGAGGATATCATCTTCGTCGTCGGCCCAATCCCACTTCTTGGCAGGGGTGCTGGAGAACGCGGTCGTCGTGGCAGAAGGTGAACTGGCGTTGGACGAGGTGTCGTCCTTGCGCATGACCAAAACGTTGTTCTTCCTCTGAGATGACTGGGCGGCAGGCTCGATAGGCTTGGTGGGCTGAGTGGTGACCGGCGGCGGGTTCCCGGCGCCCTGGGCAATCTTGCTCCAAGAAAGAGTCGCACCCGGAGCAGCCATATTTGTAGCCTATCGCGGGGTGTGTGAATGCGTGGTGGTCGCGTAAGAGTCCGTACGGCGAGCTGAATGTCGCGGGGTTGCGTGTGGGGTGTGGTTGTGAGAGGTTCGGCGAGAGAGCGGCGCAAGTAAAAAGTTATATAGTTGAGGGGCGCAGGAAATTAGCGAGGAGAGGTGAGGCCGAAAATCGAGCTTGCACTGATGGTGCGCGACTGTGGCCCGACGATGCAGGCGGATCTCGACATCAAAGGAACGCGCCGGGGACCAATCAGAGCCGAGAGATGTCGCGGGCAGAGGTTAGGTGAAAGGACATTGTGCACCTGGGCGACTTGGAAGGCTTCGTTGTGCGGGCCACGGTGATTCGAATCTTCTACGGCTTCTGCAGGCATCCAAGAATCCAAGACGTCACTGGCGAGGATGGAAAGCGCGCACCTGCCGCGTGTTGTCTACATATGTAGGAGGGGATATGGTGGAAAGGAAGCTTCGTGGCTAACTCGGATGGCTGTCGAATGAATCCGTCGTGGTCGCACCAGTCACAACAGAGGAGCCGAGCAACTGCCATGACAGCAATGGAGTCTTGGGAAAGCCGCTTTGGTGTTGCAAACCATGCCCGGGTAGAACAGCTTCAACTCTGGGGGCCGCACAACGTACTAGAGAAGGATACCGGGGACAGCGCTCGTCAATTCTTACTACCTACTTAACGCGGGTCCCAGAGAGCTGCTTCGGCGCTGAGCCATTGGGTTGCAGTGCTGACGCATGAGCGGCGGACCCGGCGGACCGTCGAAGGAAGGCACAACGGTAGGTGAGAGTCACTGCCTCGTCCCAAATCACGTGCCAGCAACACACAAAATTCCCAGTTACATGGTTCTCGATGAGAGAGATGACGGTACCCAGGGCAGAGATGTCGTTGCGGGATGCCAGAGCGAGGTCGAGGTGCAAGGAGCGGGGCTTCCACGGATTTCCGTTTTTCCGACCCGGTGGCTACTTCTAAAGTTATTGCAGGTGCGCTCAACTGCACTCGACTGCAACTCCTTTCATGCAATGTTATCCTCAATTCTTCCACATTCATCTCAAATGAGCTCCTATCCTTGTTTGTCGTCGAGGTGGGCACTGTCGAGCTATGTTCGCGGCTACCTCCTCTCACCTCGCCCTTGAGCTCACCCCATCAGTCCCAAGTTCCATATTCAACACCAGCATTACCTCTTCTAGTCCTAGAGAGCTGTCTCGCACACACACGAACCACAATATTTATTGATGCCAGCTGTTTCTTGCCCATTGAGAATTGTTGAGAACTTTTGAAGGCTACGCTGAGAAATTTCTTCCCCTTACATACTAAATTACGCTTGAGTCCCAAGTTCCGCTGGAAGGAGCGGGCATGTCCATCTCATGTAAACTACCATGGAATTTGTAGAATAGAACATACCATCAAATTTGCGGCTGCAGTACAGTATCCTCGACAGCTCAACCTGCGACTGAACCAATATTCGTGGCTGGCGTCTTCCCGCGCCGCTTCTCTTGCCGGCGATGGTGCATCCCCTCCGCGCAGCACTTGCACTTTTCACGACGCTCTTACCTGCCCCAGCCCCAGCCTTCCACGCGAAATCCATCCATAGCAGCACTTGCTGCTCTCCCCATTGTTTGCAAACATGCTCAAGGTAACCGCTCCGCGCACGGGGAATCTCCTCAGAGGAAGTACAAAACAGCGTCCTTTCGCCTCAAGTTTCAATCTTTCTTCTCTCACCTTTCATCCCACATTTCCACTGCGTCTACTTCAGTAACCTATTGCCTTGTTGGCTGCGTGTCAGGTATGTCTCGCTCTCCTCGCCCCGGCCCGCATCCGTCTTCATAACATCGATTGCTCATTGTCGTTCATTATTGATGCATTCACAGTTGATTTCACTCTTGTCTAACACTCTTCTGTTGCTCGAACACTGCGCTGTGTCTTGGTGCCGGCGCCCGCGCTCCTCACGATGCGTTACGCAGTCCTGGCTGCGGCTGCCCTGTGTAGCCTCCCTGTCCTCACACAGGCCACCGAGAAGCGCGACTGGCACATTGGTTGCGAGCCTTCCGGAAAGTGCTCGTACTACGAAGGCGACAAGGTCGAGCATGGCCACTTGGCTCCTCGTCAGCCATCGCCAGCTCCCGACTCCGCGGATGTTGACGCACCCATTCCTGACTACATGTGGTTCGACACACGCTGCAAGCCTGGCTCCGCCCTGCCCAATATCATCGAGCGGTCCAACGGCGTCCGTTGGGTCGACATCTATACCTGCCCCTATGAGCGATCCTGTGTTGATCTGAAAGGCCATGGCGCATGCTGGAAGGCGCCCTTTACTTGGGTGGTGCCAGGCAGGCGCCTCCTTACAGTTTTCAAGTGCGATGGGAACGGAATCAAGGGCATTTGCGTCGAGACCGGAGAGACGATGCCGCTCAATGCGACTTGGGGTGGCCCCGGTCCCCACCGCCACCACAACCCGCGGAGCACACCTAAGCGCATGTACGACGCACCGACCCGATGTCGCCCAGGCACCCTTTCTGAGGCGGAGTATTACGACGAAGAGACTCACTCCTGGATGAAATTTCACACATGTGGACAGTTCGGCAAGGACGAAGTCTGCAGGGTTGAACAGGGCCGTGCCGCCTGCTGGGATGGGGCTGGCGTTCATGTCATCTATCCGGCCTTGAGTCTCCCCGAGGACAAACGGACTGCTCTCGGGCAACGCAAGCGCGACTATCAAGCTCCGACCCGATGCAACCCGACGTCCCCCATGGTGCAGTACTACGATGACCGGGTCCAGTCTTGGATCAATTTCCACGAGTGCCAGGGCACTGAACAGTGTGTGGTGGAAACTGGTATTAGTGGCTGCGCCGATGGAAACGGGGTCGTATATCCTTCCATTTTCCTTCCCGGAAATGGCCCAGATCCGGACGCTTCCGACGACTCGGACGATGATTCACCAGTGATAGACATCCCGAAGATTGTCTCCAGCGATATTCAGACCCGCTGCGACCCGGCCGACGACACGGAGAAGCTTGTTCAGTATCTCGATGGCAACGACTGGGAATGGTTTTACTCCTGTCGCAATACATGCATCCAATTGCCTGAATTCGCCGCCTGCCATGAGGGAGAAGACAGGTATCTTGTTCCTGCTCCGGAGACTCCAGCTCGCACTCTGCGCGTCCGTGCCAAGTTAGGCACGCGATGCAACCCCAGAAGTGCCAGCGAGGTCCAGCGATTCAACGGGAAGCACTGGGTCCTTAGCTACACCTGCGCCGAAATGGAATCCTGCAGAGACATTGACGGTCACGGATACTGCCATCCACAGTTTCCCGCCCATGTCGCCACCAAGTGTAGCGCCCAAAACGAGTCCGAGATTGTCGAATGGAACGGCAAATCTTGGGACTTCTCTGGAGTCTGTCTTCCACCCTACGTCTGCGAAGCAGTTGCCCCCAACGTCGACTTCGCCGTTTGCAAGCATCCCGATAACAAGAGGACGGATATCTGGCTTCCTTGGCCATCTCTTTCTTCGAAAAGCAGCTCGGGTGTTATCACTCGATGCTCGGGAAGCGATGAATTGACTCAATTTGATGGCGAGAACTGGGTTCCTTATCGCAAATGCAACGCTGGATTCAGCTGCCGGTTGATGAAGGACGCTCGAGGGGCCAGCAATGGAGGCTGCGTCGCCAAAGATTTCCAAGCAATTAGGTTGGCTCCCACTGCACATAATCGCCGCACTCTCGCTGCCCCCGAGGACCCCGACCACTACGAGCCGTTTGGATTCGACCATGACGGTGAGATGCTTCAATACATGGACCCCGGTCTGATCGAGAACACCGAGAAGCTCCTTTTCGAAGGAGAGGGCCTGATCCAGGAGGGCAAGGACCTTGTTGACCACGGAGATGCACTTTACGAGTCTCTGTACGGCTCCGGCAGTGTTCCAGCCCAACCTGATGAAGGCGCCGCCTCACCGAATTCGGAGTCAACATCCAAATCTCGTTCTGCTAGTACCCTTCATCGGCGTAACGAGCAAGGTCTCGTCGACGACAGCGCTGACATGCGTCGCCAAGGCCAGCGTCTTGTCGACGAGGGAAACGCACTCGTCGAGCAAGGCCGGAAGCTGCTGGCGACCATTCTTGGTGACGAAACCGACCAGGTCGTCAGGGACATGACTGACTCCGAGATCACAGCCACACCAACGGCTTCTGCCCCGAAGGAAACCGGCGCCGCCTTGAAGCCTCGCGGCCTCGACGCCCCTTGCCGTCGAGCGTGTGACTGCGGCGCGTTTCCGTCTCGATGCGACAAGGAGTGCCGCAACTGTCTAAAGTCTGAGATTGGTGGCACTGCCGCCGGCGAGAGTTTAGATGATATCCAGAATACTCATGGCCCGCACCGCCATTCTCGACGTGATATTGACTGCGATGAGTGCAAAGGCAGTCTCGGCGACCCGGACTGCTGGAAATGTATCATCGACGATGATCGCAGTCTGCGCCGCCTTTCTCCATCTTGCAAACAGTGCTTGGAATGCGGCCTCGACGACGCGGACTGTTGGGAAGATTGCTTGCACTGTGTAGATGATCTCCCTCCACGCGGGGTTGCTAACAGCCGCCCGACGGTTGAGGCGCGGTATCGCTGCAGCCGATCGTGCAGAAAGTGCTACGACGAAGGCGTGAAGGAGCTTTGCGAACCGTGCAGCGATTGCGTCTGGAGCGAGCTGTCTGGACCTGACAAGCCCGGTGACCTCTATATGCCTGGGATGCCGTACCCTGTGGACCCTTACCCTTATCCTCCTCGCCAGGGTGAGCAGCCGTTTGGCCCCAACCGGTTCTCCCATCCATCACCGAAGCCGACGAGGCCAGCTCACTAAACCCCTTCGGCACGCTTTGTGGTCGACTGGCTGTGGTTTTCCGAGAAGATGGACGGTAGATGGGCTTGCGGAGTAGATGGTCTGCTGTGGCTGTCCGATTGATGGTGTCTTTGTTTTCTGTTACACTCCACATGTTTTCGTTGGACATGCTTTCTGGCGTCCTTGCTGTTGAGGCGGATACTTGTTCTTGCATTACTTTATGGTTTGTAGTTCTCAATGCGTGCTTGTGCTTTTCAGTCCTTTTTTCTCTGCTTCATTGTCATCATCGTTGTCCTGTCTTTCTCCCAGTCTTCGAACGCTCCGTCCTTACTCTTCCTCTAAAACCTTATTAGCTGCCCGCTCCTCGCTCACCCGTTTCATGGAAGAGCCTGTCCTTGCAGCCCTCCACTTCCTCCGCGACCTCCTTAGCTACAGCCGCCTCTCTCCATCATCCTCTTTCGACAACGCACGCCACAAGGTGCCGGACCAATTCAAACCTGCAGATGGAAGCCCGTCGGTTAACATTACTATGTGCCGGACGACAAAAGCCGCTGCTTGACGACACGCGGTACCAATTTCCCTAGCAAGGGGGATGAGCTTGAGGGGTTTCAGGTGAATGTGGGAGAGTTGTTGGGGACGAAAGGTTACAATAGGATGGTGATGTGCATCCTCGTAGATAGCTGATGGGGATGAATTTGGTGCGGGGCTGGCTAGAGCGCGTTAAGAGCCACGGCTGTGGTATGAAGCGTCTGTGGGAGAGGTAGCACATTGAATGGAACCCGAAAGAGTAACGGAAACCAAGAAAAGCAAATCATAGTGTTGTTCGCACTAGGGTAAACGTACGTAATACCAGCCGCTACCTTAGCAAATCCTCCTGCTCCTCCTTCGATATCCCAAACAAATACAATATATCCAACATGCTCTTCGAATTCAACCTCGCCGGCGCCTGCATCTGCACCTTGGGCTTCGCATGGAACGCCACGCCCAAGCCCGCAACACCCATCATGGGCAGGTCATTCGCGCCGTCGCCGACACAAACGACTTGCTCCAGTAATATGCCTTCCTTCTCCGCGATCTCAAGGACGTGCTGGCGCTTTCGTTGCGCGTGTACGATTTCGCCGGTGAGCTCGCCGGTCAGTTCTTTTCCGTCCTCGGAGACGACGAGGTGGTTCGCGAAGGCGTAGTCCAGGCCCAACCTCTCGGCTTTCCAGCCTGCGAGTGGTGTGAAGCCGCCGCTTAGCACAGCGGTCTTGAAACCTAGCCTCTTGAGGGCTCTAATGAGTTCCGGAACGCCGTCGTTCAGCGTGATCCGCGGCTTGAGCGTCTCCCAGACTGAGCTGGGCACCCCCTTCAACAGCGCACATCGTGCCCTCAGGCTAGCCTCAAAGTCCAACTCGCCATTCATAGCCGCTGCCGTGATGGCCGAGACCTTGTCTTCCACCCCGATCAGCGAGGCGATCTCGTCAATGACCTCTTGCTGGATTAGCGTAGAGTCCATGTCGAAAACTGCCAGCCGCTTGTACCGCCGGTATATCGTATCCGCCTGGAACACAGCCTCGACATTCCACTCGCGCTCGAATCTTGACACAGCCTCATGTCTCCTCAACGTCTCGAGCGTGATATTCGATGCACTCGGCAGCGGAAAATTCACCTCCACAACACGACAGAATTTATCCTTTTGCAGCCTCCTGCTTGCAATGGTGTCCTCATCCAGCCCCGGTATTATGTTCGTCAGCGTCACGAAGAAGTCCGTGAGACAGCTCTGGCTGATGTAGCTACCGTAGAGGTGGTCGAGCGGGTTGGGGCCGGGCGTCGGGGGTTCGAGCGGGTAGTCGTCGATCTTGTCGGTGGGCACAGCGCCATCTTTGAGGGAGTCAAGGGACGCGGAGGGGAGGTGGTCGGCTGGCGAATGGGGCGATGCGTCGGGGTGGGGGAAGAAGTGCGGCGTGTCAGCTTTGTAGAAGAGGGTCGCGACGAGGTGGGCTGAAGATACGTCGAGGGACGGGTGGTTGTCTCTAAACGTCATCGCAAGTAGCAGAGCATCCGGTGCGCTCGAATTGAATATATCGCGGTGTCTGGTTCAATTGTCTTCCAGACACTCACGAGAAAACTCAGGGTTGTTGTTTACATCGAAGTGGGGTTGCCGCTCAAGCGGGGCAGAAAAATGCACATGTGCAGGGTTTCAGAAAGCCAAGCCGCTAAACCGAGAGCAGATCCCCAGATGAGTTGGTGGAAGCGGAGAATTAATGTGCATTTGCTGACATGCTCTCTCCTGCTGGGGATGATGAAGCGAGGAAGGGTATAAGAACAGACGCATTCCCTTGTCGTTTCCACACGCAAAGGAGAAACGTCGCATCCCTCACAAGCGACGCTAGGCTAGGAAAAGAAACAATGGCGTCCACAGGATCCTAATACAACGGCTTGACCGCTTGACATCTTTCATCCACCTCAATGGCCTCCCCAACCGCCCAAGGACTGGTGGCTGCCATCCGGCAGTCGCCGCCAATCGACCTTACCATCCCATATGACGCGGCCTGGGTCAAGGATAAGGTGATCCTCATCACCGGCGGAGCAAGCGGCTTCGGAGCCGGTTTCGTGCGGCACTGGGCCAAGAATGGAGCGACCGTCATTGTCGGAGACGTCAACGTTGGGAAAGGCGATGCCCTCGCGCGCGAGGTGCAGAAAGAGACGGGCCGGAAAAGCGTCCACTTTGTCCACTGCGACGTGACCGACTGGCAATCCCAGGTCAATCTCTTCAAAGAAGCCGTCAAACTGAGCCCCCATGGCGGACTAGATACGGTAGTCGCCAACGCTGGCATTGCTCAGCCAGACATCGTGCAAAACCCCGGTGATATGAGTGTCGCAGAGCCTCCCAAGCCCAAGTTCAAGATCAACGAGGTCAACTGGACGGGTGTGCTGTACACGACACATCTGGCATTCTATTGGCTTCCCAAGAATCCCGGCTCCAAGGACTGCAGCATCAACTCCGAGCCGGGCAAGCAAAGTCGGGATAGACACCTCCTACTCCTCGGATCTCTCGCATCGCTTGCGCCCATCGCAGTCCAGCCGCAATACGGCGCCGCCAAGCACGCCGTTCTCGGTCTCTTTCGGTCACTGCGCATGAGCTCCCACCTGAAGGGCGTTCGTGTCAATCTCATATGCCCCTACTTCATCGACACAAACATGGTGACGCCCGGAGCAAGAGTTCTGCTCGCCGGAGGTGGGCTGGGCAAAGTCGAAGATGTGGTGGATGCTGGCACGCGGTTTGTCGCTGACTCGCGAATCCTTGGCCGGAGTCTAGTGATTGGGCCTAAGGTCCACGTCACGCAAGACGAGGAGGGTCAGTGGCACTATGTGGAGGAGGGTACCGAGGGGAGCAGGGAGACGGCGCTATGGGAGCCATGTGCCGACGACTGGGAAGATACAGAGGCCTTCAACCGCGGTTTCGTAAAGATTCTGCATGCCGTCCAGACAGCGCGCGGATGGACCGGATGGGCGGTAGATATGGTGAAGGCTGTGGGGAATGCGCTTGGGCTAGTTCGATGAGGGCGGCGTCGAGGTAGCACGACAGGTAGATCGGAGGTCGCTGTGCAAGAGTACGGGTAGGTAATCGAACGCGCGAAACGTCAAACGCCTCCGCTTCCTGTCAATTCCTTCCTCTGTGAGGGTCCGCTGTGATGTGTCTCTTGAAGATGTTCATTTAATTAAGTTAGCGGATGGCTGCGCCGCGTCGGCGAGGCCACCGTCACGCCTCTTCCCGAAACGGCCATTTAAGCGGATGACGTCGATCGAAGAAGATGCCGGCAGCGGGAACTAGTAGGGATCTCCAGCTTCAAATGTTGGAACGGTTCCTGGGCGTTGTGACGCCACAACTATCAGCGTCGCGCGTCAACAGAAAATCATGCCTGGCCTGCGCTTTCCTGGAGACCGTGTTACGGTTGGTATTGCTTCTTGCACACAATTCACAACCACCACGCAACCAAAATCACTCCATCAATACGCTTGCAGCGTTCTTTCTTCAAGACGCCGCGTTCACCCCGCGGAGTAAACAGAAGTCGCCGCCAGCGTTTCGCCCACATCGGCGCCATGGCTGACGACAGCCATGCATCTCCACCTCTCCCCACAGCCGTGCTCCTGCACGAGCCAGAGTTTCCCTACCCAGACGACAGCGCAACTTCTGAGAAGATGCACATCGCAGACTTCGCCCCAAATGGAGCCAGCAGAATCCCGGCCACGCTCTCGAGGACAGCGAGCGACCCCTCGTCGACGCCTCGCCCCTCGATGCAAAAGTCCGCGACTGAGCGCCCACGACCGCCGGTACGGAGGTCGCTGTTGGGGAGGAAACGGGCCGGCACTGCGGACAGGGCCCCACGGTTGAACCGTCAAGTGACCCTGACCTTCGACCCGTTCTCGTCCGACTCGAGTTCGTCTGATTCCGACTCCGACTCCGAGCCTACAAGCCCCGCGCGTGTTGACGGCGAAAGCGGGAACGCACCAAAGGCAAACAAGGAGCGGAGACGGCAAAAGTCGAGTGGGACGCCCTTCTCTCGGTTCAAGATGAAAAACGAGCACTTTGATACCAAGGGCAAGGTCTCAAAGCACGACGGGCGGCTGAAGCTGTCCATCAACGAAACAATGAATAGCGGATACTTTGCGAAGACGCTAGGTGCAGGCCTGAAGAAGCACTTCAAGAGTCCGGACGATGACGAGTCGGTGGAAAGCACGGTGGATGCCGACATAGACAGGGCCAAGATCGCGCCCGAGGACGACTGCATGGAAGACCCTGCTCGGCGGATACGGCTGAACATTGTCGTCATCGTCATCGGCTCTCGTGGCGATATCCAACCCTTTCTACGGATAGGCAAGATATTGAAGGAGGACTACGGCCACCGCGTTCGTATAGCCACGCACCCGGCTTTCAAGCAGTTTGTCGAGCAGGACTCCGGTCTCGAGTTCTTCTCCATCGGCGGCGATCCTTCAGAGCTCATGGCATTCATGGTGAAGAATCCTGGCCTGATCCCGAATCTAGAGACGGTCAAGGAGGGCGAGATTGGGAGACGCAGGGCGGCCATGTCGGAAATGTTTGACGGCATGTGGCGAGCATGTGTCAACTCGACGGATGACGAGAAGGACCAAGCGAATATCAAACTGCGTATGTTTACCATGATTCATCCTTGACATGAGACTGATGGCTCTAGTGGGCAACAAGTTTCCATTCGTTTGTGACGCCATCATCGCCAACCCTCCGAGCTTCGCACCTCCTCACATCGCCGAGAGATTGGGCATACCGTTGCACATGATGTTCACGTAGGTCCATTTAACACAGTGCATGACAATGCATTGGCTAACAGTTCCTAGCTTTCCATACTCGCCCACAACGCAGTTTCCTCACCCTCTGGCGAACATCAAGGCCACCAACGTCGATGCAAAATACGTCAACTTCATGAGCTACCCTCTTGTTGAGATGATGACGTGGCAGGGTCTAGGGGACCTCATCAATCGCTTCAGAGCCAAGACGTTGTGCCTCGAGGAGGTATCTACACTTTGGGCGCCCGGTCAACTTTATCGGTTGAGAGTGCCGTATACGTACATGGTAAGTCGAAGCTACCCCTACTACTGATCACTTGCTTACGCATCCAGTGGTCTCCGGGCCTCGTCCCCAAGCCGAAAGATTGGGGGGCCGAGATCGACATCTCTGGCTTCGTCTTTCTCGATCTCGCATCCTCGTTCAGGCCTCCAGATGACCTGGTCAAATTCCTCGATGCTGGTCCACCGCCCGTCTACATTGGTTTTGGCTCCATCGTTGTAGACGACCCAGATGGGTTCACCAAGCTCATCTACGAGGCCGTGGAGATTGCAGGTGTACGTGCGCTCGTCTCGAAAGGATGGGGCGGCTTTGGCAGCAACGACAATGCACCCGACAACGTCTTCATGTTGGAAAATACGCCCCACGATTGGTTGTTTCCAAAGGTGTCTGCGGTCGTGCATCATGGCGGTGCAGGCACGACTGCGGCTGGGCTGAAGTGCGGCAAGCCAACCATGATTGTTCCCTTTTTCGGCGACCAGCCATTCTGGGGCGCCATGGTGTCCAAAGCAAGGGCTGGTGCTCATGAGTGCATACCCTACAAGAAACTCACCGCGGAGCGTTTGGCTGAAGGCATCAAGCAGTGCCTAACGGATGAAGCTAAGAAGAACGTACAGGAGATTGCAGACAGCATCGCAAAGGAAGGTGACGGTGCCTTGAACGCGGTCCGATCATTCCACCGCAGCCTGCCGTTGAGGGAGACAGATAGCATGCGCTGCTCGCTCCTCCCCACCTACGCCGCGGCCTGGAGACTCAAGGACACTTCATTACGCCTCTCTCCTGTCGCAGCGGAGCTTCTGGTCGAATGGAAGAAGGTCAAGTGGAGCGACCTCCGACTGATAAGACACTACGAGTGGAACGACTTTGGCGGCCCAGGAGAGCCCGTGACTGGTGCGTGGAGTGCGATCGCCGGCACAGTATCAGATGTTGCAGCTGGCGTAGGAATGGTTCCCGTGAAGATGGTGAAGAGCGTGAAGAAGAGGGAAAAGTATTATTCGAAGAAACACAGGATTGAGAAGAGAGAGAAGCACAAGAAAAAGACATTGGAAAAGGTAAACCAAGGCATTCCGAATGCAACTGCCATAACCAAGAGCAACAGCAACAAAGAAGAGAAGCAGCAGAACGGCAGGCCTCAAGCGCCCTCACGCCAAGAGTCTACGCTCTCCCAACTCTCCGAGCCAGACGAATACCTCGCCGAAGAACTCGCGCACGAAGCAGGTCACGGCTTCAAGAAGACCGGCGCCGCTATCCTCAAGTCACCCATGAACTTTACACTCGCCATCACGCAAGGCTTTCACAACGCCCCGCGTCTCTACGGCGATGAAACGGTTCGCCGCCCACCGCGCATCACAGGCTTCCATTCCGGCCTCCGCGCTGGCCGCGACGAATTCATCTACGGCATCCGCGACGGCATCACCGGCCTCTGGATGCAACCCTACCGCGGCGCCAAAAAGCGCGGTGCCCTAGGCTTCGTCCAAGGCATCGGCTTCGGCGTCGGCGGCTTCGTGCTAAAGGACATTGCCGCCTTCCTCGGTCCGGGCGCTTACTTCATGAAAGGCCTCGACGAAGAACATCTAAAAAAGTACCAACCGACCGATTTCCTCCGCCGCGCCCGCATCATGCAGGGCCGCAAGGAAGTCGACGAGCTTATACACTCATCGATTGGATCAGATAAGTTAGAAGACGTCGAGACGAGTCTACAGCGGAAACGCGATATCGAGGATAGGGTCAGTGCGAGTTGGAAGAAGGTGCAGACGCGGATTAAGGAGGAGAGGAGGAAGAGTAGGACCGGAGTGAGGGCCGCGCTGTTGGGGCATTCAAAATATAGTGAGGGAAAGAGGGTGCCGTTGAAGTCGGAGAGGCCGGGGACCGCTTCCACTGTCGACAATGATAGGCAGACCCAGCCGAAACATGCAAAGTCTGTGCCGATTGAGCAGGCGGAGAAGATTGAGGAGGGGAACGCCAACGGCGCTGTCACAGCAAACGGCAAAGGGCTCGGGCCGCCGAGAACAGGCACCGCGCCCCCCAAAGCAACGCAGTGGAAGGAAAGGGGCTCGAAGAAGAAGTTTCGTCTAGATAGTGTTCCGGCGCCGCCGGAGAATCAAGCCGTGAAGGAGGAGGCGGTTGCCAGGAAGGAAATCCCGAATGTTTTTCAGGCGAGTTTGCAGGGAAATGGGTATCCGGTGGGGAAACATCAGGCGGAAGAGTTCGGGGAAGGGGAGAAGGAGAAGGGCGAGGTCATGCAGGTTCGGAGTGCGCCGGAGGGGGCGGCATAAATATGGGGTGCGGACTTCGGTTTTGGCTTGGGTTGTTAGCGTGGCGTTTTCAGTTGTTGGTGATTCTTGTTTGGTTTGTTGGTTGGACGGGCTGGCTAGTGTATGTGTGATACCCCCTGGTCATGTTTCCTAGAATTGTCCCAGGTTCGGACTTTGTAGCTCGGATTCATACACGTACCTGAATCGGGCTTAATCTTGTATGCATCCTTCCTACACACAGTGCTCTGGCATACCCAGGCATACCCAGCAAAGTCTGAACAAATCCGCATCGCGGCCCGCCAAATGCTCAACCCTTCTTTCCCACCTCATCCATCCTACCAGCGCCATACCGACCTTCTCAGGAAACCTTCCTGCCCAACACCGCTTCCGCGATGATGGACTGACTGCCCAAGTAAATTGCGTCGATATGAAGTCTTGGGAGGAACAATTGATAAATAGATAATATCTCTCCAAGGCACGAACAGGGAAGTAGATGTTGTTATTGGGAAGTGGCGAGTTATGATGAAATGGACCTCCTCTTAGCGTGCTGCTACCGTAGGTACCGGGGGTGGAAAGGGATGAGACTCATGGGCAGTTCGTGCCGTCTTTGGTCGATTGACAGCTCATGCAGCTCATCCTGCACCGGAGTCATTGAGGGGTTGCAGAGAGTCTCAACGAAGCGCAGGTAAGACGCTGGCAACGCATCCTTCAGTGTCATCGACGCAGCGCACGCACAGATGTTCTCGCTCCACCCCACTCTCCCAAATCCGAGCTTGGTTCGACCAAGCATCCGCCAGCGTGCTGCTGTGGCTAGGGGGTTCGAGCGCAAATGAGGATGGCAGCTGCTCGGGAACGTTTCCTCGGTGGCAGAAAGTCTCAGGTGTGGAGGATGCAAGTGCCCAAACGATGGAGGAAACGGCCAGTCCAGTGCTCAACTGCCATCACGTCCGTGGGAAGGCGTGCTCCGTGTGCTGCGTCGTGGTGGCTTGATCCTGACGTCTGTAACGGCGGGACGCTTGCCAGAATCGCCACGGCCGCGGGTTGAGGAAGAGATGGTTGAAATGCCACGGCTGCTGGTCGTGCTGCTGGTCGAGGCTTTCGATCCGACGGTCTTCGATTCGAGAACCGCCCGCCTTCATCTCTCGTCCACTCCTTCCGGTCGCTCGGTCACTCTTGTTAAAGGCGTCAGTCTCCCAGTCGATACCTTGGAAGGCTCCAGGTCGTTCAGCGGCACCGCACAACCACGTGTGATCAGGCTTAGAAAATGCGGATGGGATTCGAACTCGTCGCCGTCTCACCCGAGAAGGGGTCGACGGCGTAATTGAGGAGCGAGTTCGAAAACGCGGTTTGTGCTCGGTGCGGCCTGATGAGACGGGTATTGTGGAAGAAATATATATAGATGGGATGGAAAAAGCTTGGGTAAGAGTGGTTTGGGGCATTCTTGGAGGGATTTTAGAAAAGCCGAGGATCCATGCAGTGGGGCGGAGTTGAGACAGGGTGCGTTGGAAGGTACATTCATTTTCTGGGCAGTGGCACCGTGGGGGATCCAATCGCTTCGGCGGTGGGTCTCTCGTGTCACAGTGCCTTGACGTTCTCGGTGGAAGTGGACGCGACGATCTGTCACAGACGTGGAATCAGCGCGACTCCCGATGCTTCTCTTTCCTCGATTGTGCAAATGATACTGCTCGAATCAATCCTTGGGGGACATCTGGATTACGAACGCGCAAGAAGGGGCCGTTTTGGGTTGCAAGTGCGTAGGTCATGGACAATTCAAGGTCCAAGCCTCTCGATACAAGGTACCCTTAATTCATTTCCAGACCACGCCTCCACCCCGACTCCCACTATCCTCTCCCAGCGCCCACCCACCATACGTATCCGTGAAGCCCTCATTTTTCAGATACTCCTGCGTTTCCTTGCCGCGCCCAGCAAGCGTACTAGCGAGCCGCCACGACGTATCGAGCTTGTCGACCACCATCTCGACCAGCTGCAAGTTTTGTGGGTTCTGGACTGACGACTTGGCAAGGATGGTGTCGAGCTCCGCTTTCGTGGTTGCGCGGTGGTACGACTCAGATGGCGAGGGGTGCTGGTAGAGTGGGAGGAGATGGGCGTAGGAGGTCGGGACGATGTCATTGTATGCTTGGATGGAGTTAGCGAGCTGTCGCTGTCTAATGCAAAAAGGAAGGCGCGGAAGGAGGAAGATGAGGTAAGCACTCACGCTGTCTCGCTCCCCAGATCAATCTCTCAATCGTATACCCCGCATTGTTTATCACGAAAATCACAATTTTCAACCCAGCCTTAACCATCACGCCCACTTCCTGAATCGTCAACGCCATACTGCCATCGCCCGTAAACAGCAGCGTCCTTCCCGCGTCACCTGCCAGCTCTTTGCGCGCCATTTCTACGCCAAGCGTAGCTGCGGTGGCCCATCCGATGCTGCCGTAGTAGATCTGTGCTTCGTAGCGCGTGTGTGCTGGGAAGGCGATGTCGCAGAGACCAAAGGTTGAGGTTCCCGTTTCGCTGACGATGACGTCACCGGAGCGGAGGAAGTTCTCGATGGTGGGCCAGATTTGGGATTGGGTTAGGTGGGCCGCGTCCTTGTCTTTGGGTACCCGAGGCGGTGGGAGCTGGGGTTTCGCGATTTGGTGCTGGGGTCGAGAGGGGAGAGCGGCGATGAGGGCACCGAGGAGGGATTTGATGTAGATATTGGAGTATGATTGGCCTTTGACCTGTTTCTGGTAAGTGTGTGTGTGTTCCCCGTGGCAGTGCTTGATGTTGGACGCTTACCACGACCTCGAAAGGCTTGATGTGGATCGTTTGTGCCTCGTCCAGCTTTCTCGAGAAACCGGCAGAGTTCGTATCAGCGTTAAGGTAACCCAAGGTAATCACCAGGTCACTCTTAGTCGCCGCTTCGACAACCCCAGGCGTAGAAACTGCACCATTCCACACACCGACATACAGCTCATCAGTCTCATCCACAACGCCCTTTCCCATATTCGCCGAGAAGAACGGGACATTGATTTGTTTCACCAGCTCTCTCGCCTCGGCAGTTGCACCGAAGCGTTTGACGAGCGTATCGACGAGGATTGCAGGATGTTTGGCTTCAGTGATTGCGGTTGTGATAGCCTTGACCGCTTTGTCTTGGGCCTCTTTGTCGATTTTGGGTGAGGTGTCAATTGGCGTTTTAAGCAGGTCGGCTGATACCTTTTCGGCTGATAGGTCGAGCGGTAGAAAGATGTATACTGGACCGGATTGGATGAGGGCTTGTCGGATCACCCGATCAATCTCGGCAGGAGCGGTTTTGATGTCCCATAACTCGGCGGCGGCATAGCGGAGGGGGACAGAGGCCTTGTTGTATTGCTACCAAAAATCAATACAAATCGCTTCATTCAAGAGCCAGTCGCCTAAGACGGGGGATTCGAGGGGGAGCGTACCTGATGATCCGGCTTGTCGCCGATAGAATGATGGATCATCAAGTGATTCTTCTGCATAGCCCTTGTTGTCTGTCCAACGACGTGGATCAGTTTCACCTGCTCAGACATGGCGCCCGCAATGCCATTGAGGGCACTAAGTTCCCCTGGAAGATTGATCAGCTCTTGGCTCTCCGCTCCCAAAGATCAACTACGTACCGACGCCGTGAGTTGTGACGACTAGAATTCAAGGTCAGGAAGCTATCTGCACATTTAGAATGAATGGGCTTACCGCAACCCGGCACGCCCTTTATGCGACCGTAGCCGTCCGCCGCATATGCAGCATTAAGCTCATTCTGATTGCCGACTGGAACTTATTAGCCCACTTCGGCACCCCTTGGGTTCGACAGATAATTGCGGCATACCCCATTGCAGTCCCTCAACGTGGAAGATGGCATCCAGAAATTGCAAGTTGAAGTCGCCAGGGACGCCCTCGAATGCCATGTCAGCGAGCTGGGTATCGTTGCACTCTCCGAGCGGGAAAAGGAAAGCATACAAAAATCGTGTCCACGCCGACCTGATGGATCCTCTCCCACATGTACCTTCCCAGCGTGATCTCTGACATGTTGCTGATAATTTCTCAAAGTCTGGTTCTTTCTTTGATGTCCTCAATGGGTGACATGGGGCAATGTCGCGCTGATAGAAGGTCAACGAGGCGAGTAATCGATGCACTATCTAGTTTGTCAGTCACTGTACCCGCCTGGATAGACGGCGGGAACGGACCTCTCTTCCAAAATGAAATCAGACGGCAAGATAGATGCGCTTACTACCTCTCGAGATGTTGTTGTGCTACGATAGCGAACCAATCAGGAGCCGTTCTTATTGGTTGAGCGAAGTGGCGTAGTAGTCCTATTTGCAGACAGGCGAATCCTCCTTCTTATGTGGAATGTTGTTCGTACGAGGACAGTAATACAAAACTAGTAGCCTCCCACGGAATGCCAAGTACTCCGATGCGGCCTAATTGGCGTCCTAGTCGAGGAAGGTAGCCGTTGATTCCCTGAGGTTTGTGTTGAGTTTCCGCGGTAATGCGTGTGATGAGCCGGTTGTAAGCGTGCGACAAGGCGGGGAAGGGTGTTGCAGGTTGGGGGGATTAGGTAAGGTAAGCGGGGTGAGCTATGGCTTTGTTGGCGGAAGAACTAGCGCGTTTACATCACGAGTGTCATGTATGCGGAGTGCAACTGTGCCTGCGGATGTACCCGCTCCAGCCTCATGTTTGTCCAGAAAAATTCTTCTCGCATAAACTCATGTTGATAATATCCATTCTTATTCCTTTAAATTGACGCGCTCTCCTCCGTCGTACCCGCGACAGAATGCTTCTTCGCATCCTCGTAGGTCGCCAGCTTGAAATCATACGGCAGCTCAAAGTCGGCTTTCGAGTTGCCCTGGAACGGCTTGAAGTCCACGAGCAGCGAATCTTTGACAGCAAACACAGCGTCGTCCTCGATGTACTTACTGTTCCGGTCAAAGATCTGTGTGACAATGGGTTTGTAGCCGGGCGCCGTAAGCTTTGCACCAGGTCAGCTGAGAGGAACAGTGCAGAGAGACCAGTTTGACCTACGATGAAGTGTATATGTGCCGGCCGATACGGGTGCCTGTCTAACGCCTGCAAAATCTTCCCCGCCGGCCCGTCAAACGGGATCGGATACGGCACCGGCCGCAGGCAGTAAAAGTCGTACTTCCCATCCTTGCCCGTTGTGAATCTCCCCCTCAGATTCATGTCCGGCTGCCCTTCGTCCTGCTGCTCATACAGCCCGTTAGGCGCCGTGTGCCAGACGTCCAGCACCGCGCCCTCTACCGGCTTGCCTGTCCGGAAGTCGGTGACGGTGCCATGCATCCACGTCTTATCACCTTTGTCTTCGAAGCCGGTCACTATAGTGTCGCCCATGGCCCTTTGAGGCGCGTCTTGGCGCCAGAAGGGACCGAGAATGGCGGTCGCAGTTGGCTCGTCTTCGGCGCTGGTGGCGAGCTTGTATGTGATTTCATCGACGAGAGATTCAAGGCCGAGGACATCGCAGACGAGCTGGCCTTCGTTGCGGCGGTCGTCGGACATGCGGCCGGCTTCATTCAGCTATTCGCTATTAGCCATGAGGTTCGAAGATGGAAAGGGCGCGGGAAGACATACAAGCTCAAGTCCGGTCATCCATTCGCCCACAGTGAGTTCGTTTTCGCGCGCAAAGTCGTGCAGATGCTGGATCAAGCTCGCCGTGAGCTGGCGCACTCGCGGCTTCGCTTTCGGACCCGTAGCGTTGATCACTGTTTGCGTGAAATGCGGGTTGAACTTGTGCCCCTTGCTATCCGATACGGCTCCGTTCGACGCCATCTTGGGTCGTTGATATCTGCGCTGGAGGGGTTGTCAACCTTTCTGATATGTGCGTGATCAAAGCTCTGAAGTTTAGTGAAAGGTCAGTGGAGGAATCAACGAGCACGAAGCTGTGCATATGAACTCTTAAAGGTCCTCAGAAGCGTCAGCTCGCATGGTCTGATACGGCGGGGCAATGCAGACCCTCCTGTGGAGATGCATGCAGTGAGCGGGCGGGAGTTGTGTTCGGAGCGGTGCGCTTTCCGAACAACACCCAGCCAAGTGTTCCAGCCAATGAGCGAAGGGAATTTTCCGAACGATATGTCAGCAACATCGCGGTCCGGAGAGGTTCGCGGAACTGTCTGCGCTCACGTACTACTGCGGTCACCGGATAAGCGCCTCGCCTGAACTTGACGAAATGGTCGCTGCTCGGAGAAAGCACTCTGAACATAACCTCCATTATCTCAACAATTACAAACAGCAGTACAAAATCCCAGACAATCAGGCTAATCCAAAATGTAATCCGAACCCGTGGTATCAAGAGTCATCATCCAAAGCCTCCACTATCTCCAAGAGCCCCAATCTACTTCTTCTCGTTGGGCGCATCGCCCTTCTTACCGCCACCCCAGAGTCCCGACACCATACCCCCCGCACTCTTCACTCCGCCCGAGAGACCACTTCCGGCGCTTTGAGCACCACCCGCAACGCCGCCCCCCGCACCCTTCAAACCATCCACAGCACCCTGTCCGTACCCACCAAGCGGGCCCTGGCTCTCGATCGGGTTTCCGTTCTCGTCCTTGCCGCCTCGCTCAGCGCGGTTGATGCCTTCCTTCGAGAAGGCGTCGCCAATGGGTTGGGCGAGGCCACCTTTGCCTACTTGGCCGCCGACGAGATTGTTGACGCCGTCTTGGAGGTTATCGACTTGTTCGATGCCGGTGACCTTGGTCTTGTCGAGTTGTTCTATAGGGTGTCAGACCTGTGCGTAGGGAAGGAAGATGAAAGGAATCGGACGTACGCTTTGTGGCATACGAGGTCTTGTTATCCTTTGTGAACCACGCGAGGTACTTGTCCTCGATCCATGGCATCCAGTTCTCGTATTGTTTGTTGTAGAGCTCGCCTGCCTGCTCCTTGTAGGACTTGCTCTTGTTTTCGTCCGTCATCGTGATAGTCGGGGAGATGTCTTCGGTAACGTTTCGAAGATATGGGTAATGTGTATGAGGGAAGTCTCGTGGAATGTGGATACAGAGTGCTTCGGTCCAACTTCATTCAGACGGAATATATACTCTGACCACACCTACTAGTGATCTCATCCTACCCTCAACAGGATATGTGGCTAGTGACGCTGTGCTGCAAGGCCTACGTCATAAGGCTAGACCAAGTGATCGTCCCGCGTGCAAGGCAGATGCACATCTCTTGGCGATGTCGCACTCACTCAGCCTGTCAGGTCCCAAAACACGTCTCGTGTGTGCTAGGAAAAAGGAACGCGCTGCTGTTTGTCCTTCAGCAGGTTTTGCACGTGAACGTCTTGCAAGTAGTGAGTGTTTGTGACTGCGGTGCGTAACATAATTGGGAGGATCGGACGAATGCGCGGCGTAAGTGGCGTTTCGACGGAATAAAGAGAGATATCCAGCGATATCCTCAAATACTCCGTATCTGGTCGGCGAAAATGTTCTGGTCCTGTTCAGAGTAAGCTTTTAGGGTTCATCGATCCCGACGCCTTTTCCTGTTTTTCGCCAATGCACGGGAATCTGGATCTCGCCGGAGGCTGACAGGACTGTCAGCATTCAAGCGTCCGCCGACATCCTCATCACTGGTTGCTTGTCGCCTATCGAAGCCATAGGTTTCACGTCCTCTCTCATCTAACCATCTGAATGGCACCGCAGAATGTGGACATCCCGTTCGAGAGGCTCGTTCGCAAAAGGCCTCCCGTTCTGGTTGGTCCTGTGCGGGTGCTGAAGGTTACAAGCTATTGCGAACATAGGAGTCGCCGGATCAAAGGCAGAAGACGAAGTGGACATGAGGTTGAGGTCTTTATCGAAGGCTAATCCCCATCAGGAACGCACGAGCCACTCTACCAAATGACTCCCAACGTCTCGCTCCACAATGGCGATTGACGAATACGACCAACGCCTCGAAAAGGGCGCAGGGCGACTTGCCTTTGAACAATGGCATGCAATACCGAGATCTCATACCACATCAGAGGCTCAGCTGAAGTCTAAGACGCTATTCACAACACAGCCTCATCAGCACCAATTGGCCAACCCAGCGCCTCAATGGCGGGACCACATCCATAATTCCATGTTCTTTCATCGTCACATCCCAGAAAACGACCACAAATTGTGGGGTATGTGATACCGTTCCGCCCTTTCACCGATCTATCCAATAAGGTCCTGCGCCGCAAGGCTGCCTGCAGGCAACCACTCGCTATGGCCCATATCATCCCTCCACCTTGAGTCAATCGCCTTCCGTTGACTCACCCCGTGTCCCCAGCCACTCATCATCGCTTCTATATAGTCCTCCATAGCAGTAGTTACACACAGTACCAGTAACGTTGTTCTTCTTCGCAATGGGTTCCAGAGTATCCAAGGCGGTGCGGCGGCCCCACGTGAGTGCTGTCGCCTCACTCCCCGTACCGACAGCCTCCTTCCCGAACGACGAACAAAAGACGCGACCATGCCAAGAGTCGCAGCTCCCCGAAATAAACAGCGAGCTGCCGCGAGTAAATCACACCTCCGCCGGCGTCGCTACTTCCTCGCCTGAACACGACAATCATCTCGCCCCTGCAGACAACGCCGTCGACATGGAGATCGAGACGCCGCCACGGCATTCTACCGATTCGCGCTCCGCAAACCTATTGCGGGAACTCCAGGAATTGCCGGGCGAGGTTCTCGACTACAAGCCGCCTCCAGACCCGACTCTCGCCTGCATCATCTGCGGCGATGATTTCCCAGTGGAAGATAAGTGCATCGTCCGCAAGCCATGTTCTCGCTGCACGAGCCCGTACTGCGCGGACTGTCTCAAAAAGGCGTTTCTTGTCGCTTGCTCTGACATGACGTGTATGCCGCCCAAGTGCTGCGCTCAGATTCCGATACATCACGTGCGACCGTTCCTGACTGAAGAGGAGGTGGCTCTTTTCAGAGCGAAATACGAAGAGTGGAGCACACAGAACCCGTTTTACTGCCCAGTGGCTCGATGCTCCGCTTTTATTCCGGACAGACTCCTTCCGCAGGCAAAAACAAAGTCAAAGGGAAAGCAACGTGTGGACTCTGGAGTCGGGACCCCGACGTCGCCAGTCATTGCCTGCCCGAGCTGTGAGACTGAAATCTGCACCAACTGCCGGGACCTTGCGCACGCCAATGCTACCTGCGATCCACTGGAGTTTGGCGTCGATAAGGCGACCGCCGAGTTGCTACAGGCCTGGGGCTACAAACGGTGTCCGAAGTGCGGAAACGGTTTGAAGAGAATGTTCGGTTGCAATCACATGGAATGCCGATGCGGAGCGCACTTTTGCTGGGTATGCCTGAAGAATCAAGAAACTGGCTGCGATGGTGGGTGCTACGAGGAGGAGGATGACGATTATAGCGACGAGGAGCCTGATCGCGAGGAAGATGAGCTGCAGGCTCAGTCAGAGGCTGCGAGCGACCAGGAGGTGCCAGCTCCTGAAAATCCTGCTGTAGCACAAACAACCGAGGGCACAGACGGCGTTGAAGTCGCACAACCAGCAGAGGGGTCAACAGAATCCCCGCCCGCACCTCGCATCCGCAACCTAGACGGAGGTTCAGCTGGCTACTGGGAAATGGCAGGCTGCGACTTTGGTCGCGAACCCACGGAATATGTTCAAGACCGTGCTTGGGATTGCCGCCACGACTTCACCACAGCGCGAGTTAGCCTTGCCGAATCTCTTCAAAAGGCACCGTCTGCTACTGGCATGGAGTGCATGAAATGCTGGGCCGCCATACATCCCGAGATCGAGATGCCAAGGAAGATCAAAACTGGCAGCGTACGGACAGTTACCAGCATGGCGAGTACTAGATCTTTGAGGGGACGAGGAAGGGGCAGGGGGCGCGCGAGGCTACACCCACACAATCGGCCGTACGCCAATCGTTGGGATCTGGGAAGCTCCGTCCCTGACATTACCCTGCACTCCCAGCCTCTCGACGGCGTCCACAGCAACCCCTTTGCCCAACCCCCCTCCGCAAACTGCGAACGCGTAGTCGATACCTACGGCAATACCATCACCACCACGGAAGCGATCCTCTCGCCTCGCCGTGGCTCTCTTGACGTGTCCATCATGGACGAAGATCTACTCGAAGACCTAGGGCCAGGGTGGCTGAAGACCCAGAAGTCCCCCGTCCCCGTACACAAGCACACCAGCATCAGCCTCACAAACCCTAGCAACCCCTTCAGCTTTGCCTACACCTGCGACGAATGCGGCATTCTCGTCTGCAACACCTGCAAAGACGCCTTGCTAGCAGCCATAGAAGATGGAGACGAGAAGGAAAGCGACGACGGAAATGGTAATGGTGACGAGGGGATTGCCGAGCAGACGGTGTCTGCATCGTGAAGGTAGGACCTTGAACGCGCAAGGCGTACGCGATGACGATCTTCTGTTCTATGCCGTAGGGCGGCCATTTTCTGGTTCTTCCGCCTAGTCTCTCTCTTCGCATCCAGCATTCTCGTGCTTAATGATTTGAACAATAATGTATCCTTCATTTTCACGGTGTCTTTCAGCATAGCGAGACGTTTTGGGAGCATAGGCATAGGGTCATGCTTTAGGGCTAAGGATCGTATAGTAGGAAACTCAGTGGATAATATAGACAAGATGATTCTACACACGTTTTGTCTACATGAGTACCTTCTTTACGGTGTCACGTCAGCTTATCTCAAAGGACGGATCGAGAAGAATATATCACTATACTCAAGGCACTCGATCTAGGTGAGGGGGTGTCGCAGCTGTAAGAAAGCGACCAGCAACCCTCCCTACACCCATGCAGAAGACACAAAAAAACGCCTCGTACGTAAACAATTTTTTGTATTGATTAGGAAATGCTGGCGAGAACATCCCAGATATTAGAGGTACGGGAAATAGACCCAGGGGATCAAAACACTCGGAGCCACTGCGCAAATCGAAAAAGTAGAGCTTCACTTGCATAAGCACACATCCCAGAGGTAGATGATGATTTTAAGCCCGCCACACTCCCTCCCTCCCTTTTGCAGATTCCATATATCTTTTCTCGCACCTGGCCACATCCACCTTATCGTATCCGCATGCTTTCCGCCCATTGTCCGCTACTCATGACGGTCAGATGTTGAACCGCCAGTTTTGGCACAGACGCTACGGTCGTGTATATGCCGACGTGTTATTGAAGGGGCTATGAGCCCAGGCTGGGGAAGGCGCTGGAGTCGGCGAGGTTGGGGCCCGACTGAGCTCCACCTCGTCCACCGCGGCCACGGTGCTCGCCGCGACCATCGCCACGACCCTCACCACGTCCACGTCCTCCGCGGCCACGGTACTCGCCGCGACTCTCGCCACGGCCTTCGCCACGGCCACGTCCACGTCCGCCGCGGAAGCCGCCTTCGCGGGGAGGCTGCGCAAGCATGCGGTCACCGTCAAGCTCAACGAAAGCCTTCTCCTTGCGCTCACGCTGGCGCTTTGCCTTGCCTCCAGATCCAGAGATGAACTCCTCCTCCTCTTCGCGGGCGATGGGGGTGCCCTCGGGGAACTTCTTGGAGGAGCCCTCGTTGGCCTTGCGCACGTTGGCGGCAGCGAGCGACAGCTTTCTCTCAGCCTGCTCAGCAAGGTAGTCGGCATATGAGATGGTCTTGTCCTCGGGTTCGGGCTCCGCTTGAGGCTCGGTGTCCTCGGCGACAGCAGCCTTCTCGTCCTGCTTCGCGATGGTCTCGCCAGCCTGCTCGTCGGCCAACTCGGCGTCGCCGTCCGTAGCCCCCCAGCCGTGGGCTGCCTGCTTGTCGTGCTCACTGCACATTGTCAGCGTAATGTCGCAGTGTAGGGATAAGAGAGTCGTACGCAATGCCAGTTCTGCTGTGGCGGTCACCATCAGCACCACCACGACCGCCTCGGCCACCCCGTCCGCCGCGACCACGGCCACGGCCACCACGATCACCGCGGTACTCGCCGGTATCTGATTGCGTTAGTGAAGGTCTAAGACTGCATCGGGTCCGCTTACCACCAGAGGCTCGGCTGCGATTCTTATCCGCGCCTACGCCGCGATCCCGGATGTCTTGTGTCGAGTTAGCCAGCAGCTCGGTTCACCATTTACATCGCAGAGAAGCTGAACCCATTGTCTAGCAAGCGCAGTATAGGGATGACGAACAGTTGTCGTTGGCATTACCAGAGTCCTTGGGCGCACGAGTGGAGGCACCTGCAGATCGCGCTGGGGCTTCGGCGGGAGCATTGCGCTTTCCGGTCCGCGCAGTAGGCTTGTCGATGGCCTTTGTAGGCGGCTCGGGCTCGCGGTCGGGGTCAAGCTCGGGGTCGTTGCCTGCGTGGCCTGTTAGCAGGTGTTGCCGGGTGCCGGTCTCGCTGACGCACCGAGCAGGTCGAACAGGTTCTGCAAAAATTGTCAGTATTACGCCCGATTCAACAATTGAGGCGCACGATGGAGTCGCAATGGCTCGCGAAGCTCGGCGACGTTGACATGAGGTGGGGCATACCTTGGAAGCAATTGACATCTTGAGAATTAAAGCGCCTTTCGCGCTTGTCCTCTTAGACGCTCAATCTGCTGAGGAGAAGGAAGGTTTGAGCGGGCCCTACAAAGTGAGGGTCGCGGCTCGAAGCAAGTGTGTGGTCAACGTGTTGTGGTTGACGTTGAGGTTAACGTAACGCCTGAAGGTTAAACGGCACGGGGGAATTTCGTTTGTGGACTCTGAAGTGATTCGCTTAGTCAAGCTCCAAAAGGCCCGAGCTTCCAAATCCGTCACTTCACCACTTTGCTGTGCTCACCTGAGTATTATCGTATTGTGTACCGTATGAGCTGCATGAGTGCTTTCGACAATTTTTCCATGACCGCTGCTGAACGTGCCTATGCAATATTGTCTTCACCCCGTCTTGGCTCCAGAAGTCTCACTCCTGTGACCATCCGTACTTCACATGCCACCACGTACTTTCGCCCCGTTGCAACCTTCCACCTACCCCGCCATACTATTCTACCCCCTCTCCACATGCAATCCAATATGACCGACCATGCATTTCCTCGACTGAGACAAAATGCGGACAGCAAATCGGGTCAAAATGACGTCTGCAAACTGCAGAATTCTGGCTCAGCAGACACCGACTGGGCATGTCACCGAGCATTATCACTCCGCACCACTCTCTGAAACACATTTACGGTAAGTCCCGTTGTTGTTGAGTGGTTCAAATTACGTATTTACAAGGCCACCGCTGGGTCTCCTGGTGGGATCATGGAGAGCAGCAAACCGCCAATATAAGACAATCGAAGCCGTGACTTCCGGTAGCCACAATCCGTGGCAATGTCCCCTGCCCCCTCTTTGTCCCTCGTCAAGATCGCCATGAAACCATAAACTTTTGAAAGTACCGCCCACCCAGTGATATCGCATTCGGATCGTGAAGTAATCGCCGTCCAGAACTCAAAACGCCGTGGTCGTGACTGTTACCATGCCAGAGTCTCAAATGCCCCAGCGCCCGCTGAACAACGACGTCAAAGATGAAAGTATTTGAATTATGCGCCATTTCCTTCTGGTCCTCTTATATAACACCCTTTCATCTCGATTCGTACATGGTCGGGAAGTGCATGCTGGCAGACAGTCCGAATGGGTCGGCGTCGAGCATCGGATCGTACGGGTCGAAGAGGTGGTTCATTCCGTTGAACACATTGCCCCCATCGTTTGGTGCCAGCGCGGCGGGGCTCGTAAACGGCGGGTTCTGCGCGGGTGGCATCGGCGGCTGCATGCTCTGCGAATGCATTGCGTTTGTCGGGAAGTTTTGGTGCTGTGGGTACGGACCAGGCCCAGCAGATTGGTCGCTTGGGTCTTCTTGGTCGAGCATGTCGGCTTGCTCTTCGTACTCCTGCTCTGTACAACGGAATCAGCCTAGGATTACAAAGCTCTATACTTAAGGGACGAAAAGAAACGGGACAGCTTGCCGAGCTGAGACATGTGGTCCGTGTATGGTGTCGAGAAGTAGGAGGTGGGACCGCCACTGGTACTGCTCTGTGTCATCACGCTTGCTCCACTGCCTACTGTGGATGCGCTCGATATGCCATTCGAGGGTGGTTGGTTCGTGATCAACGACGGTCGTTGTGGTCCCATCATGGGGGTAAAGTTGGCCCTAGGCGGCTGGGGCCGCAAGTGCTGCTGCTGTGGGGGAATGGGCCCAAAGTTGGGAGACACAGAGGTGCCCTGGGGCATAAAGTTGGGCGAGCGCGTTGCCGTGGTGGAGGGTGAGGAGAGGTGTGAGCCGGGCGTGGGCTGCGACAGTGGTGAACGGTTGGGGACTGCTCCGTCAGGTTGGATCATGGGCAAACTATGCGGACCTTCAGCCTTGGGCGGCCCTCCCAGCGACCGCCGCTGCTGCTGTCTATTCATCACTGCGCGCTGCTGGAGTGGAGGCTGGTTCGGGGACGTGGTCGCCGAGGCGGGGCCCCGCGTCGGCCCCAGATTGGGACTGCCAGTCTTCGCGCGCAGCTCGGCCTGGACGTCGATGCCTAGCACAATGCGTCAGCGCGTGGACCCTGTGTGGTGGTGGTGGTGTGCGCGCAAGTACCTTTCTCTAGCAAGATCCTCTCGAGCAGAGAGTTCTTGTACCGGAGCATAAGACACTCGTCGGCGGCATTGCGGTGACTGTTCTGCAGGTTCTGCAGCGTCTCCTCGTGGTGCTTTATGGTGCTCTCCAGCTGCTTGATGTACTCTGTGCGGCGCTCGCGGAAGGCGGCCTGGGCCTGGCGGTTGCGCTGCTTGCGCTCCTCCGAGGTCGCGTATATCTTACGGCGCTTGGTTAGTCCCATCTTTGACATGGTGATTGACTGTGCGACTACGGCCGTCATGGCGGCGGGGCACTGGGGGCAATTGGAGATGTGCTCACTGGCTTGCGTCCGCCCTTGCGCTTCTGCTGCTGCTGCGGGTTGTCCTGGGTATAAGTCGCGGGCTCGGGCTCGGGCGAGCTCGCGATAGAGGAGGTTGAGCCGTCGCGGGAGGCCTCCGTCTTCCCCACGGCCGCAGTCATATCTACACTATCTCCCCTACTATCCCCCATCTGCAGGCAGGTGCCCCTCTGGAAGATAGAGGGGCACAGGGCGCCAAGCACTGCGATAGACGCGACAGCGCTGCTGGAATCGACGACCGAAAGCGTGCGGCGGCAGACTAAGCGCGCGCTGGAGGGAGGGCAGCCGTAGTGCCGGGTCGGGGCTCGTCTGGGTGTGTGTAGGCGTGTTTGATAATGTGTGATAACGAGCACGCAACGAGCGCTGTGTGTGGTTTGTGTGACAGTAGTTGTGAGTAATGGAAATGGCAGACGGTCGGAGGGGGCGGAGGAACTGAAAGATTTCAGCGGGCGTGCGTCACGGGCTAGAGTGCGCTGGCCGTCTGGCAGCTTAAAGGGCAACGACAGCGCGCGGCGGGCGGGCAGCCAGGCAAATGGGAGGCGTGCGCGCCGGCGAGCACGCGCAGACGGAGGGCCAAGGCTGCGGAGCTCCTGCTGCTGCTGCTGCTGCTGCTGGGGCGCTGGACGGGTGCGGGACCAGGCTGCTCAGAGTTTTCGCACAAGCAGCTCACGTTGCATTGTTAGACAGTGACAGGCTGGTGGAGAGACGACGAAGGGGGCATGTCGAGGCGACGCTGGAGGCCAACCCTGCGTATCTTGCGACGGGGCCTCTCAGCGGCCAACGAGCCCTCCTACTGGATCAGTTCTCCACGTTGGGCATGGCGCACGTCTAGCTCCCGCGCCACCAGCAGCTTCACAGTGTTTCTCCGGCTTCTCCATGGAACATGCCCTGCGTTGTGAATGGACGTCGGGCCGCTATAACTTATGACGCACCCGCGCAGCCTCAATGGACAAGTCTCCCACTGCTGTGATCACACTGGTACCAGCGACTGCGAACCTGACTACAGATACCCTAATGTGCGCCGACGAATGCTCCAGCATCGCGCACCAAACCCGCCAAAGGCCCGAAAAAGCAGGCCGGCGTCGGCGGGCGATGGCGCGACCGGGAGACCACGCGCTGCGCGACGTGGACCAGGGCCATGAAGTCACTGGCTCGAAGCGATCGGCGCCGTGTAAGGCTGACGATCAGGGCGCCAACCTCTGATCTGATAACGCATGCAGGTGAGATTATCCGGATAGCCCCCGCCATGGACGCGGGCGCAGCGGGCAGCGGGCAGCGAACGGTGTGGCTCGGGCAATTGCGAACTCTCGCGCGTCGTCCGAATCTCAGCGAGACGCGATGCGATGCGGGGTTGCGAGCACAATGACGGCTGGGCGTTTCCTGTTCGCTAGGCCCACATTGGCGGGACCACCCCCCTCGATGCATATTCTCATTCGCCGGCACCCGATGCTGCGCGTCGTCTCCGCGATGCCGTCGGCGGGGGCCGATGGACCTCTGTACCATGGCGGGCGGCATCGCATTTCTTAATGGCACTCCGTTGTCTCCAGCGCATCGTCGCCGAACGTGGTCGCCGTCCGGATTGCCCAAAGGATGGTAGTCGCCGCCAAGCCCCGGGAGGTGATATCGAGGTCACGCGCCCCAGACGCTGGCTAGAACCCTTCGTAGCCGGATATGCATCGCATGCACCCCATTGACCGAAACGGGCATGGTGTTTATATGGCAGATATCGCTTCCAGCTGTCGCAATAAACCTCAGGCAATGGACTGATGAAACTCTCTCACGCGGCCGATGCCGCTGCAGCCGAGACATTCGCACTGCAAGTGAGAAGATTATGCCAACTCCATCTTCAGATATTGAAACGTCTGCTGGGATGCGGCATCGAGCGATGAGTTCACAGCCGCGCGTGGAAGTGCCCTGTTGCTCAGGAACGGTAAGTTGGTATTTGGCCGGAGAACAGCAGAGCACGCAGTGCACAGTAAGTACCACATCGCTCCATCGTCCATATAACAAATGAGATTTTGTTGCAATCACGTCCACATGTTCAATGTTGTCCTTGCTATCACCGAACGTGGTCGTGTCATCGTGGAAGGAGCGCTGGGTCCCCGGCGCCTTCCAACCTCGCTGCGATGCGCCGCCAGCCTCAACACCAGACGAGCCATCCATCAGACGCCATGCGACCCTCAATCGACTCACCTTGGATATCGAGCATCGACATAGTCTCACATGACTTTCCCACTGTTTCCAGCAACATCGGATCCCGTATAATCACTCGGTCAGCATCTAATCGCTACGCGTCAGCTACGTGCCCATCCCATCGTTGCGGGGACCGTCTCAAACTCCCTCAACACCAGCCGCGCAGACGCTGACGGTATGCCATTGACCTTGTCCGATATCGCGGGCCGGATGCTGAAGGGATCAGGTCACCCGCAGCCACCTCCAGGCAAAGGCCCGCCATCTGAGGTGCGTCCTTCATTGGAGCGAGCGAGTGTATCTTCACACCTCGCATCCCCTGGATCAGAGTTGGTCGCCTGTGGAGGCATGGTGGGCAATTCGTTTGGCGAACCCAGAGGACCCTCCAGTCATGTCGCCTCGTGGGCGAAGACGCGCCCGCTGTCAGACATTCGCGAGCTCACGGAGCCAAGTCTGGCCGACACGATACCGCGAAGGCTGCCGCCAGACAGCAGTCTGCCCCGCAGCACGTCGCGCTCAGAACTATCTCGAAAACCCTCAGTCGCATCGAGGCGTCCCAGCATCGACACTCGGTTTGCAGAGAATCGGGAACCCGATAGGAAGCCCAGCATTGACAGCAATTACGCCAGACCAGCGCACCGAGGGCGGCCCGCTAGTAGAACACCATCACCACCAAGTCCTGCAGACTTAAGCATTTCCAGCATATACAGCATTCCACCCGGGAGCATACCGCCTCGCTCATCGTCCCGTGTCCGGGCGCGCAGTGCTTCGCGGACGCGCCAGCCGCCTTCAGTACCACCCATATCCATCACACAGCGAGTTCCGGTGCCTCCTTCACTAAGTACTGTCCCTTCTCTACCACCCCCTCCACCCCGTGGCGCCGGGGACACCATCCCACAGCGCGGAAAGTCGCAATCACCCTTGCGTCATGTCGTAGCTCGGCTCGATCCCATATCTCATGATACCCACCGGCGCATACCTTCACGAACATTCATAAGAGAGCCTCTGTCAGCGGAGCTGTTAGAGTTTCCCACACATCGGCACCCGCGAGTTCATCTTGGGCTAGACCTATCCGCAAGCATATTTGTAGGAGGCGGCTCGATAGAGGGCACTGTGCAAATCCAGGTTGATGACGCTGAGCGGATACGCCACAGGAAGACATTGGCCATTGCGCGGATATCCATTGATCTTCTCGGGCTAGAGGAGATGACAGGAAACAGACGCTCCGTGTTTCTTAATCTGGCCACGGAATTGATCGATGAGAACAATCCGCCACCCCACAATATGATCGATAGCCAGGAGCAGATAGGGCATGACGATCCATTTTGGACTCTGATGCCTTCCATCAGCAATCTGCCCTTTATGATGAGCCTACCACTCAACGTCGGTCCGCCGCCATTCCAGTCGAAGAACGCGAGGATACGATACGTACTCTGCGTCTCGTTACTCATCCGAGATCAAGGCAAGCAGTATATTGTACGAGCCTCGGAAGACATTTCTGTGTTGTCAGTGTACGATCGTACGTCAAGTGTACCTCTTCTTCTGGCGTTGCTAATGTTTGCTCAGCCGAAAAAGCGCTCATGTCCTTACCTAGCCCACTCACAGCGTCGGATGAATGGTTGAAGCCTCGCGATGCTACCGTTGAAGTCGTCCGAGTCACAGCTGGCCTGCACAGGCAGGTTTGGGTCAGCGGAACGAGCATCTACGTGGATGTTCACATTGCCAACAACAGCCGCAAGACGATCAAGAAGATTGAGCTCCAGCTGGAAAGGGACATACTCTGCTACAAACACGTTTGTTGCGACGCATTTCTATGACACTTGAGGATGCTGACGAGAGCAATCATCAGGCTGCCGCTTCGACTATGGAGAAATCAGCGAGTCAAGCACGCATATTCGACAGCAACGAACGGTCCATACTCAGCAAAGCCATCACCAAGCAAGGAGCAGCAGGCTGGCATGGCGTCCCGGCTCACCACACTCACATTCGTACATGCGATCTTGAGGTTCCTCGTGGTCATGGTACGGTAAAATGTGGTATGTTGACGTTTCACTAGTGGCTTCTTAGCATTGCTAATGTGGACAGGAAAATACTTCGAAGTTCGATATTTCTTGAATGTCATTGTGGGCAGCTCCCATACGTTAGTACCCTAGATGCACTCGCCAGCCAAGACTAAGCCGTGTAGTAAGCTCGTTTCGGTGCAACTACCAATCGTGCTCATACACATGGTGTGTTCATGGTATTCACGATCCATTGCTGTTGCGCCCAGCTAACCCGACGTCTTAGAACTCTCTAGATATAGTTCCAAATTCAGTCGCCCAAGTAGCCGCTGCCATTGAAGAGAAACGCACTGCGCACACCTACCAGCGAGGTCACTCGCCATCACGGCTCGGTCGTCGCCCCTCGCGTTCTGTCCAGGGTCGTGCTTTTGCTGCTCCACGCATGCAGTCACTCGATCGAATGCGCGCCCAAGCCGAAGACTTGCAGGAGCTGGGCCAGGTGCTCGACCAAAGCCCGCGGAAATGCAGTCTTCGTCGGATGACCTCGAACTGGGACTACCATACCCCGCCTAGCAATCGCAAAGGCAAGATATTAGCCGATGGCGATGTTGCCGATCTGCAAAACCGATTACGCAGAGTTCGCTCAAATGAGACCATCGGTTCGAAGAATGCCACCATGAATAGGGGCAACTCGATGAAATCCAGGCGCGGCTGTGGCTCTTCTTTGGGCTTCCGAGAAGCCGAGGTGCGAGAAGATATCGAGCTTGGTGGCCTAGGAATCTCAGGCGAGACACCCTTCAAACAGCGCCTCGAGCGCAGTCGCGAAAGACAGTATCGGTTTACCAAGAAGAGAAGTGTAGAAAGGTGGAAGGATGTTGCTAATGTAGGAGTGGGGTGGTTGAAGGGGAATGGCGGGGGTAAGGATGAGCGAGAGCGAGATGGGTGGATTTGATACCCCTTTTCTTCTTGGTTGATGGTGCTTTCGAGGAGCACTAAGATTCTCGTTTTCCGTATACGTTTTGGTAACGTTTTGTATCGGCCTTTCTTCTCTTTTGGTTACGAGTCGGCTCTGGAGTATTGCTATCGCGGCGGTTGTATAGTAGTGGTGGATTCGATGATGTTTATCTTTTTTTCGTGTCAACAGTTGGAGACGTGTTCCCATTTCGCAACATGAGGGTTAATCGTGAAGGATACAACTATTAAAGGGGAATCGAAGCATGTAATCACAGGTGCTGCTGCGAAGACGTCGGGAGCTAATGCCGAAAAAGGAAGCGTTGCGCGCCAATTTTCTAGCCTAAGCTTCAATCGCGCACCACGTCAACCAACAACTCACTATATAGCCTGCACTGCAGGCTCACGCATCTTCGAATGATGAGTATCGACTGCTGGATCCGGAAGCATACTGCGCGCATATCTTCTGGGCTGCAACGTCAATTGGCGACAGCACCTCGCATCAGCATTAGATGCGGGTTGTGCAAGTGTTGAATGCACTTGGACTTCAATGTTGTCAGCTAGAAAAGCGATTATCGAGGTGCAGTAGTTCCTCTTCCCGCGGTTATAGAGCATCGGGCAGCGCAATCTTTGGAGATGGTGGGGGTGCCGGGAAGAGCAAAAGGTGTAGACGTTCTATTCCCTATACCGTCATTTGCTGACAAGTGTGCGGGACAGGCTGCTCAACATGTAGGAAAAGGAAAAAGAAGGTATGCCCTCTGTTACTCCGATGCTACATCCACTGCCGGGGTTCAGCTAACCGAGCTCCCAGTGTGACTTACAGACGCCGACATGTGGAAACTGCTCAAAAGGGAACTACGACTGCGGAGGTTATCAGCGGGAGATGCTCATAGTGCATGTTGATAACTCTGGGAAAGGTACCTACAGGTCCCAGAAGCCGGTAGGCAAGCGCACATCACCTCCCAAGAAGCAGCCTCTTGCCGCTTGTTCTCCAGCAGACCCCCGACTCACAGATCTAAATCGTACTTCTTTCGAGACGTTAAGTTATGATGCTTTTGGGATACCTATCTCCCTAAATCTCAGACGGACACTCCGTTCGCATCAGGATCTACCGGTAACTGGGTCGGCTACACCACCCATTATGTCCCCCAAAGCGAAATTGTCCGATGCGCATTACTTGCATTAAGCACGTCCCAGATCGGCAAGGCTCAGCAGGATATGCAGCTCGTGAGAAGAGGCTTCGGGTTATACGACCAGGCGTTGTCGAAACTCGGCAAGGCGCTGAAGACCCCTGGAGGCCAAAAACACTTTGGTGTGTTGAATAGCTGCCGCCTACTTGCACTTTTCGAGGTATACTCTCAGCCCTACGGGAAATACATGACGCTGAGTAGCGCTGACCTGCTGCACAGCAATACTATGACGTTGGCGGAAAGAATACAGTGAGCAATTGGAGGGGACATGTGAACGGGTTGGTCAACCTTATTCAGTATCATCCTCTGGAGACTTTTTGCCTACCTGTAAAGCATAAGGTCTTCCTAGAAGCACGTCTCGAAGGCGTGCGTATACCCATTACGTTCTTGACAGACCACGAGAAGCTAATCATGGCAGATTTTATCCGCCCTCTGCGACCGCAAAGCGACATTCTTTGCATCCCCCGGCTGGATGACCAAGCCATGGGTCGGCCGTTCCAAAAGTGCGTGTGACACCGCTCTTGATATCGACGTGAAGATGCCAGGAATGCTTGAAGAATGGGAAATTGTCATGATTCGAGACCGAAACCCAGAAACAGACGAGCGAGCGCGGAGGCTCAAGGAGCGCTTGTGGCAGCTCGATGCCGAATTGATGCACTGCTATGATGACTACATCGCCCTCTATGAGAAAGCTTTCGCAGATCCAGAGGGACTGGAGCAACTACGTGCTTGCCGGAACGATCCAACACAATAAGTCAACCTGCCCAAAGTACTGTATCGACACGGCGTCGCACCGCTGTACGCCATGACAATATGGTGGACGTGCTGCACGGTCATCTACGAAAAGACGATACAAACATACGAAAAGTTCACGCCGGACACGCCGGCTGAGGCGGCGCTACTCAAGGAGCCCCGGGCAAAAAGCTTGCTAAAATACTGCATTTGCCTCACCCGCAGCACCAAGTCCCTCATGGAGCCTGAAGCCGGGCTTGCATCAAACACGTTGTTTGCAGGCGCCGCTGTGGCCTGCGTCATATCCGCTTACAGCGCCGACACGGAGACGGAGGCCAAGCACGAGGACATGAAGGAGCTTGCAAAGGGTTTGGAGGATCTTGTGCGCAGAGGCGATTCGATGTGGTGCCAGACTTGGAAGATGGGAATGAGTCAGATGAAGAGAAGACTGGATCATTTGCCCGCTTGCTGCGACGATGGCAGCCCGCGATTTTGGACGGGTACGCACTAGTACCTAACACAGCCGTTTCCTCTGAGCTTTGCAGATTGAAGGGTTTGGTGAATAAGTGGGCCCGGGTGAAGTTTACTGTAGCAACATAGGTACCACGCAAATGCTCCCGTGGTTCACGTGTAAATACTTTCGGTGCGCGCCTCTTTCACTTATAGGTCAACTGGTCCCCGGGGTTACGTTGCTCCTTCCAGTGTGACGCGCTATATTTACCCTTCATCACCCCCTCGCCACTTCCTCACCTCTGTGTCCACCGGGCGACCTTCATCATCGCCTTCACGTCAGCTCAGTCAATTGCGCGCGCGACACCGGTCTACTGCTGTAGACAGACTCATTCCTACCTCGCGCCGCCCTCTACCGGCATATACCCGCCAGTCATAATGCTCGCCGGGACAAGCTTGGTTCGCTCGCGATGGGACCTTGGTCCAGAAGACTTGCCTCACAAGGTTTGTTGCCTCATTTCTCTGTCCTTGTTTATGAATTTGTTTTTGCCGCGACGGGAGCCTGCAGTGAAGCAAACATTTGCTTCAAGCCACCTGCGTACGCCTGGTCTCTTCACCCACTGCACCACTGTTCGTGAAATGCTCTTGCACGCGCTCGACACGCCTTTTAGGTGGTGTGCCAGACTTAACCCTCTACAGGTCTCAGACTCGCGCACGCACACCGCGACAACCCACGACGCAGAACGCCCCGCGAAAAAGCGGCGCACCGACATGAGCAGCATCTCTTCTCCCAACAGCGGTATGGAGGGCATGTCTCATCTCGCCCTGGCGACTCCGCCTCCTACGCCATCGTGCACGCCGCCTGCGACGGTGACGCTCGAGTGGAAGGACGTTCCACTAGATGCGCACATCAACCGCTCTCGTATCTTCACGCAAACGCATGTTCTCGCTCGCAACAAATCTGCCCATGTGTATGCAACGTCTTCTCGAGGATTCCAGCGCGAGATGCCGCCGACCAAACGCACACGTCCCGCGCTGCGTCAGCGCCGACACAGCGTTGATGTATTGGCATTTCCGCCCCGGGAAGCGGAGGTGGTGTTCGTCGAATTCGAGCCTGTTGCAGTGCGATTCCACGAGACAGACGAGCCTATCCAGCGCGAGCCTGTCACCTCGTTTCCGGACGCGCGTCGCTATCGCATGCTAGAGAGGGAGACGGACCACTGGTGGCCTCCGGTGCATGGCAACAATGGCGACAAGAAGTATCTCCAGCTTCCGAAGTCCTCGCTCAGCAACCGAGAATACAGTACCATCACTGCACTAGATCTTCCCAACTGCTGGTTCGCTGACAGCATCCTGGACGTCGCCCTGGAGATGATTTCGCTCGCCCGCAATGCCGAATCGCACGGAATCTGTATCGCAAATTCCGGAACCAGCCAGTGTCTTCTCCTCGCCGGTATGCAAGGCGACACGGATGGTGACAACACCGGTATGGAGGAATACAAAAAAATGCTGGAGAACAACAATTGGATCTTCATCCCCATCAACGACGGCATGTTGGCAAGTGACAGCTCCGTGACCCAGGGGTCGCATTGGTCGTTCCTGGCGGTGGATCGACTGCACAAAGTCGCCCACTATGTCGACTCGCTGTTCGTCATTGACCCAGGCTACCAGCAGCTAGCCACAATAATCGCGCAAGGCGTCGGGAATATCCTCGGCGAAAAGTACAGAGTCCGAATTGAGTTCAGGACGCCCAATCAGTGGCGGCACAACAGTCTGGATCTGCGTGACGGCTATGATCGGGGCCCCTGCGGGCCGTTTGTGGTGACCATGATCGAGCAGTATGTCAAGGAAATCGTGCGTCACCGGAACATGGGCCAGGAAAACGACATGCAATTAAATCTCCGTTGGACACATCCCGAAACGTTCCGAAGGATATTCAACTCGCTCAAGGTGCGATATCAGATTTCTGATCTCATGGCGCGCCTCAAGATCAAGCTCGAGGCGAATCGGTACAGGAACGAACACGATGCTGTCGCCCTGGCTGGTTTGGAGAACATAGTCGAAGTCATTGCCGATCAAGAGCCACTGTTCGGTCCGCAAGTCGAGAGTATCGGAGATGCGTGGCCTTCCAGGTCACCGAGTCACGAAGAGGAGTCCGAATCAGACAGCACTCTCGTAGAAGAAGTGGATCCTCAATCATCAGTTCGTGAGGACGATTTCGAATTGGACAATAACGAGGATGATTGGAGCGACATCAAACAGGATCCAGCCACTCGTGTAGAGTACAGTCCTCTGAAGGATGACGCGCCCTCCCATAAGCCGTAAGATCCTATCGGTTACCCTTGGCAGAAAAAATGATTCTAACAAAGATAGTGTCGTCCATCTTAGTGATTTCGAGGGCGTGCAGGTTAACGGTAACGACGTGGCTACCAATGACGACGAGCCGGCCGTCGATATCATGCTTAGTCCTACCGAGTCCGTGCATGGTAGAACCGTTGCGGGTGGACAGGAGCTGGAGAATGGCCCAGCAAACTGCGATCGTCGCGATTCGCACGTGGAGGTGACAAACTGATAGGTAAGTCAAGCGAGAGAAAGATGATTTCCTTGATTACTGGCGTTTTGGGGATGTACAGGAGGACCAACACTGTCTTTGGTAGAATTTTGGGCTTTGCGATGATATTCATGGAATTTACTCACATAATAGCGATTGACGAACATGCCCACTACAGCGGATGAGCGGTGGTTTCGTTGATGAACGGCCTGTTGGGGGTATTTGGGGGAACGATACAGCCGCTGTCTGGGTAACTTTTGAGTTTGCGGCGACCTTGATGGAGATTATTCACGTAACAGCGGTCGGCGAAGTTATCTGCTACAGCAGATGGGCGATGATTTCGTTGATGGATTGACCTGTTGGGAGTGCACGGCGCGACATTACCAATACCGACCTGTGGTACTGTCTCTGATCAGATATTCAGTTTACGGCGACTTAGATGGATGATACTCACGTACCCTTGGTTCAAACTCGAGAGGGCGAGTTGCTGTCCATGTGTATATTGGATAGCGGATAAAGATATTGGAAACTTGAAACTTTCGTCTTAGCTGTGATGTTGTGGGGATGGGCTCAATCTACATTCACACTTGCAAAGAGTAGGTATCTGGACAGATGTCTCACTTTGCGACCATCCTTCCGTAGAGAAAAGGACCTGCTCATGATGAAAATTGAACGGAATAGACGCGTACTGACTGGCTTGATGCCGCTACGGGAGAACATTCCCCTCGTACGCGGCCTTCAACGACAGCGCGCTGTCCCTTCAACATGATCAAGACCGTCTTCATCCGCCTCTACACCATTCAATCGTCCCCCAGCTCGAACTCCTCCGTCCACCTGTGTGTCTGCGGTCAATACGTTCCTCCCCTCCTCATCTGAAGTCCAGCGCCAAGCCCTCCGTTCCAGTCCACCAATCATCACTCCGCTTACCTAATCCCCGCCCAAGGTCGGAGCTAGCCCGAACCCGACCTCACCTCTCGCGAAGCTGTTCCCGCAACGAGCATTACCCCCACGTTTACACCGCGACCATGGCTTCTGGATACGGTCTGGCTGGCGGTATGTATACTTCTTGGTTCCAATGGCATCTAGGCGATGTTTTACGGGCGCGGAGGAGGAGAACGGGCGGGATGGGCGAGCGCGGAATGGCTACGACGAAGCAACCACGACGACGAGCACGGCATGAGCGGGATACACGATGATACACGAGCAATTGGGCGTATAAGATGCGCATGCTATACACCGAACCTTCCCATCCATGCCATGCGAAGCCGGCGCATCCTCCGTTCCCCACGACCGCTCTCCACCCACCGCCTTCTCCTTTACACCCTCCGTCTCGGCCGCCCTCCCCCGCTCCCGGGATCTGCCAAACACTAAACCATAACCACCAAGATACGGCAAGCTGACAGGTGACACAGGCCCCTCTCGCTGCTTCCCCTTCTGGCAAGAAGTCCTCGCCTGCTACGTCACAAATACAAACTCGGAAGACGACTCAGGCAAGGTGAAATGCCAGCCCGTGCTGGAGGACTACTACGAGTGCTTGCATCACAAGAAGGAGGTGCGTATGCTGCCGCAACCTCCTGCCGCCTACCACCACTATCCCTGTTTCTTGCCTCTAGCTCGAGTTTCAAGGCGTGATCTGTGCTGATGCATTGGGATAGGCCGCCCGCACCCTTGCCCTCCAAGCCGCCTACCGCAAGGCCGAAGCAAACATCAAGCGTGACGACGCGCCCTCGGCCGGCGAGATACGGCGACTGGGTGTGCTGGATGCCCCGCTCGAGGAGAAGAATCTGAAGCCGAGCAAGTGGTTTCCGCATAAAGAGATCAACTAGGTCCTTTCAGGGATCCCAGTGGGAGGAGAGTGTGTATACTATGAACGAGTGAGGGGATGTGGATGTAGACAGGAATGGAATGAATGAAATTCAACGAATGACGGGGATTCTCATAATGAAGTACGATGTGTACGTGATGTTAGTCAATAGTGATCGAGTAATGCATCGTCGTTGCAACTATGAGGCCCAATGCAGCCTAAGCCCTTATCTCCTACTCAAATACAACAGAGTCGAGTCATGATATCGTATCGTAAGAACGCACAGTAAAACCACCCACCGGCCCTGTGACGCCATACCCATCCATCCAATGCAACATACACATAAAACCCCGAATTTTTCTTGCGCCAGTGCGGAGAAAGAAGGAGTCAGCCGAGACGCCAGAGGGAAGTGAAGAAACCACCATACCCAACCAAACAGCGCAAGCAAGCTACTAACACAACAGATGCAATCCAATTCCCCAGCTCACCCATCATCGAAACCATCGCAAATGTACTCCAGCTTTAATCCGGCATCCACATTGGAACTTTTTTCGCTTTT
>MU005577.1:104919-118345 GCA_010405425.1 Lentithecium fluviatile CBS 122367 | reverse complement strand
CAACGATTCGTGTCCTAATGATTCGTTGGCACACTCGTTCTGGCATCCGACGGCGGCGGATTGACCGTGTGAGCAACGACGCCGTAACTTTGCGCGATACTGCGGTGGAAAGAGCCAATCTTTTGGAACCCCCTTGTCTAATGTTAGCGTCTGCAAGCCAGCCACTGACCGTCATTTGGCTTACTTGGACAAATCAAAGCTTTCCTCTTCAGGATCCTCTTCAAATGAACCCAAGCTCGCACCACGCACCATTCCCCCGATCGCACTCTTTGGCTCGTAGCTGTTAACGTTGGATGCCGAGCGCGACCGTGACGGCTGAGAAGCGGTAACGTGGCGACTGGTGGGGCGGGATACGGTGCGGCTAGGACTCTCCGGCCCGGCATCTTCCTCCTCGTCCTTGTTATCCTCTTCTTCCTTGTCCTCCGGTTCTGCGCTGCGCTCGTCGTCGCCGAGAAGTGGTGGTGAACTGGGTTGAGCAAGCTCCTCCTCAATGTTTTCATCGCCATCGCGCTTCATCTTGATCGGGCTGAGGTCGATGAGAGGCTTGGCAGGTGTGCTCGGGAGGTCGATGTACTTCCAGAAAGGGGCGGGGCTGGAAAAGTTCATATAATGGCTTGGAACTTGAGCAGTGCTTGGAGGAGCGAGCCGCGGAGCATGTCGAGTCACTAGCGGGGTAATTAAAGCATTGTTCATCCGATGGGAATCCTGGGGCCCGTGGGCATTGGTTCCGGGGGCGTCTGAATACAAAGTCGGCGGCGAGTTGGCGGCTTCTCCCCGCAATCCACTTACATTCGGCTTCACAGGTTCCCCAGTCGGCGACGACCCCAGGCCACGAGAGGGGTTCTCGGACTTAGCAAAGGTAGGCTGTAGAGCTTCCTCCGTCTCATGGAACAGACGCTTGGCTGGCGTCACAAAGCGATCCTGGTCCCTAAACACAGGAGACTGCTTGAAGTTCTGAGGGCCACGTTCAGGAGTGTACGATTCATTCGCCATTGGAACGGAAGACAACGGCGGAGTAGTAGAGCGCGGAGGCGACTTAATACGACGGTCCGGCTCCTGCTTCCGATAGGCGTCATTGCCAAGGGCACCCTGCAGTTGCTCGCTGGAGTTCAATGGTTCTGCTCGGTATTGTTGGTGGTTCTGATAGCCTATAGCAGGTGAGCTCGGGCCAGAAGTGTCCATGCGGATTGGCCCACCGCCTTTGCGAGGGTTCAGCAATTGCTTCTTGACAAACTCTTCGCGCTCAGAGTCGACAATCTTCCACTTCATGCCCTTTCCAGGTTCGTCTGTCCGACGAGCAACCTTCTCGAAAGACTTGTTAAGCGAGAGATTGTGACGGATCGAGTTCTGCCAGCCGGCGTTTGTATGCCGGAAGAAGGCGTATCGTGTCTTGATGTGGTCGTAGATATTGGCCAAAGTAAGCATCTCCTCGGGGCTGCTCATGATGGCTTGGCCAATCAGCTGAGCATAGCTATGTGGCGGCTTGATGTCCTTGGCGGAGTCCTTGCTGTAGTCAATGTCTTCGGTGGAGTCCAGCATCATGCCACGGGGGTAAGCGGGCGACCCCTTGCTACGGGGCTCCTTCTCCGTGGACCGAAACGCCAGCGGGGTGCCGGGATGCGGACGACCTGGAGTTGATGTCAACTGCTGGTACCCCTGGGAGGCTTGGTTGTTGCGCGAGGACGTGGACGGGAAGGGATTGTATTGCTCACGCTTTGGCGTTGGTCCACTCGGGTGCGCATGCGGCAGAGTTCGAGAAGGGGGGTTGCCATCGTCGTCAGATTCGTGAACGCGGTCGTTGTTGATCTGGCGCCAGAGCATGGGGTGGAAGCGGTCTTCTTGGGAAGCTAAGAGAAACACCATCTGCGTGCCCACGATGCTTATGCAGATGCCCGAATGCAGCTCCGCGGTCTGACCCTTGTGCAAGCTCTTGTCGTCCAGCTTCAGTCCGTTACGGCTATTAACGGAGATGTACCAGGTCATGCTAGAAGCCTCATAGTAAATCTCGGCGTGTACGCGTGACACTTGTCGCTCGGGGCCCAGGTCAATATCCACTCCCCAGTCATTCACGGGCAAGTCGCTGGTCGGCAGTCCATTCACGAGGGGCTGGGAGCTGACGGGCGGGTTTGGGCGGGCAGCTGCGTCGGCGCGGCCGATGAGACAGCGCGTCTTTTGCACAAAGAAGCACCACTCGCGCGCAGCAATTTTGGCAAACGCAGCGACATTGTCGCCATTCATGTTACGCAGCTGGAGGTCATTGGCATAGTCGATGGCGGCGTTCGGCGTGTAGCTCGGCGGTATGCGCAGGTGGTTGATGATGTGGTTCTGGCGCTCGACGGGGTCTAGAGGGGCATCTGCGTCTCCGCCGTTGGGCAGGGTAGCGTTGGAGTCGTTGCTGGCGACCGACTCTGTGATGCGGGCTCGAGGGGCGGCCTCGGCGGCGGTAGAAAGGTCGGTGCCGTTCAGCTGCGGATGTGAGTGCAAGCCCTCGAAAGCACCGCCTGGAGCGTCTCCTACCCGGCGCCGCTTGCGCGAGGGCGTGGCTATCGAGTCGGGCGTGTCTGCATCCGACTGTTGCTGCGGATCGGGGTCTCGCCGGGACCGCAGGCCGACTCTCCTACTCGTCGACGAAGGCGGCATCTTGCATGAGGACGTGCAGCTTTCTTCTGCGATAAAAGAATGGGGATTAGCGAGCGTCGCCCTCATGTGTTTATTGAGCGAGGGACGGTGGAAGAGCCGCGTCGAGAAGAGGGGGTCTTCTTTCACGAAGTTGATGGCTGGATCGCCCCGCCCGGACTCGAAGGGGACGCGCTTACCGCAGCAGCCAGCTCAGTATTTCCTCGTCGGAAATCTGCAGGTGTGTGCGGCGGGGCGCCGCGGCGAGGGACTGGACTTTTATGTCGGGCAGGCGAAAATGGTGATGTGGAAGGCGCTGGAGCGAGTTTGGCGGGCCGGCGATGCCAGGGTTGTTTGTTTTGCAAAGACGCGACGAAACCGCCGTTTACGTAGCGTGCAAGAGAGCAAATCTCGCTGCACGGAGCGATATAGGAGAGGGCTCGCGGGTCCAGGGGATCAGACCAAGTCTTCACGATCCAAGGGTCGCAGACATCTGCGAGGCACACACTGCAGAACGCGGCTCAATTGCGCTCCCAGTGCCCAGGTTGGTAATCTCATCCGTGCGCGCCCCCGTGACCTGTGGTGACATGAGGCGCGCCTTCCCGAAAAATTCATCAAGCCACGGGTTCCGCTTCCAGCAACCACGAAATGCTCCTCTACTCCTCTACTCCTCTACAACCGCTGCTTTCACCCAAAATGCTGCCCGACCGCGCCCGCACTCAGCCGCATCCACCGCATCTGCGCGCGAGTGATGACGCCCATTGTTGTAGGCAAACGACGCTGATGACGCGCTTGGTCCGCTTTGCATCGTCAACGCGAGATGAGCTGCAGGCGACCGACCAGTTCGCATGCAAACCATGCCAGATTGGCAACTTCAAGCGACGCCGGCGCCCATCACTCCTCGATATCGATACTGGTATCGATAGGCACTATCCTCTGGAACCAGCACACGTGAGAATTCTCATTTTCGGCTTTGGGTTGAGCACGCCGTTCGCGTCGCGTTCCCTAGTATATTTACAAAGAATCTAACCACAACCCGCCAGGATCGCTACCAAGGTTTCCCAGCCTCACAACCCCCCTCAACTCACCGGCCTACAATTAGAAATTGCCATTATTTGCTACGCCTTTTCGATCCCGTCAGAAGATCCAGTTAAAACATTAAACAATAAAGCGGCGCTTAAATCTCCAGTGTCGCGCTCAGCGGCAGCTTGCGGGACGATGTACCGACGTGCACCGTCTTCGAGTAGTCGGTGATGACCCAGTTCTGACTGGCCGTGTCCCAGTTGGACAGGTCGCGACGCGTGATGTCGGCCGTGAAGGTCGCGCTCTGACCCGGCTGGATACTAAGACGATCGAAGTTGCGAAGCGCGACAACTGGGTCATCGGGGCCGCCGAGGGAGATGTAGAGCTGTGCGACCTCGTCACCCGGGAGAGTGCCGTTGTTGGATACGGTCGCGGTCACGGTGAAGAGCACGTCCCAGAGTTGCGGGTTTCCTCCGGGCGCTCCACCGGCAGCGATGCGGGGCTGGGGCGAGCCGTCGGTGGCACCTTCAGGGTATTCGTGCTCCACGCCGTAGTCGCGGTCGTTGGACGCCTCCTTGAGATCGGTCGAGTTGAGATAGGGGTAGATGTATTTGTCGACGTAGGTTAGGTTGGATGGCCACTGGTAATTGGCTGGGTCGGTGCTCGCGTTTCCCAGTGATGGCGCTGCCGTGGTCAGGCCAGTGGTGGGAGTGTAGTTGCCTGCTGGGACCTTGACCACCTTGAGGTCAGAGTAGGAGAATGTGGTATAAGACAAGCCAAAGCCAAACTCATAGACAGGAGTGATGTTCTTCTGATCGAATGCGCGGTAATCAATGAATACGCCCTCCTCGAAAGCGTCCTGCGGGCTGTTGTTGCCGTTTGTAGGCTCGTAGATGAGGTCAGGGCCGTACTCAGACACTTCAGTACCGATCGTAAACGGCAACTTGCCTCCCGGGTTGACGCGGCCGTAGAGGACATCAGCAATTGCGTTACCGGACTCCTGGCCGGGCAGACCAGCCCAAAGAATAGCAGTAATGTTGTCGCTGTCGTAGAAAGAGTCAACGAGGACCGGGCCGACCGAATGGATGACGACGATGGTGTTGTTGCAGTAACCCGAGACATTTCGAACCAGCTCTTCACCGCCTTGCCAGAGGGTTAGGTTGTTACGATCACCCATGTTCCCATCTACAGTGATATACCCCTCGCCAGAGTCAGCGTTGACGAAAACAACGGCCACGCTGGCCTGTTTAGCGAGAGCGATAATCTGAGACCATGCATAGTTATCGGTAACGGATTGGAGCATGCCGCCATTGCTGGAGACTTCATTCTTAACGGCCTCTAGGGGTGTGATGAGGTAGGGAAAGTCGGCTGTACCGGATCCCCAGCCCATTGCCAATGTTCCATTGTCGCAGCCGCGATCAGCGCAACCGTTCGGTCCGTGCTCGCCCTCGCCGGCGTCGTTGCCGAACACAGCGGTGAACTTCTCGGTGCCCTTCAAGGGAAGCACACCAGAGTTCTTCAAAAGGACAGTAGACTTGGCGGCAGCGACCCGGATCGACTGGTAGTGGTCGGCGCGTACATCCACGTGCTGGTTGATGACACCGTAGCCAACCTTCGCGAAAGCATGCTGGTAGCCGTAGGTATCTTTCGACCAGCTGTTGAAGTTCGTAGGAATCTGGGCCTCGTCACGACCGACAAAGTAGTAGGCAGCCATGATTCGAGTGGCTGCATCATCGAGACGCCACTCGGGGACGGTTCCGTTGATGATGGAGAGCGTGAGGTTAGGGCCCCAGAAGGAGTAGCCGCTGTCAAAGTCGGTATCACCCTGTACAGATTAGACAAGATTTCCGCAATATGGGACGGGCACTTACTGGCATAGTCATGTCCAGACCAGCAAGGGTCGACGCAACACCAGAGTGCTGAGCATCCCAGTCAGACATGATGAAACCTTGGAACCCAAGCTCACCCTTCAATATGTAGTTCTGAAGGTACGAGTTCTGGCACACCTGCGAGTTGTTCGCCTTGTTGTAGGAGCACATGATGGAGCCAGTGCCAGCGCGCACGGCATCAGCGAAGGGCCACAGATATAGTTCATGTAGTGTCTTGTCGTCCACATTGCTGCTGATAGCATCAACGAAGCCAAAGTCCTCAAAGGTCCCTGGCGAACGGAAGTGCTCCTGCTCATTCAGGATGTAGTGCTTAGTGCAAGCAATGACACCAGCATCTTGAATACCCTTGACCGTCTCAGCAACAGCAATGCCGGAGAGCACCGGGTCAGGGCTGAAGCCCTCCCAGTTGCGTCCGCCCTTGGGGTTGCGACCGAGCGGGCCGACAACGGGACCGAGCTGGACATCAATGCCCTTTCCGCGTTGCTCCATTCCCATCTCGTAGCCTCGGCGGTAGAACTCGCCGCGATCCCATGAGGCAGCGATGGTGCCTCCAGCAGGGAAGGCAGAAACATAATCGGCGAAACGCACGCCTAGAGGGCTGTCTTGCATGCAGAGCGCCTGGAAACCGAGTCGGGGAATGCTACCGACGTTGCCAACGCTTGAAAGGAATCAGCGGTCGATCAAGCGAGAGAGTTATTGCTTGCTCACCAGGCTTCGCCTTCCCAGCCAACACCCGTCGTGAGGTTGACCTTCTCGAGCAGAGTCAATTGGCGCACGAAAGCTTGCGCTTTCTCGTAAGCCTCGGCCCACCCCGTGGCTGAACTGTCCATCCATCTACAGCGCATTAGCGCCGATTTGGGCGTGGAAGACAACCTCATACGTACGGACTCGGATAATATGGGGGTGAGTAGGCCTCATTTAGTTCGCCAGGAATAGTGCCATTAGGATGGATGGTGTTGGGATACTTGTTTACTATCAGCGCGGCTCATAAACACCGACCGTGGATGGGGAATTGGCTACTCGGAGGAAGGGGAACAGCGAGAAAATGAACTTGGACCAGCCGGGAGTCATCTGTGCAGCTTCTCACCGGTTTTCTCACAAAGATAGTGTGTGGTGGTGGTGAGGGAGCAATGTTTGTTGCTTACAGTGGATTGGGCCCTGGCTAGGCCGATCGCCAAAAATGCTTGAGCAAGCCACAGCATAACGTCCTCGGCTGCACTCTAAGGGCGACTTCAGGAGCAGCAGATAGACACGCAACGAATTAAGGGATAATAACGCGCGTGTAAAACGTGAGGGCGCCGGAAGGAGCAAACACAAGGGGGACATGACGGCTTTTATTCGCAGCGGCGGGCGCTGGTGACAGGGAAAGAGCTCTAAGCTGCACGGCATCCTAGCGGTAACACAGGCCAACGGCCGACATTGGCACTTTTTGCGGGGGATGGCTGCAGGTCGCGCCGCCGATCGCCACCAAATTCGCCAGCCGACGCCATGGAGCTTTGTCCGCCGCCCCAGCTTCCCGCAGCGAACGCCTGTCGAACGCGCCGTTGTTGGGGCTTGGACGCTGCCATCAGGGCAGGTGCTGCGTCCATCAGCGTCACTCTGCGGAGCACAGCACCAACCTCCCCAGATCCTTGCGTCACGAGCCCGCCCCGGTCTTATTCATCTCACTCCTCGCCGGCACATCGTCATTTCCGGACGTGCACATAAGCTCCCAAGACAAGCCGCAGCCGCAGCCAATTCTTCCCCAGCGCGCCCATCCCGCCCATCCCGCAACACGACGCTGTGGCGTACAATCACTCCCATGATAACCACCATTTGCGGGGTCGACGTCGCACACCAGCGTTGCGTCTGCTCTTCGCCTGGCCGTTGCCGGTGACGCGGGGAACATGCGCTGGTAAGCAGACATTGGCGCCGTCGCGCTGATTTGTGGAATCCATGCCTTTGTTCACGCCATGCCCGGTTTCTGGCTCTTCCCATGTCGGTCGCCCCTGCCACATGCTGGCAATCGCTAGTCCATTCTTTAGTCTATAACTTCTCCACAGAACGTGCCGCTGGTGCTCCGCGGTAAAAGTATCAGTACATCACGGGGACCTCGACGCCTTTGTAGTCCCGCCATTCTTCCCGGTACCTCCGAGGTCTGCAGAGAAAATGGAAATCGGCGGAGAGACTGCCCGACGATGCGGTCTTGGTCGACATCTAGAACGGGAAGGTGGCACACCCGACCGCAGCGTCACCAGACCGTCAGACAAGAACAAGAACCGCTTTCACCATTGCGACGGGAACGCAAGGTGGTGTTTTCATTTCTCCCTGTCCATCATCATTCTCAATTACGAGAGGTGCTTCACTTGTTGACTGAGACAATCGACAAGACCTTGGGTGCCATGTGCGCACTATCGCCAAGCAATAGCATTCCACACCAGCTTCAGTGGAGACGATGCGATCGGGTTCGCTCTGCGACAAAAAGGCGGCACGGCTGCTGTAATTCTCGATCCTTTCCTTTCATGTCACCGTCTCTGGAACATCATCTACTTGCAACTCTAGTTAGGATCTCAGCTCGGTCTTTTGTAAATTTGCTAAACCAGGGAGAGGTCCCAAATTTAATGGGAGCAGTATATTGGTTGGCGACGCCAAAGTGGAGTTGTTGAGCGACATCTACGAGGTCGCCAGACCGCCTCGGGTCGAATCAGACCACGAATCGACAGGCTTTAACGCTGCCGCAGTCCCAGCCACAAGTTCAGCCTCAGTCCGGCGACTGACTTGAAACCCCCCAGGACTCACGATCCATGACAACTCAATATCTCTTCATCCAGAGCATCCTAGGGAACGAAGCGAGATACCGTGCTTACATTTGGCTAAATACACGGCCGTCTAGAGGCGTTGCGGCGGAGCGTCGAAGAAAACGAACGAATACTGCTCGTAGAATGCAAAGAAGATTCACCCCTACAACTCCGGTTTCTGGCCCCTTGTGATGGCTCAGATGACTGTTCTGAGTTCGCGTTGACACCGATAAACGAATGTCCACCCGGTCATGCGTGTCGCTGTTTCGTACACCTGGGGTCACTCACAAGCGACGGAGAGCTCGGGGATCCCAGACTATCGAGTACGGGATCTCTCAATGCCAGCGCTACCTTCGCGCTCACCAAAATGTCACTTCGCAGTCTTCCACCGAGAAGTGCGATTCGCTCGCTCTCGCGGATGTCCTAATGTCTGGATCGATCAGGAGTGTATCAACCAAAACGATCCTCCCCGACGTCGAGAAACATCTGCAGGCCAAGCATCGCAGTTACGAAAGGAGCAAATGGTCCATTGCCGTCCTCTCGTGCAGTGTCCGATGCTCTCTTCCTGAAGACATTTGCGCACCTCGTGGACCAAGCGCCTGTAATTGAGTGAGGGATAACAAACGTTTGTACGTTTCAGGACAAGATTAAGATTATCACATCCGATCGTAAGGTATGCCCGAATCATGTGCATCTGGCAATCTTGCGTTGAGCCTTCGATAAGTTTTCTCGAACCCGGACCATCTACGAAAGAAGCTGCGCAACATGCTCCAGACCACGACTTTGGAGAAAAGGGGGTACGGGTCAGAACCTGCCTTCTGGTCTTAGTTGTCCCCAATGAGGTGGTGGAAAGAGATAGAAGGGCGGTGTGGTATGACATTGACGCGGCAGATTACATGGAGATGACGATTGATCAAGTCCTCTTGAACTATTTCGCTCGACGAAATAGATGTAAATTGAGAAAAAGTAAGAGGGCTGAGACAAGCTGATTGGGCCTAGTGGTGATGGGAACGATCAACATGAATTGGACATATTGGTACCAGATTTCGCGCCGATGCTGCGATATCAACCAAAGACCGCAATTTGATACGCCACTTACCCGGTAGGAATATTCATTTTCAAGCCCATCTTCATTCTATACAGAAAGATCCAGTTGTGCTCTCGAGAAAACACACAGCAAAAGCTTACCGACATACGCCACGCTACCCGAGCTGGGGCGGAAGAAGCAAGCACAAATGGAACTGTCCTCTTCCGTTTTCAATGTCGGGATGATTTCGAGGGTTCTGTAAAGAGCGAAGACGGAGGTTTGGGGTTTTTATCCCCCTCGTCCGTGTTATTGTCACTCCTCTTTTCTCACGGAAGAGAGTCACATGCCGTTACAGTCTTGAGTCTTGATCCCGCCGCGCGAAAGAGCATGCGAACGTCTGTCTCTATTTTTTATCCTTTTATTCCCGATAGACAGGGAGGCACAAGTATAAGTGGTGGATTACTGTTTGAAATAGCAGGAGAAGCCCATATGAGCTCTAGACCTCGACTTTTAGACAGTCGGAAAAGTGCAACATAATACCGCGCCACATTTATTTAAATTCAGAATTGGGGTTGTGTGCGGAGCAAAGGAGGCTTGAGGAGTATTTATACCCTTCAGTGTGGTGAAGGAGGATGGGAGAAGAGGATTTACCCCAATGCATGCACGCCGCAAAGAACATATCGAATTGCAGCGAGGGTGATTTTTTTTTTGACGAACAGTGATGCTTTGCTGTTCCGCTATGAAAAGCATGCAAGGTATCCCGATGGTATGAAGGTGTTGCCTTGATACCCAATCAGGATGTCCTCAGCCTCGTATGAGGGACCTCCATACTCTGCCACAGAAGCGATAGCCTCAAACACTCGAAAGACGGGTATCATCTCATCCAACGCCAATGCCACAGAAGCCGCCATCATTCCTCCATCTTCAAATCGTACTACTTCTCTGTCGCGAGCCAACCTAAGTCCCATTGCTGTTGGTGATCTGCTGCTGCAGCCCTTCGATGAGTTCGATTAGCTCATTGATTTGCCTGGTCCCCAGTTAGTAAACAGCGATAAAGTGTACGGAGCAAACCAAGTAAAAGGATTCGGGGTATACTCACTCCGTGTCAGCACTGTTGGTCTCAACCAGGTACTCCAGCGCCTCCTGCATTTCGTGAATGTGAGCTTCGAGGTAGTCGGTGGGCAGGGCCGCCGGCTCCTCCGCGTCAGCGAACTGCTGCTGTCCCTGCAGGTCGTCATCACCTTGCTGGACCTCGTCGCCTTGCTGAGGCGGCGTGTCTTGTGAGGTACCGTCTTGGGACGGGCTCGCATCGTTCTGCTGGTGGTTGGCCCGGTCTTCAGCTTCAGACTCCGCCATTGCATGTTGCAACACCGCCTCGAGCGAATATTCATCATTCTCATGTGTAATCCGCGTCGGATCTAGCAAAGGATAGATAACCCGTGGCGTTCCTCCAGACGCTGGCCCGAAACCCGGCGGCGGTGGCGGCGGGGTTCGTCCCTGCATGAAGTTCGGTAGCGCATTTCGGCTTGAAGCCCGCTCACGGTCGAACGAAAGCTCCGTAATGAATCCTGACTTGCAGTTCTGCTCCCAGTACAACCCGTCATTCACAACACGCTCGTGGGAGGTTGGATTTGCGATAAATAGCCTCATGGCCTGCTTTTTTGGGTGGATTTGGGCATAGGTGTCAAGACCTTGGGAGCGCATCCAGTAGCATAATTGGAGGGCGTCTTTCCAGTTTGGGTACCGCAGCTGCTCGTCCAACTCCTTCGTGAGTTTGTTGGCGAGATGCGGGTAGAATTGGTCGGCGGCGTGCGTTTGAAGCCATTTGAGAATCGAGCCTAAAGTGTCAGGTAGGTGAGGTCAATGTTGAAGTGACACTCTAGCAGACCGAGTGACGAGCCCACAAAGCCCCCAATAGAGTTTCCTTGATCCACCCGCCAAAGAAAAAAGCATGTCGTCAAAAGGCACAAAAAAGACTTACGTTGAGCACCGATGTAGCCCAGAGACCTGGAGACATCCTTCTCCTTCTCCTTATACGTCGTCGGCTCCAAAACCGTAGCAAGCGTAACGACCGGCTTGTTCCACCTAGTCCTCCTACGCCTAGGCAGTCCCTGCACATCCACTTGACCCAAGAACTCACCGAAATTAGAAGTTCCCGGTCCCAGTAAGCCACCAAGAGCGCTGGGGGCGACCTGGACATGTACCTGCTGTTGACCGGAGTTCTGCTCCAAGCGATGCAGTGTGTCGGAAAACACCTCTCCAAAGGACCGATCTCCAATGACAAGATCCGCAATGGATACCGATAGCGGGAAGTCGACGGGGAAGGTGACAGGGAAGTCGACGGGCCACTGCGGCCGGTTTTCGGGGGGGTCGGATGGGGAGTCCATGGCGACAGCGGGTAGCGAATGTAATATACTGACTAGGATGTTGGGGTGTGAATAGCGAACGTGAGGCTGTCACGTAGAGTGTCGGGTGAAGATGTAGGCGGGGTGTTGTGAGCAAGTGCGTTAGGTAGTCAGGCGAAAGGCGCCAAGACTTTGGCTCGCGGCAGTCGCCGAGGTGAAGCAGGAGAAGTGAGACAGACGCGTGAAGGGAGTTGATATGACGTAACTGGAGACGGCACAGACGGCTCGAGAATGAAACGACGGGTATATGTCGAAGGTACAGAAGAGGACTGTGAACCAGCGCCAGAAAAAATACTTTGCATGTGTTACAACAAGGATCCAGATCATGAGTTCCGACCAAGATTGAAAACAAAAGGGTAAAAGTCTCCGCCTTGCCTTGCTTTAGTCTTACACATGCCGATAAGCACCAGATAGCTGTCCTTAAAAGTTATCCCCCTCCAGACTACGGCCCGAACACAACACCCTACCTCAGAGCTTTCCCAGATACACGCTCCGATCAAAGATTGGCTTCTCCCTAGTATTCTGATAGATCCTTCCCAAGCCGCTAATAGAGTCGTTGAATTTGCACGCATGATAATGGCTGTCGAAATCATACGCTACATCGCCTCCCCTGGCCGTGCGAACCCTCAGCAGGCCGGACGGCATGGGGAGGAAGACCCATTTGTGGCGCTGGTCGGGCAGGATGCGACCCTGCCTGCAGTGGGATTGGAAGCGGGCGGCATCCTCGTTTGTGCTGAAAACGAGGACGGGCTCGTTGGGTACGACCGAGAGGAAGCTCGTGACAATGGTTGGCGGGGGCATGGTTGCGGTCGGGAGAATATGGCTCGTGGATGCTGCTATGATACCTGCCATGTTGTCAGCTAAACTTGGTCGCGTCGCGGGGAGGGAGATACGCACCTCGTCTACTGGGACTCGGGACAGTTCTGCTGCGCTTGGTCGTTCTGGTAAGATGTGTGCGGTCAGGCTATGGCGCGCCATCGACGGACGAAGGTTTGCATACTTATCCTCCTCCGCACAGGGCTGTGCGACCGGTCAAGCTGCAGCTTGAAAGCCATCATAGTCAGCAGCCCCCGCCATTCAGATCACTCGTGCAGATGTCGCAAGGTGATGGTGATGAGCTATCCCGGTGGTGTGATGGGTATACATGTTTCGCTCACGGCTAACCTGATCGCGTGACGCAGGCTCCCAATTGCAGTCGACGAGAGGCATCAAGACGTCCTTGAGAAGAATAGTGTCACGAGTTGGTGTGATGGTTGAGCATTGGACGTTGAGTTAGGTCAACGCGCTGCTGAGGACGGCAACCTTGGAAGGAGTTAGCGTGTGGCGCTTAGCATTTCAGCTCACAGGTGCTGCACCTTCGCGAACCCTCCCACGCGGTGCCCCAAAAACGCGTTCAACACCAAAACACTCTACGCTGTAATTAATATCTCCACCCACACATATCGCACTGACCTACTTTTACGCGCAAATTGCAGCTATGCCTATCCTAAAGGGCTCTTAAATTTTTAATACACTAAAAAAAGCGCGCATTAAAGGCGCTGTTAACTTCTGCGACTATATAGAGATATCCTACAGAGGGGTGACACTAAAAAAAAGTGTTCTTTTTTTTAAGCTTTTTTTAAAGCTTATAACTATATAACTAGAAAAGCTATAAGAATAAAAAATATATCGTTAGAAAGAGAATCTCTA
>MU005577.1:88095-102954 GCA_010405425.1 Lentithecium fluviatile CBS 122367 | reverse complement strand
ATTATATAGTATTACTAAGCTCTTTCTAATATAATAGCTAGAAAGAACTAAACGCTTTCTTTATAATAATATATTTCTTACCTCTATAGCTATTCTAGTTAAATAGTTATAAGCTTTTAAAAAAGCGTAAAAAAAAGAACACTTTTTTTTTATATCACCCCTCTGTATTATTAAAAAAGAATTTAATTAGTAACTTTAGTTTATACTATTATTACTCTATAAGAATAATAATAACTATAATTATTAATAGCTCTTTAGAGCCTTATTATTAGTACTAGACTATAGCTTCTTCTTACTAGAATTAGATCTAGAGGCGGGATATTTTCTATCTAAATTAGATTATAGGCTAGGACTAAAAGGCTTATAGAGCGTAGCTAGAGTAGAGCTGGATTAAATAGCTATCTCTACGTTTCTATAGGCACGTTTAAAGTTAGCCTAAATTTTAATCTATTTAAGCTATTCGCCTTTTGTTATTTATAATATAGAGGCTCTAGGCACTTACTCTAAACTAGAGACATCTTAATAATATCTAGTAATATATCTTCTTAAAGGATGCTATATTTAAGGGTACTATTATAAAAGTAAGCTAGTTTATAAAAGTATTAAGTAGATTCTCTAGACGCTACTTATTATTCTAAAACTTAAAGTAGTTATTATACTTTATAAGAACTAGATTCTCTATTAAGCTCTTAAGCTTTATCTAGAGGGCTAGCTATATAGTAACCTCCTTATTATCTATAGCGCAGTTAAGAATATCTTAGTAGACTTTATATTTAATAAGAGTAATAGTCTATATAGTACGTTAGACTAAATCTATTATAGTAAAGTTAAATATAAAGGTACTTAAGATATTATAAATCTATTTCTTAACTATCTAGAGCGTTAGAGATTTCTTAAATAACTCTAATATTAGTAGATTATAAGCCTTTTTTAGGTTAATAAGGCCCTATAAATTCTAGTTAGCTAGAACTATTATAGTAACTATACTATATAGGGCTAAAATAATACTAAAGAGCTTCTTAGCTATAGTTAGATATTCTTTTATAAGTATAATAAAATTAGCCTTAGTATTAGTCTACTAAAGTTAGACTATATTATTAAAGGCTATTATAATTTACTCTCTTTCTAGGTTTATACTTAGAATTTATCTAAAAAGTATTTAGAATATTAGCAGGTAGTAGCTACTAATTAGTATATTATTTAGTTTTAAAACTTAGTAATAGCCTAAAGAAGAAAAGTAGTATTATATAGATTTACCTTTCTAAGAATTCTTATAAATTAGAGGTTATAAGCCTAAGTAATTATATAGGTTACCCTAGTTAGTAATAAAAGTACGTATACTATAGAGGCTAGAAGGCCTAACCTCTAACTCTTATTCCTTTATAGGTTTATATATAGTCTAAGATAATTCTATAAGAGTTTTAGCTACTTCTTAGCTTATAAATAGGGTTTAAAAGTATCTATAAATTTCTAGTAAGTTATTATTAGTATTATTTTTTATTATTCTTAACCTCTTAGATATAGTCCTTAAGGAGTTTATTTAGTTATTAGCGTTTAAGCTTACTAGATAACTATCTAGTAGATAGCTTATTAGTGCTTACGTAGGTATATTCTAGAAGATTACTAGGTTATCTATAATTCTGTTACAGTGCTTGCCCCTAGCTAGCTACTATGCTATATTTACTTGCGCACAGACTAGGGCACTATATATATAGCTAGATCCTCGCTTCTCTTCTTTTCTCTTCTTATCTAGATGTCTTAAGCTATTATAGTAGCTGTACGTAGCTATTAATTACCTTAGATCTAATACTTATCTATCTAGCGTTTAATAGTAATATACGTTACTATAATATTACATCTAGATTCTTAATTAGGCGCTAGGGTCTAATTTAAGTATATTTCTAGACGCCTATAATAATACTACTAATATAATACCTATAATAATACTACTACTAATATAATGCCTATAATAATACTATACTAATATAACGCCTATAATAATACTACTAATATAACGCCTATAATAATATTATACTAATATAACGCTAGTAATAAGATAAAGCCTAATAAGCTAGAAACTAGATACTATTAAGGCCTAAACTATTCTTAAAGCCTTTAGAGGTTTTTAGAATAATATTCTTAAAAGCTCTAATATTAAACTAACGCTAGTACTATACTACTACTAAAAGATTAAGTAATAGCTCTTTCTAACTAATTTAATAATAACTAATTACGCTAATACGCTTATAACTCTAACTAATACTAGTACTATACTACTACTAAGAAATTAAGTAATAGCTCTCTCTAATTAATCTAATAATAACTAATTATGCTAATACGCCTATAACTCTAACTAACGCTAGTACTATACTACTACTAAGAGATTAAGTAATAGCTCTCTTTAACTAATCTAATAATAACTAATTACGCTAATACGCCTATAACTCTAACTAATACTAGTACTATACTACTACTAAGAGATTAAGTAGTAGCTCTCTTTAAATAAATCTAATAATAACTAATCACGCTAATATGCCTATAATAATATCTAATAATATAGCCTAGATTCTAGAAATTTCTATAAAATTCTAGGAATTTTTTTTAGAAGAATCTAAAGTAAAGAGGTAGGCTAGAGAACTACTATAAGAAGCGTTCTAGAGCGCTATAAAATAAACTAAGAGGTAAGATAAGTAGATATATACGTCTTTAGTTTAAATAAAGGCTAAAGCGTAGATAAATAATAGAAGCTTAGCTTTACTAGAAGTTAATAAGTAGTAGTAAGAAGGCTTTTATAAATAGCGCTTATAGAGTATAAGCCTAAGCAGAGGCTAAAGCTAGAGTAATAAGGATTTTCCTACCTACCTACCTCTATTCCTTACGCCTAAGGGGCATCTACATTTATAGGAGCTTAACGATAAGAGGAGGGTACTATTATAGTGCTTGCCCCTAGCTAGCTACTATACTACATTTACTTACGCATAGACTAGGGCACTATATATATAGCTAGATCCTTGCTTCTCTCCTTTTCTCTTCTTATCTAGATGTCTTAAGCTATTATAGCAGCTGTACGTAGCTATTAATTACCTTAGATCTAATGCTTGCCTATCTAGCGTTTAACAGTAATGCACGTCGCCGTAACAAATTCTTATAAGGGGGCGCTATTAAGATATTAGATTTTCTAAGTAGAAGAAGTAGTTAATAACTAGGTATCGCGCAGTATTAAATTACTCTTTTAGTATAGCTAACCTAACTACTATCTAATATAAAGTAGGAAGAATTTAAATTATAAGGTACTATATAGTAGAGAGATTAGAAATATAAAAAAGTAAAGAGTATATATTTAAAGAGATTAATGATAAATCCTTATAGAGTTATAGTAGTATGTCTCTTAGACTATATAGAGTCTAGCCTATAACCTTAGGCGACCCGACTATAGTCTAAGGGGTTCCTGGCAGGAGTATGCATAATAACTGCATTAATATAAATAGTAAGATAATAGAATATTAAGCTCTCTAAGTTATATATAATACTAAGAAATTAATCTATATATAGCTCTCTATATAAACTAAAAGCTTTACAACTGTATCTATTAATTCTATTTAAAAAACTAAAATAATACCACGTTTGTATGTGGTTTTGTATGGGGGGCCGGCTTCAGCGTGGTTTTGGTATCCGAGCTTTTTGGGGCACCGCATGCCTCCATGCTCGTTCAAGACCCGAAAGCAAACTCGTCTTCGGGCAGCGAGCCCATAACCATGCTTCGACCCGTTGCTTTATCGCGTTCTGCGTGGTAATTTTTCAACCTCTGGCTGCTGATCTGTTTGATCTCTCCAAAAATGCCTAGGTGGCGGCCGAGGACGCACATGGCGAGGTCGTGTTGCATCTTCAGTTTGCACGAACAGGGGCCTCCGGCGAATTTGTATCGATCTGGTGGGGCGTCAGTATCCACAAAAAGTGACGGGGACAGGAGAGGTACCTTCCATGCTCTGGAAGGAGAGTGAAATCCTGGTCAGATTGTCCCAACTACAGACTCGCAGATCTTTTCTCTGCTCTACACCCAGTGCCGCCACGTTCCAGCTTGATAGACTTTGATCCGCATCCCATCGCTGTGCCAGCAGAGAGCCTTTCGACCGCTCAATGCAACTGACTATACACCTGCTGTTTGCTGTCCTGCATTTGCAGCGTTCACGCTCGACCTTGGTAGAGTCGTCGACTTCAATAGCGACCAACGCAAGCTTTTGCCGGGCATCCTTGCTTTTCAAGAAGAGGACGAGAAGGGGTTTCGCCGGCTTCTCATGCAGACGCGCCTTACCTGTTCCTGTGCTAATGGTAGTGACGGAGGTAGCAGTTCGCCGAGACGCGCTAGTCGCATTGGTGAAGATGCTCGGACTTCGGTTCTTCGAGTAGATGCTTGATCTAAAGCTGCTGTACGTCGTGCTCCGGGTCGGTACGGGACTCATGCTCTGACGCGCGGGTTGTGACAGCGAAGCAAAGCTGGTGTTAGTCGACAGAGGACTGATGGGACCGCCCACGTTGCTGGTACGAAAGGAGGAATATGAGCTCTGCTTGCGCGCTTCGCCATTCCTCGCTTCACGTTTCGGACCGAGAGGATCTATCGCAGTATTCAAAGACATCTCGCTCCGAGAAGCCGTGCTTTGAGTCTCGGACGCGGTAGGAGAATTCGCGGCCGATGAGGAGAGGAACGGCTTCGGTAGCCATAATTGTATCCGGCCATGTTCTTCGATGGGAGCGGACTGGCCAGAGAGGATAAACTGGACATTGACCATGGCCTGATCATAGCGCTCGTACACCTTGTAACCCGTCAGGAGGTGCTGGAGCCGGTAAAGGTGTTTGAGTTCTTGGAACGTTGGGTTTGTCTGAGTACTACCCGAATGGATGAGCATCTCGAAAGCCTTTGGTCGTGAACTTGGAGTGGCATAGATTGGAGTGAGATTCACTGTCTTCAAATCGATCTCCATTTTGAATTCTCGACTGCGCGCTCGGTTCGAAGTGCCGTTCTTGTCCGTGACGGCCTCGATGAGGCGGTAGCGTGTTGAGTCGATTTTGTAAACGGTCATACTACGCTGAGCGTCAGGGGGACTAGGCAGCGGAACTCTCAGTACTTCTTCGATGTGGGCTTCAAAATGTGGAGAGATTAGCTGTGCAATGCACTCCTCCACCCAGATTGAGTAGTCTTCAGGGCTCTTGAGGTCGACCAAATTGGGCAGAAGCAACTGTTGCGATCCTGGAGCGCTGAACCGCTGACATTGAATTGATATATCCTCGATCAGTTGTGCGATATATCCCGGCCATTGGCTGTCCTTGGTGACAGTCGCCAATGCTTCGCTGTGTTGAAGACGCTCCACTAACCAGACACATTTGAGAAGATTCAGGTATTGTATGGAGGAAGGGGTGCGTTCATTCAGGAAACGGCCTGGGGTGAATTTCTTCGTACTTTCTTCGAAGTGAGCCACTAGAGCATCAGCGCCCGCTTGTAGGGGGAAGCAACCTGGTTCAGATATTTCGGGATGTGCGCCTTCGGCGGTAGCTTGGAACCGTCTCTCTATTTCTGGGGGAATGGAAAGCAGCCTCATAACGCCACTCTCCTGGTTTGTAATCGCTTGTCCTACGTCTGGGATGAGAAGACCTTGTAGATGGAGGACGCTCTGGTGGACGGCATCGATGCGTTTCGCCAAGTCATGGTGAATCTCAGAAAGCAAACTCAGCTCGAGAGGTTTCAATAGTATTGTGATCTTGGAATTGTGAGCTTCGAGTCTTTTCCGCAGATGATCCACTTTTGGTTGAATCATGAGGCTCCATTCAACGTTGTAGGCGAAACTGGAAGCCGTCCGGAACTCACGATTCTCCTCGAGCAGTCGTTTGCAGTCTTCCAGGGTCGTATGGTAGTCACCAATAATCTCTTCCAGAGAAGAAAGATCCCAGTTCTTCGGTCTTACGAGGCCTCTGGAATTTTGGGCCCATGTTGTCTTTGCGTTCTCGACGACGCGCAGGATGTTGTTCAAATTTTCTGCAAGGTCCTTGATGTCGTTTCCAAAGTCCTCATACTGATGGCCTGGCAGAAAGCCCTAGTTAGCTACATGCGAGAATGCGGCGCAATAGTCCAACTCGAGACTTATGGCTCCACCAAGAGTTTCGTGCTTCTGAAGCTATCTGCTTCAACAATGTGCGTGAAACTTACTCGAGACTTGACTCCAGCCGACTTGGTAGACTTGCCAGGCAAGCTCGGCTCCACGGAGAACGTCCGATAAGGCTATGCCTGCCATGTTTTGAAAGCACCGTGTGCCCGTTGAAACGAGTGACTGGAATGCGTGCTTTTTGCTTAGTCTCAAAGACGAAACAAAGGCGCAGAGGATATGGCGCCCAGCACGAAGCGTAGGCGTGTCGCGGTCGAGGATCAATACGAACGTCGTGAGGGGAGCGCCTTCCTTGAGATGGTCGGAGACTGTGCCAGTGCTCCGATACGGGGTGGGTCACGTACCCGCGCCTTTTCCTCCAAAAACCATACCCTTTCTGCCCAACTCAGCCTTGTGCCGCAGTCCAAGCATTCAATAAATCGCGGTTAAAATGCCGTAGCCAATGATTTTGGGGGAATGTAGCCTTGGGACTAAGAAAAGTGATTCGAGCAGTTTGCCTTGTTCGTAATTCGTATCTCAGCCGCAGCCACTTCGCCCTCATCAGGATCAAGCTGGAGGTGTGGTTGCTATGCCTTGATACTATTTCTAACAGCCTTGTGCGCCGCGCACTTATCTCTCATGAAGAATCGCGATGGCCTCAGCGACAGATCGAACAGCAAGTGGGCAGCCAGATTTGAGTCTTCAAGATGACGACAGCAGTATCAACTCGGCTCTGTTCGATATCCTCCCAGAGAACATCCCAAACAGTATCATCACAAAAGCTCCAGAAGAGCGGTTCCGATTGGGTTCCTGGTCTGTGGTGGGCCTGATCGTGAATCGGGTCATCGGTTCGAGCACCTCGCCGTCCAGACAACCAGAGAAGACTAACATGACTTGCAGGAACTGGTATATTCAATTCTCCTACTACGATTATGCACGGCACCGGCAGTGTGGGGATAACTCTTTTGTTCTGGGTTGTAGGTGCCATCTACACCACTGCGGGCGCGTATCTGTCTGTCGAGTTCGGCCTCACAACCCCGCGACACAAATTTGAGGGTGTCAAGCAAGGCATTCCACGAAGTGGGGGGACTTTGAACTACGTCAGTGACCATAGTACACCGTTGCGAATCAGGCTCTGATGAATATGTTAGCTTCAATACGTCTACACTTGGCCAGCCTACCGTCACCGAACGGTCCTCCTCATCACCTGCGTCTTCGCCACGGCATATATAGTCTTAGGCAACATGGCGGGCAATTGCATAATCTTTGGAATTCGCATACTCGAGGCTGCAGACACGCCGGTGACGAACCCAGCGGTGAGGGGTCTTGCCATCGGGGCTGCAACATTCGCGTGTAGTATTCACGCACTTTCTCGGCGGGGTGGTATTTGGCTGGGAAATATCTTTGCTTTCGTCAAGGTGTGCATGCTCCTCATGATGATTATCGTCGGAATATGTGCCTGGGCGGGGGCGTTTGATTCGAAAGAATTTGTGTGGGAGAACATGGCCGCCGAAAATTCATTTGCGCACCCGGCAAATGACTCTTATGGTTACGTGAAGGCCTTTCTATCGATGATTTTTGCATGGGGTGGCTTCGACCAACCCAACTATGTAAGGACACCTTGGACTAGTAACTTTTGATCCCAGTGCTAATCCGTCAAGGTTCTCGGGGAGATCGGCCGGCCCAGGAAGAAGTTCCCAAGAGGGACTGCGATTGGCGTGTCAATAATCATTGTGCTCTACATCTTGGTCAACATCTCTTACGTAAGTAAAGTGCAATCCCATCAGACCTTCAACGGCTGGTGAGCTCACGGATATCCCCAAGATGATCGTCGTTCCAAAGGCTGAACAAGTTGCTGGAAATGTGGCTCTGGCGTTCTTCCAACGGACCTTGGGGAGTGTCTCGGCGGACGAATCGCTCCCAAGGCGCATACTGGCGGCTTTCATGGCCGTCTCCAGTTTTGGGAACATCGTCGTAATGACCTTCACAGCTGCAAGAGGTACGTCGCACATCGCATGCAGAAAGAAGGGCTGCGCTAACCGGAGTCCAGTGAAACAGGAAATTGCCAAAGAGGGCATTCTCCCGTGGGCAAAGTTCTTCGGCCAAAGTAAAAACCTGTCCTTTGGTCGATTCCTGAGCTGGATCCAGAAGGACCGGGACTCGATGATTGGTAGGAACTTCTACTGGCTATTGAAGCGATCCTGGATGGACCCTCGAGAGCATTCCCAAGAGACGCCGTTCGGAGCGTTATTCCTTCATTGGGCATTCACGATCCTGATGATTGCGGTCACCAGTAATCTCAAGCCCACAGATGCGTACACTCTGCTGGTGGATATGTACACGTACACAATCGTCTCCATCTTTGGCTTCATCGTCGCCGTTGGGATGCTGAGGCTCCGATTCAGTCGAGGCAAAAGGTGGCAAACGAAGTCACCATTCAGACCAGCCTTCAGCATCCTCAGTGCCTTCATCTTCGCTCTGGGAAGTGGCTATCCCATCATCGCGTCGTGGGTGCCTCCTAGCAAGGAATACACCAAGAAGACGCAGCTGGCGGTCGATTGGTTTACCACGCCGGTGGTCGCGTGGAGTTTCCTAGGACTGGGCGTCGCTTGGTACCAAGCCTTTAAAATATACGCCTGGAGACGGGCACGAACAGGTGGCGTGGAGTTCCAAGTCCAGAAAGTGCCGGAGTTTGACAGAGATCCCCCGCCAGATGGCCCGCCGGTACAGGTTCATGAGACAGTGTTTCTTGCATGGGTCGCAAAGGAGAACAACAGTGTAGATCTGGAGATGGAGAGTCGTAGGTCGATGGAGAGCTTTTAGGAGTTTGAGCGAGCGGGTGCTGACTGGCGTCGTTGGACCAATGAGAAGCGCCCGTCCCACTTTTCATGTCTGCCATACTACCTTACTTACAATATTTGACAACAATCAGCTGACTGATGCTTGATACAGTGGTATGGGAGACGTGGAGGGTCTCCAGGAACACTAACTTGCTGATCCATATTTGTCACGTCCCGGTCCTGTCGCCAGCGAGCTTTCAGTGGAATGAAGCAACTCACTGCACGAATTTACTAGGACACTACACTCGACGTGCTGATTGACAGACAAATGGAATTGAACATGAAGTCGAAGGTGATTCGAAATAGTGAAATCGGGCAACCGACACAGAACCCAGACCAATTCACTCAAGTGCTGTGCTACCGCTTCACTACACCTTCGCGATTCTTCGAGATCTTTCTCCCTTCTCTACTTCGCCAGGCGCAGCAATTGCACTCCGCACCGTTCCCTCCGCCTCAGCCCGACTGCGCACCACCAGCAAAGCCTCATCGCAGGTGAAACCGGCCGCTCTCACCATGCCAGGCCGCAACCCACCACAACCCCCACCTCTCCCCCGCCGCTTCCCACCCACACCGCGCCACCCGCGAGTAGCAAAACTTCCCTCTCCACCCCAATACCGTGAACATTCTGGCTACTTTCATTACTACCGGGCCTCCCGCATAGTCGATCTCCCCTCCCACGCTAACGGACTACAACCCCCTTCATGGGCTGTCAACGAGCCCCTACGGCGCTTCACCCAACTACAAACCGTACTCACCCTCGAAAAAGCGCTACTCATCAACACGCCGTTCACCGGAGAGTACTACCCCTCGCGCCCAGAACGCCCGAGGTCACTGCCAAAGAATTTGCGATGGTCTACGTATCCGCATCCGCAGCGCCAGTACGAGCAGTACCAGAAAGTGGCCCTCGCAGTGTTTGCGAGGTTTGATACTGAGAAGAATCGGGTGTGGCTCGCTGCCCGCAAGATTCACATTGCGGAAACAGAGGAAGGACGTCGGGCGGAGCTGACTTGGATCAGTTTGGAGAATTGGGGTTTGCTTGAGAAGGTGCTTGTAAAGCCGGGGTTTCAGGTCTTTGTTCCGAAGAAGGTGTTTACAATGGACGGTGTGCTCGATGCGGAGAAGGTTAGGGGAGGGTGGCTTGATATGATTGTGAGGAGTGAGGAGAGAGCAAGGATTCGAGAAAGTGGGCTGGGGAATACGCCATAGTGTGGTGGAAAGTGTGTAAACTTGAGAAAAGAGGGAGTTATGGGGACTAGCATGGTACGGTGGGTAGTTGGTGGGTGTACAGTGGTCGTGGTGTGATCTGAGTTCACCACTCTCAAAGAACAAATATAGCAGTCGATTGCGTATATGTCCAGATATCATGCTAAGAGACTTTGCCCCCGAAATGACAATATTTGGTTGGGGGGATAGGGCTTGTTGAAAAGACTTTGGGGAGGCTTCATGCTGACTAGCCAGTTGTAGCGCACTAACCTCAGGACACTCCTGGGGATTACGGTCTCTACCAGGAGATTGGCGTAATCAAACGTCCTGACGGGAAACAGGGAGACTTCGCCAATCTATGCACCAGGAACAGAGGTGCTTTCGTTTTACCCGTCTCACCGCTATCCGTCCGTCTTATCACCCAACAACCCCACCAACTTCTTACCCCTCTATCCTGACCAGGCGGTCAACTCATTCCATGTGATTTGATGACTTCCTCGGCATGGAGGCTAATGGACATGCTAAGCTGGCTGACAGGGTTTCCGCGCACCCCTAGTTTCCGCGCACCCGTAACAAAAGACGCGTATTTTATCAACTCCTATTATAGTTGCCACTCTATACACATAGATTAAAAAGTAGTATTAGCTGCTGCCCTCTCTGTAGTTACGACACCTCTCTTAGCCCTAGGCCTAGAGTTTTAAGCCTCTCTAGCAGTTGCTTAATTAATTGCACGCTTAATACTCTCTACGTTAGTAAATCTCTAGTTATTATTTATAGTAACTTATTTACGCTTCCTCTAAGAGCTAGTAGTCTCTAGTTAATACTATAGTTAAGAGATCTCTAATTCCTATCTTACTACTAGACTATTAGTAATAGCTAGAGCCTTACTTACTTTCTAGAATAGTTACTACGTAGGTTTTAATAGATTTTCTAACCTCTTAATAGTCTGCTAGGCCGCGTACAGGTTCTAGGGCTTTTAAGGGGTATAATAGAGAGTATTAATTACCTTAAGGTTCTAAGATAGATGTAGAGGCGTTACTAGCCTACCTGTAATCTATAATATATAAGTTATCTAATTAGAGTTATAGAGAATAAGGCTAGCAGCGCGCTAGCTAGCTTATATTACTCTCTCTAAGAGGCCTTCCTTTCTAGCTAAGTAATAGTAGTAGTGTGACGCCTCTCTGCACCAGAGACCCGCCGGGCATGCCTCGGCCATACCTCGGCACGTGATTGTTCCTATATAGCTTTGCTCCTACGTATCCTTACTCCTTAAGGATTTATCTGTCTATTAAACCTATATATTACTTTACTACTTATCCCTCTATTACTATATACTCTTATAATTTAAATCCTTCTAACTCTCTTTAGACGTAATAGCTAAGGTAGGTAGAAAATAAAGCTTTCTATTTTATTACTAATAAAACTATTAATAATAATTCCTCTAAACTAGCGTTTTTAGAATTAGTAAAATAACTAGAATAAAAGCTAGCGCGTAAAAGGGCCGCGTAGGTTCTAGCTAGGCTCTAGAGATATTCTATATAGTTCTTAAGACCTAGCTTACTATAGAGTAAATATAACACTAGCTACGTAACTAGTAGCTAGGCTTTATAAAAAAACTAGATAAAGAAGATAAACTTTATAACCTAGAAAATAACTTAGACTTTAAGAAAGACTAAGGCCTTCTTAGACCTACTAACTACCTAGTACGTCTACGTAAAGACGTTAGTATATAGGCGTTCTATACTATTAGTAGTATAGGTCTACCTTTATCTACTAGTAGAAATAAACTAGTAACTTATAGAGACTATAATAATTATAGGTAATACTCTAATATAGATAAGGCGTTAACCCTTCCGTTTTAAGGTAATAAAATAAAAATAACGCGTTAAAGATTTAACTAATTTATAGTAGCCTATTAAATAAAGCTATTCTAGAAATAGGTTTAATTATAAAGAAGTAGCATACTCTAAGCTAAAATTAATAAAGTAAAGGCTATTTATAATACCTTTTATAATAACTTTAGTACTTCTCTAGTAACGCTACGTAATACTACTAGTATTTTTATAGAAAATATATATAAGGCTATCTAAAGTCTAACCTAAGCTAGAAACGCTTCTAAACTTAGAAAAGTAAAGAAACTCTTATCTATTTAGTAGATTAAACGTTAGATTAAATATATTAACTACTTTATAGACGTTAACTTTATAACTAAAGATTATACCTAATACACCTAATAGATTATTACGTTAATTAAATTTAACACGTACTAAAATATTCTTAATTAAAAGGTTAATAATTAGACTCTAACTACTTAGGTATAAGTATAATAGTAGGTCTAAAGCCTTATAGAAGACTCTATTCTTATAAAGTATAGAAACTACTTTTACTTTTAAAACTTAAAGTAGTAATAGAAGAATAAGTTTAACTTCTTCTATAACTACTTTACTAACTAGTAAGCTTTTCTTAACCTAGACTTCTTTAAGAGGCCCTAGGGTAAAATAGCAAAGGTCTTCTTTATTTAGGCCTAATATTCTAAGCTATTAAGATATAAGGTATAGAGGGCTAGGCAGCTTAAGAATATTACTAACTAGAACTCTTTTAAGTAAGCTATTAGGAATATAGAGATAGCTCTAGAGGTTACTAGGTCTATCTTAGGTACTTTTTAACTATAAGCTAGTAAAACATTATTTATAAATAGAAAGTATAAAGTATTATTACCTAAGAGTAATAAGTAGAAGCGCCTAAATAAATAAAAATTATCTAAGAGTAGCTTATAGAACTATCTAGATTCTACCTATAGTATAACTCTATCTAAACCTAATAGAGAAGTAGGTTCTTTAAAGAATTATTCTAAGAAAGATAAGAAGCCTTACTAGAAATAACGTAGTAGTAACTAGAAGCTAGATAAGTCTAATAACTAGGTAAAAAAAGAGAAGTTTTAGTAGTAACTCTTAATACCTAGCTACTAGAACTAACTAAAGGTAATACCTAACTCTAGTTAGTAGTTAATATTTAACTACTTAACCCTAATAGAGTCTTAGTAATATTATAGGAACTTTTTAACTCTAAAGCTAAATTAAACCTTATTTAAAAGAAAATAGTAATTTAGCTATAAATTCCTCCTATTAATTATATAAAGCTATAGGTAAATATAATTAACTAAACTACGTTATAGCTTAGTTTAGCCTACTTCTTAATACTTATATACTATAATAGCCTAGGTAAGTAGTAAACTATAGGCCTCTAAATCTTTTAAGTAGTATAGTTTAATAACTTTAACTTTATTCTAGGCTACCCTTAGTTAGCTATAGCTAACTCTAAGATTTAGTATAGTACTAGCACCTTTAAGTAGTAGCCCTAGGAAGCTAGTAAGAAGCGTATTAAAATCTAAAATCTAGTATTACTTCTTAAGGGACTAGAATCTAGAAAAAAGGCGTATACGCTTTACCCTTAAAACTTTATAGCTAGAAGCCTTTTAAGAAAGGAAGCTACTTTTATTAAAAGTAAAGAAATAGTAGAGATGCTATAGTATCTTACTAATACTTCTCTAGCTATAGCTACCCCTAGTAGTAATATCTAATAGAACGCTAAGTACTAGCGTCTACGTAGACTCCTCTAGCTAAAAGAATAGATAGCTAAAATACTTAAATATATAACTAAATATATTAAAGACTACTTAGAGCTTAGGAACCTCCTATAGATTACTAGAGTAAGAGTCTTCTATTCTATATATAATAGTTATTTAAACTATGCTAAAATTTATCTAGGTAAGAACTATAGTAGTTCTAAGAGGGCTCTACCTAGGTCCTATAATAAGGCTAGTAAGAACTAACTTTTTATAGAAGAATAAGCTCTTATTCTAGAATACCTCTAGAATTAGCTTTACGTTTTTAATGCTAAAGGGGCTACGCACATTCTATAGAATTTAGAGTATAACTACGCTATTAACCTAATAGAAGAAAAGAACCTACCTAATCTACCTATTTATAACCTCTCTAATTGCGAGCTAGATATTCTCTAGGACTACCTTAACTCTACGCTAGAGAAGGAATAGATTAGGCATAGTAAATCTTCTACTAGTACTCTAATTCTCTTTATTCTAAAGGCGAATAGTATAATACGCCTCTATATTAATTACTATAGATTAAATAAGGTTATAATTAAAAATTATTACCTAATTCTATTAGTTAGCAAAATACTTAACTAGCTTTTAAAGGCTAAAGTCTTTAGTAAACTTAATCTCTATAATGCCTATTATAGGCTGTAGATTAAGAAGAGGAATAAGTAGAAGATAGTGTTACGACTAGTAGGTTAAATAAGTAATAAGAGTAGTAATTAGTTACGCACCTAGGCACTAACGACGGGTACTAAGACATAAATACTAACTATTAGCATATTACGTAATTAATAGCCGCGCTAAGAACTATTAATAGCTCTAGTAGAAACTATCGCGACTGTTAATAGTCCCGCAACTAACTATTAACACTAGAGCTATATGTATATAGGAATAGCAGGAACCCTTATAGTTTCTAGTATTTAACTTATTTAATAATCTATTATTTAGATTCTTATAAGCATTATTAATTTAACAGTTTTATAACTTTAATACTAACTACCCTATTACTTACTTACGTAACTAATAACCTCCTCCCTATTATTACTTCTGCCTAAGAACTAACTTA
>MU005577.1:0-78050 GCA_010405425.1 Lentithecium fluviatile CBS 122367 | reverse complement strand
GCCCTAGCACGTAACTGGCCCTATATAGTCTTAGCCTTAAACCCCCTTACTCTGTAAGGATTCGTCTAATCTCTTAATATACCATGTACTTTCCATCTAGTTCTCTTCCTGCTGCCAGTGCCCTTACAGCTATATAAACATTATAGTTATAGTTAATAGACTATTAAAGTACTAATATAATTCTCTATATATTAATAATAGTTCTTATAATAGTAGAACTATTTCTCTAATTTATTTAGGTTTATTATAGCCTACCTAATATAGTATTTAATTAAAAATATAGTTTATTTTTATCTTTTATAATAGACGCTATAAATAACTAAAGATTTAAATCTAACTCTTTACTAATTTCTACTCTAAGAGTAATAGATAAACTAAGAATATAAACGCTATAATAGAATAAGTTCTCTAAGTATTTATAAACTATTAATAAGACAACTAGATATATTAGCTACTAATAGTATAATTTAAAGCTAATAATATAACTTCTAAATTAATATAAGTTTCTCTATTTCTTATAAACTATAGATAATACCTCTAAATAGGTTTTAAAATCCTAATAAATATTATTTACCTAGTCTATTAGGCACTGCAGATAGCTAATATAAATAAGATAATTAAAAAGATATATAATATAACTAACCTAATAGATAAGCTATAATAAATTATTATAGAAGCTAGCTAAGTTTCTAAAAGAGACTAAAGTAGTTAAGTAATTCTATACTTAATATCTAAATAAACTAATACCTAGTAGCTTAGCAATCTAACGCTTAATAAAAAAGAATAAAGAGAGAATACTATTATAGTATTCTCTCTAGATTTTCTAATACTACTAAGTTTTACTTATACTATTAATAGTATATCTAGAACTATTCTTTAAACTTTACTCTAGCTAGTAGTTAGTTTATGCACTAAAGTATAGACTATTCTTTTAAGTATTTCTACTTAATACTTATTATACTATTTCTATTCTATATATAACGTCTTATATTTACCTAGATATTATATATAGTAATTAATTAGTCTTTGCTATAAGAAGTAAGAGCCTACCCGTTGCGTTTTTATAATACCCTTAGGCGCTATTTCTAGTATAAATAGCTAGCGTAATTACTTAAAATCTATCTCTTTTAACGTCTACTCGTTCTCTAAGATTGTATAGAGCTAATTAGGTACTAATTAAGCTAAAAACTAAGTTATTTATAGGCTCTATCCCTTAAATATTATAGCGCAGCGTATTTTCTATCCTATAGCTAATACAGCCTTAATTATTAAGACCTACTTATAATTCTCTAGAGACTTAATATAAGCCTTCTTTTTCTAACTAGAAGCTATTATCTAAGAGTTAACATCTACTTCTAGGGCGACGCTAGTCTTGTTAATATTCTAGATATTCTCTGTTTGTACGCCTAGCCTAATTCTTACGCGCTTAAAGAGCTTAAGAAACGCGCAGATTTGTTCTAGTGTAGCTGCCTTAGCGCGACTAGTATCTAGCTTTCTCTCTATAACAGAGGCGACGCGAGGGTTGCGCTGTATGAAGTGTTGTATCCACCGCTTGCCCAGAGGCTCGACGTCGCCGTTCATACGGAGAATTTAGGTCGCCATTTCTCGCGCGCGCGCGTGTGAGGGAGGGTAGCCATTCGTATCCTGCTTAAGGATCTACTCTACTAGGAAGTTCTCTTAATCTGGCGTTAATCGTTGTGGATTAGCATAGCTGGCGTGGCTGTTCGTCGCGCCACTAAGTCGATCGCGTAGGGTGGATGGAGGAATACCGTACGCCTTAGCAGCGGCTCGTTGGCTTGTAAAAACACCAGCATTAAATTGCGCGATAGCTAATTGTATGCTCTGCTCGCGGGCATCCATATTGAACGAGAGGGTTGATAGTTTACGCGTCTTTTGTTACGGGTGCGCGATTTGGTGGGGGTGCGCGGAAACCCTGTCAGCCAGCTTAGTCAGAGTGGATTGGGCAATTGACGAGCATAAGCTGGGTAAGAGTGAGTGTGGTGGTACGAGTGCGGGGAGGGTGCGGAATGCTGTTGCCTGACGAGATGGAAGGGCAGGCATTAAAACACTACTTTTGAAGAGTGGTACCAATAAGTGCAAGTGAACGAGAGAAAACACGACAGTTCATGGTCAAAGACAAATGTGGGAGATAACTCCATGTGCGGCATGTAAATGGCTCACCTTTACTCATAACTCACCACCACCATACTGAAGGTCCAGGATCAACTCATGTATCACCGAACCTGACCTCAAAGACTTGCGTTGGTAAATCGCAAGCACATCAATCTTGCGGTGAGCGCTGAAAACTTTAGCGTCCCTCCAAAAACCTCAGCTGCATTCTCGCCGTGCCAGTCAGATGGCAACTCTCGCTCAGGCGGAACCTCCAGTTTCGAGGGAGTCCTTCCAGTTGAATCCCGCGCCACTCAGAACTCTATTGTCCGTTCAAAGAACGTTCAAAGAATTGCTATATTCGGTGACGCTCGGGTATTGCGTGTTTCCGGTATTCGTTATGGCTGTGGCGATGACTGTCTCGGAAAATTTGAATGCTGCTCCAGCTGGTGTGGCGCAAGACAAGGGATCAGGGATATAGGACAGTTAGACCGGGTGATTGTTCCTGCATCGAAACGGTGATCACCTGTCTTTTGGAGGAATTCGCGGAGGAAGCGTCGGGGCGAAAGGTGAAGGGTTAAAGCCTGCGAAGAACCTTCCACGCTAGAGTGAAATCAGCTTAGCGGACGAATATATCCATCCCAGTCACCGCAGCCTCAGATGCATCTGTTGAGTCCCGACTTGACCTCCAACACCACCAAAGACTAGACAACTACATCTAGCTGCATATCAAGCATGACCCATCATGTTGTCCCAAGATATACCCCGGCAGACGCGTAGGACACGCATAGTCTGTATCTCTGACACGCACTGCCAAACGCCTAAGTTGCCCAAGGGCGACGTACTAATTCATGCCGGCGACTTGACCAATCAGGGGAGTTATTCGGAGTTGAAGAAGACAGTTGACTGGTTGGAAAAGGCTGATTTTGAAGCCAAAATTGTTGTTGCTGGTAGGCCAGCGACCATTCCTGTCGTGATGTGAACTCACCCCAAATAGGAAACCACGATATCACGCTCGACTCAGGATTCTACAAGGAACACGGCTCCTCATGGCGATGGCCCCAGCCTCAAGACCCCGACGCGTGTCGAAGGCTGCTTACACAGTCAAAGTCCATCACTTATCTAGAGAACGAGGCCGCGAAGATCTACCTAAATGTAATGAATGGCCCGAGAACATGCTTCAAAGTGTATGGCAGCCCATGCACGCCCAAGGCGTGGAATTGGGCTTTCCAATACGAAGCCGAAGAAGCGACCAATCTATGGGATACGATCCCCCAAGACACCGATATCGTGGTGACGCATACCCCTCCGAAGGGCCACTGCGACGCGGCTACGAAGGACGACCGATCGGGCTGTGGAGTCCTCCTCCAAGCTCTGCACCGCGTCCGACCAATGCTAGCTGTTTTCGGACACATCCACGAGGCACGTGGAGTAGAACGCGTACGGTGGACGCCCTCCCCAGATAATGGATGCCTGGTAGAGGAGTTCGAAGTGTGGAAGGACCCGGGGGTAGGGAGCAACAAGCAGTCACTAGTCAGTTTGACTACCAAAGGAGGTTGCCCTCCGGGCAATGGGAGCAGGCTGACACGTCAGAGCCGCATCCTCACATTATCTCAGGGCGAAGACGGCTGTGGGGGCCAGCCTGCTGCGCAGGCATCTGGAGTCCTTCAGCCTTTTACTCTTAAATCAACCTCACGCCCGGATGGCGTATCGCAGAGTGAGGCAAAGTTCAGGGCAATGCTAGGAGGCGCATTCGAATATCGCCAAGAGGGCGCCGCAAGCGATGTCGGACTCGCAAAAGACGCGCCCGACGTGGAGGCTACTGAACGAAAGGAGACTGTCATGATCAATGCTGCGTTCTTAGGCCCGCGTCTTTCCGGTACTGCGTCGAAGGTGTTCAATAAGCCCGTTGTCGTCGATGTCGATCTGCCGGTTTGGTGCTTCGACACAGATGCAGAATGATGTCGGGCTGCGGAGATCTGGGTAGCGATCTTTATGATCTCATGTGTAGCACCGATCCGCTTCCCACCACAAACGCAAACTCTTTCAACCATATGTTTGCGAAAATTCTACCTAATCACGACGACCCACGTAGAGGGTGTTGAGAGCGGCCTCAGGACGAGCTTGCCGCCATTGGACGGGGTGGTGAATGTCTTGCCCCGCTTCGCGCGCCATCCCCCGCACCGTCCCTTATCTACCCACTCACACGGAGCCTCTACTGCACTCTAACGTCTGCCATCCGGGACGGATCGAAATGAGTAAATGTCTGCCTGGCGATGCAACCGCCCGGCCCATCAGGGCAACGAGCCAGGGCAAGCTCGCGAAGCGTCGCTCTCGACAGGGAAAGCCCCGCCACGGATACGGCATCGCACGCAGTGCCTCGTGACGGTCGCTTATCCCACGCCGCTGTCTCGGGGTGCAAGCTCGCTCGCCATGTGCAGCCCGGGCGTGATGCCATGCCGAGGCCATTGCTTCGTTTTTCGGCTAGCCACCGTCGCCAGTTAGTCACGTCTTGCTCTGCTTTTCGCAGGCGAGCTGAGCATTTTACTATTGAAGGACAGGCTTGACAATCGACTCGTGGAATACTTCTTTTCGATTCTGGATCGCTGCAGCTGTGTCTTGTCGTGCCTATCAGGGCGTGCGCTGCAGCAGGTCCCGAAACGCTCCTGGGGGCGGCCCCGCGAGGTGATTGGGCGTATGTTTCTAGCCGCTGAGTCCGGCGATGCAAGACGTGCATTGCAGGTCTCGCGGGCGGCTTGCGCGATTCGAAGGAGCTCACGGCTGTCCGGGGAGGCATTTCTGGGAGTGGATGGGAGGGTGCTGGCTGTGGGCCGACGTGCTGCACGTTGAGAGCGACTGGCGAGTGGGCTGCACCACGCAGCGCCGGCGACAGGCTCGGAGCATCAGCAGCTGTCGAACGATGTGGACAGAGGGATATAGTGCGGAGCCCAATACCCTGACCATGACCATTTGGCGCATGGATGATGGCGAGGGCCGCTGCTTCAGGTGCCGGGAGATGCAGGTGCGCTGATGAAGGGTGAGCACCAGGGCAGTTGCAGCGCAGCAGATATCCGCAGCCAGCCCCGTACCCGTAGGCCTTGGGTAAGAAGCCTCGAATGGGTGAGCAGCCCAGTCCGTCTAGGGACGCCTTGTCGAGCCTCGTCTGCGAATAATCCCCCATATTACCACCGCAGCGACCCCGAGGTGTCCGCCCCCAGGCTGACGGTTGAATTCCCCTCTTACCATTACTCTGTGTATTCTTCGCTTCGACTTCACCTTGCTGTTGTTCCGCGCTCCGGCAAACGGTACTCCATCTGTGTCTCTGGGCGTCCTTCCGTTCCGGCCGTGACGTCGTCTTCACCGCTTCCCCGTCCGCAGCAACCATTACTCGGCCGACCAACGCCAAAACAATCGGAGCTGGGCGAGGACACGCAAACGCAGGACACAGCCGCAGTTCTTCTAGGAATTTCGGTGCGAACAACTGCCGCTTATACAAGCCTTAATCAACAGAAGCCCTTTTTTGCCACGACCTTCGCCGGTGTTCTGAGACGCCTTAATCAGCGATCGCATCAGATCCTGTCACGACACGCGCAAACTGGGCACACCACGCAGCACCACCAACTACCCCCGTCGCTGGACGTCGTCTCTCTTTCATTAAGATCGCCAGAATACAGAGCGCCCGCCGTTCGTCCATCATTGACCATTGCAGCCACTGCCCGCGCCCCCGTTCCTGAGCCGGGCCACGTACTACCGCCACTCGACCTGCATTATCCCGCAGCCTCTTGCACGTGCTTTAGGGACGCGCGACGACTTCAGGATTTCCGCCGACGCCGCAGCACTTATAAACACCCGCCACCATTCTCTCTCACTAATCCTCGCCCCCATCGCCTGCCATGGAGTCACTTCTTCCGCCCGACCCTTACAAAGCGTTGGGCGTGCCTCGCGATGCCGACATTGCCCTCATCAAGAAGACCTTCCGCAAGCTGGCCCTCAGTTGTCACCCCGACAAGGTCGCAGACGAGTCGTTGAAGCAGCGGAAGCAGGAGGAGTTCCACAAGATCAACCAGGCCTACGAGCTCATCGGGGACGAGGCGAGCCGCCAACGGTACGACGATGAGTACAAGCTGGAGCAGCTCCACAAGGAGAAGCTTGCGAGAGGTGGCGCGAAGATGTCGGAGCCCAGGACAGCCCGCTATGATGTACGAACACAGGCACCCGCAGGAGCGACATTTGCGACAACAACCGCCCACCGCTACGAGGAACACAAGCCCTCGCGCTCCTACGACGACCGACGCTACGACGACCGCTCCCGCAAGTACGACACTTACGAAGCGTACCCCAAGACAAGCTCCTCGTCGCGACCCTCCCGCGAGAAGGAGATTCCGATAAAGGTCACCAGGGTGTCCGCAGACCGAACGAGATCCGACCACAAGAAGTCGCGCGACAAGGATGAGCGTAGAGAGCGAGACCGCAAGTACGCGTCGGTCGAGGAGGACTCCTCCGCCGACGAGAAGAGACGCTACGAAGCCGACTACAAGAGACGCAGCGACGACGCCCGCAAGCGACAGGAAGAGGAAGACCTGCGTCAAGCCGCTGCCGAAGCCCGACGAAGGGCAGAGGAGCGACGGTCCTACGACGAGAAGTACGACCGCCAGCGCAAGCTGAGCGAGATGGAAAACGACGCCGTCCGCTACATCCACCGCACCAAGCTCGAATCGGAACGCCCGTCGCCCAGCAGGACCAACTCGTCGCGAGACGTCCGTCCCGATTACTACGAGAGCCGTTCTCGACGGGACCGCCCCGAGGCTCCCCGCAGGTCATCCGCGCGGCCGAAGGACCACCCAGTGTCGTCGGGTCGCGACCGAGAACGAAAAAGCATCGAGATCGTCGATTGGGATGAGGCGAAGATTCCGAGCTTCAAGCACTCGTCTTCCTCGCCGGCCGAGATACACGTGCCGCGCGCGTCGCCCCAGCGCTCCTACACTGAGTCATCCCGCGACCACCGCCGCCCGGAAACATCGCCCCCCAGATTCCGACGCTCTGAGACGATGCCTACTGCACCCCACTCGTCATCACGCCGAGCCGACGCGACCGTTTCTCGCCCATCTACTCTCCGTGAGTCAGTCACACCCCATGACTCTGGTTCCAGCAGCCCAGATGCGTACCCCACAATCCCAGCCCCGTCTACGACCAAGAAGTACTACTATCCTACGCCCAATGGCGGTGTTCGTCTAAGTCCGGAGGATGTGGGTGTGGCAAACGGACATCGCACCATCCTCCGTGAGCCTGAACGCCACCGCACGCGCTCGCCCTCGCCGCTAACGCGACCTCCCATGGGAGCCAATCGCCCGATCGACCCATCCACAAGCTATACTGCCGCTGCGCCCAAGGTCGCTGCACCCCCTCCACTCGGCCGCTCCGCAACCATGAACGTCGACCCCGTCCGTACTTCCGAAGACCGCGGTCGTCGTCTCTACGGAGAAGTCCCGTCTGATAAACTGAGGCGCGAGAACGCGAGACGCCAGACGAGCTTTTCGCCTGACCAAGTCTCGTACAGCTCCAAGATCGGCCCCGAGGATATCAGATGGAGTGCTCCACGGGGACGAGATGCGGGGCTGGACAGAGATCGAGAGTATGCGAAGCCTATGCTGAATAGACACGCTACGTATGCTTATTAGTGGATGCTGACTTTGTGTGTGTCGAGGGAATTTGAAAGATTTCGTCCGAGCGGCTACGGATGGTTGAGGAAGAGAGTTATTTGGTACGAGTGATGGGGCTTGAGGAGGCATCATGTGACCGATCGAAGCGGTTGGTCCAACAGTATACGCACGCATGCCTGGTTCGGCATTGCGGATGAATTTCAGCGGGATACCCATGCCTGGCTCTCGACAACCCTTTTCCCGGAGTTTTGAGGTCCCTTTATTGGCGTTCGTACGGCCACGTGGCTGCATCTGTTCCGGATGTCGAGAGACCAGGCCTATTCCTCGGGAACCTTGCTTTTTATTGCGCCATTGTTTGGTTTTCGAAACTTCAGACTCCCCCTTAAGTCTACCCCGCCTTCCTTCCACCAGCATACGATGGCCTGACGGACATGTCAACTCATTGTGGTGTGGTGGATGCTGGACGGGCGATGATACAGTGTAAACGATATGAATCTCCTTTCTTCACTTCTCTCCTCTCTTTCTTCCTCGGAACCTCTCCTTTGGGTGTGCTATCCTTTCTTGCTCCTGTCCTTTTTATCTATACAAACAAGTTTAAATGTTATGTGAGGGTGGGTTCCTGTCATCATCCCTGGCGTTGGTGTGCGAGGGATGGGCATACTGTTCGCTTGCTTTTTTGGTACTTTGCTTCTGTCTCTGTCGCTTTCGAGCATTTTACGATGGAACGCTCGCTATGATGGGTATTTTCGCTGCATATGATATATGACTTCGACCGCCGGGATGGGGTGTAGGAGGGGGGGGGAGGCGGGGAAGAGGAGGTGGTAGGAAGGAAGCTTGTGGGGATGGAGGGCGTAGAGTTTGATATACAACTCGAGCTCCGCTTGTGTCTAGGTATGAAATGAAATGAGCATTTATATGACAATCGGCACAATTATTCATTTTGCTGATCACGTGCACATCTTACACAGATATCTACTACCTGGAAATGCTTGTCCAGAGGGATTGCACCAACCCCAACGCAGAGAACCCACGAGACCCAAAACAACAGTGGCATTATATCGCCTGTCCCCGTCCCGATCTGTATGTAAATCCCCAGCCTTTCTGGGCCCCAGAATCTCCAAGGTCAATACGAGCTTAGTCTACCTAAAATCTTACCGGTCCACTGTTGATACCTGGTACATTACGAGTCAAACATACCAGACCATCGCTATCAAACCTGATAGGCCGGTTCCCCACATCATCTACCAGATCGTCCGTTCTTTGGGATTACCCCGAGTTACTCTTTTCGTAATATTACCTCCTACTCGGTGCCGCGGTGGACTGTTTGTGAACTTTAATGATGACGCCCTGCCTTGTAATAGGCTGACATTGTTTGTGAGCATGGTCATCCGGGCGCTGGGGGAATAGGTGGACTAGGGTTGGCGCGACTGGGGAGTACCGTGGGAGAGAGGAAGAGTGGCATCAGCAGCAACGGCCCGTATAAATGCTGCCAGTCCCCCTCTCCAAAAGAAAACCTCAGCAACTCTTCCTGCATCCATAAATTACAGATTCCGCTCTCCCTCCACCATCCAGCCTACCAGCATACCACCCATCCAAACCCACAAAATGAAGTTAACCCCCTCCCTTTCCCTCATCATCATCGTGATCCTAGCACCTCTCACCAACGCCACTATATACGTAAGTCCTCTGACCCTCCCTGTACACTTTTACACCTGCATCTCAACGTCTCTAGTGCGGCACATGCGCTTTCAGTGGACAGTACTGCGACGCTGCAGGCGCATACCGTGTCTGCTGGGGGCAGCAGGGCTGTGGCGGGGTTACGGCGTGCCCTGGGGGTTGCTGGTGGGGTCCGGATAATAAGGATTATGGGTGGTTAGCGCAGTGTTAGGGATGGAAGGGATGGAAGGGACGGAATGGACATATGTGTTTATTATGCTTCCAGGAAGTGAGCGTGCAAGTGTAATGAGTTGCAATCAGATCTCCTTTTGTGGGCGCACCCACGACCAAGACAGCTTGAGCTGTCACTCAGAGACATATGAATCCAACTCTTGGCCTTGTCCTTTGAACCACTCCGAATCTGACTCTAGCTCTTTTCACGTCCTTAGGTACGGGGTCCAGTCCATGCTCCCAGCCATCTACAACATTGTCCAGCGCCCTGTTTGCTCTACTTGTAGCCACTGTCCTAATAAATCCGAGACTCGAGCACCCGCCATTCTTCAGCATAGCTCTTATACCAAGAACCACGGCGATGATGTCGAGTAATGCGGCAACGCCATAGGTAGCCGTGAGTACATGCCAATCATAACTCCAAACATTCTCGGCACCCCGGATCTCAACGTCGACCGTATCGGCTTGGAAGTACAGAAGCTGTGGTGTTAAGCTCAGGAGACCGACCGTGATATTGAAGTGCAGGCCTTCTATCGCTGTTCGCAGATCTTGCACCGGTTTCTGGGCCATCACACTACGGCACTGGAATTTCGACTGCAGTGGGAAGGGTAGGTCTTGTACCAGCGCCGACATGGCGAGCCCGGTGCTGTCAGTTTCGGTCATGCGGCCGTTGGGCATGATACTGCCGCTAAGGAGAGAGTACAGGGTTTGGTGGATGACCCAGGCGGGGTATGTGTCGGTGTTGAGGTTGAAGGGTTCGTCTGTGAGACTGGTGTAGTTCACGGGGTTTAGATAGCTTCGGCTACGTATTAACGATATGCCTTTATAGTCTTAAGGAATAGCATGGAAACCAACCTGAGTGAACCATCTACGGTCTGCTGGAAGTCCTGATACGTCCTCTTAAGCGAGTATGTCGCGTTGTATGACTGACACATAAACACATGACGTTCCCACGCTTCATCCGGAACTGGGGTCAAATTGAATCCCAATTCATCAGTGCTCCGATACTCCTGAAGTAAGTACTGATACAACACCCACAGCTTCCCGTCCCACCACGGCTCAGCATTAATGGCGCAACTGTCGAGTCTGTCCCCAGAGGTTCCGGCACACACATCTCCCGAAGAGTTTTGAGCAACGTACCAGTTCGCCACAAACGGATCGAGCGTGATAGGATCAAAGTAGCCGCCGCAAGCTCCGTTGCCGTAGAACGACTCGGTGCAGAAAGGGTTTCCAATTGCGTCGTTCCGCATAAAATCTACGTCGTCACATTTGTATGCAGGACCGACGAAGGACTGTGAGAACGAGCAGTTGGCGCCACATGGAGATGGGGCGTCTATGATTGCTTTTCCGTATAGGGTGTTGGAGATGAAGCTGGTTGCTGGAGGGGACGGCTTGATGTACTGTTGAGGGATGGCGCCCGTGCCAGCAGTATTGGCTAGTGGGAGCGTGAATAAGGGTGTGGTTCCGTTGTATTGGACGTCGGTGAGCGGTCTTGAGAAGTTGAGGGTCTGGATGGGTAAAGCAGTCGCAGTCTGGACGCGAACGTTGTTTTGGACCGATAAGCTACCGGATATCAGGATCGGGACTAATGAGAGAGACCTGAGGATAGTAACGTCAATTTGAGGTGTTTTGCACTTGGGTGTACTCACCAAAAAACAATGGCAATTGCGGAAGCCAACTTGGCGTGCACGATCATTTCTCCGTGGAGAAAAGAGCTCGCCTCACCACGAAGTGCAAATAGAGCATCAACAACGCCAATAGAGAGGGGCTTAGATCTCAGAGTCTGCCACACCCGCTGCGAAAATGCCACTCCGATGGAGATGGAGAAAGAAGAGCTTCGCGAGAAAGGCGATCGCTGTACCACTACGTATAATCCACTAAGGTCAAGTATTAAAGATAACGTCTAATTTGGGATAAATGCATAGTGGTATCAACTTACAGATTGATCTAGCGCCTCGCGGCCATCGAGATAGGAGTAATAAAGATGGTGTCCAACGCCCACCGCTACACCTAATAGACAGCACAGAAAAAGCTGCACGGTCTGCCATTGCTTCCACCACTCCCCTGGTAAGTGCCGCTCAGAAGTATCCTCGCGCCATCGAGATCCAATTCGTGGCTCAGTCTGGTCTCTGTACTGCTCGGCCCCATAATTCGTGTAGTACCCGGCGCTGTAGGACATGTTTGAACTAAGAGGTGGGGTTGTGCAGGAGGAAAGGTGACGATACATGGTTAGGATGTTATAGGAGAGGAATGGTTTGGCCCCTTCGCTTGGCTGTATTGATTCTCGCGTGTTGCTGTCCTGTGGCGTTTGTGGAACCGGCGTGGCGTTGAACAACTCCAATCATGTGCGGCAGTTTCAGCCGTACGTGCTTCTTACACTTCGTTCTCTGGACGCCTGCGAGCTGCTACTGGGGATATGCGTGATCGTTTGAAGAACAGCCGACCAGACGACGGTTTGAATACAAAGGATCATTAGCCGGGAGATCCATATGCCAGCAGAGGCTTCTTAAGATATCAGCTCTCGAAGGGTACCACGCTGAAAACAGGACTACGACAGCATGCACACACATGCAAGACGAAAGCGAGAAAACGAGTCTAGGTAATTATATCTCCGATGTCAACATTATCAGTAACTATCCGTAAGCTTCGGAACCCGCATATGCAGCTCCTACATTCGCCCCTAGAGATACAGTGAACAACCTGCATCTTATCACATAGTGACTTTAAGAGATGCCTAGTATCGGGCGCACTGTCGGAGACTCGGCATTCCCAACAATCCGATATCCGCCGCAGGAGATGCACACCAAAGTCGAAGACAAACCAACAGGAACAACACGATGCGCACGATCACGTCAAACGTCACAAGACAGAATTGGAACCAACTGAACGTGAAAAGTATAGATTCAATTCATCTACACGAGCTTCCCCACTTTCTCCACCGCTCCCACCACTAGACCCACCCAAAAGGACCAAAAGACGTGTGCATCGAGGCTTTCCGAACCCTTTTCCGAGCCCTTGCCTTCCAAACCATTCAACGAGTTAGACTCCAAGGCCTTGCATTAGCCTTTCCGATTCTTGTCCTATTCACAAGGACACCCAGCCCAATAACTCCGGAAAAGACAAACGAGATGAGAAAACAGGAGATGCTCTGGCTGCGTCCCAGCCCTTTGTATCCTATGTACAAGCGGGAAGGAAGCGTAGGGGTGTAACGCCGTTGGCGCGTACATAATAAGGGAAAGCGAAATCAAGATAGTAAAAGAAGTGACATCGATGGATGCGTAGAGAGAGAGCGTGTGTGCGTTGTTGAAAAGGAGTCGATCGGAAAGCGGTAGAGAATGTGGTATGGGGAGGTTACAGAGTGCGACAAGACCGTCGGTAATAGATACTAGAGACTAGAACATTAAGTGTACGTAACTTGCACTCGCATTAACCTCCGCAAGGAGTCGTCGTTTGACGTAGCAAAGAGGGAACTGAAACCAAGGAGAGCAAAGAAGCAAATGATCCAAGGGAAAGGGTGGTAGTGATATGGCGCACAAAAGTGGGCCTTGCAGAGCTGCGGCCAGAGTATGCCACAGTGCAAAGTGGATGATTGCGATCAAGGAGCCGTTTGTTGATACGTTGTTCGTGATTCGGTGAGCGTGACCCAAACAAGCTGTGCTAGGGTTGGTGGCTTGGACGCTAGGCCCGAGTCCCGAAAGTAACGGTACCACCCGTACAGGGTGCAGAACCGTTGAGGCCGGGATATACCGTGGCTGCATGGGATGTTGATCCTGTTGTACAACCCAGAGTGGGTGCTCCGGAGACCTTCGCTCGGTGCAGACGTTGCCGCGGTTGAACGTCTTGCGCGAGGGAAGAGACCAAGATAGCCATAGCCGTCGTGTCCGACGGGAATCTGTTGAGTTGGAAGAGGTATCGGGTTGCCGGAGAGATCATAATATGTCCCAGATATTTCTAGTAATAGGACTGCTTCCTGTCTGGACAGGGCTGCGAGGGTCTTCCTCTAGCGATTTCTTGGGCGTCCACTGACGCTTTTCAGTCCATTCAGTACGGGTCTGGCCGTCTTTAACCGTCTCATTCGATGAAGCCGGGCTGCTCTCGTACGTCGATACCGGCAGCTCGAAATGGAACGGGTTTCGTGTGAACTCCTCGGCGCGAGGCGACATCAAGGCGTCAAGATCATCTGCGGCCTGTGGTGGGTGCGGAGTCCTATTAGGGAGCATAGCTTCCATCTCAGTCTGCAGCCTGTGAAGTCTTCGTTGTTCCCGCATGTTAGGAGAAGAAAACCTGGTTCGGATCCCACCTTCTCGAGGAAGAGTTGGTAGCAACAACCGGGAAGGAGTTGTTGGTGTGGCTGGCAGCTCCTTCGGGACCACGTCAAGCTTTGAGGCAGGCTCATTGACATGCGTGGAGATCAGCGGTGCTGACGAGGTACTGACGCTGTCAACCCGCCCCTCCAGATCCGCCGCCTTCAATTGGTTCAGATTCGGCAAAGGAGCCGGCGTTGCCTGCGTTGTGCTGTTGAGAGATGCAAAGCCGTTGACAGTTTCAGGCTGTTGGAGATGTGTTGGGGGTCGGATGGCCTGGATTGAGGGACGCCGAAGTTCCGGTTCTGTAAGCCGCGGAGGAGTCAATGATGGAAACTCAAAACGGGTAGGAGAAGTCAGTCCGAAGGGATCTTCATCTGCTATCCTAGGCTTCAGAGGCGTCATGTGGAATTCGGTAGCTCGTGGCGATGTGAGGTCTTCCTCGAGGACGTCGTCAGCGCGACCGAACATGTCCTTGGGGAACTCCGTCCGAATGGGTGACGCAACGTAGAATTCATGTGGGGACGCGGTTTTGGCCTTCGAATCGTAGTTTGCTTGCAGTGCGTTTATATTGAAGATTGCGGCCCGGGGAAATAGGGTCCCAAATGACTGGCGATTCTCGCCGGTATTCGAACCAAGTACAGGGAAGTTGGAGGACATTGGAGAAATCGGTGGAGGCGCTAGTGGCGGCTCATCCGACCTCGTGGACGACGGAGTGTCCAAGTTATATGACGGCGGCCAAGGGTTCAAATTGAACTCTGCCTTCCCTGGGGGCATTGATGGGTTGCCCGATGCGTGATCCGAGGCCAGCGTGGGAATGTTGAAGCTGGGAACGGCGGGAGACCGCAGCGCACCAAAGTCAAGAGGCTGCGGGGGAAGACGTAGCTCTGACGGATTGGGCGAGGTCCGTGGTCGTTCAGCTGGCATACTCTCGTGTCTCCTGAGCGGTAGCTGGCGAGAGAAATTTGGCACAGGAAGCGCGTTCAGCGATGCCTCTTGCCCAGACGGTTTATCTTCCTCTGTGGAAGCGAACACCGTATGGGCTTCAGATCGATCGTCGTCCGTAATTGAGAGCACAGGTACCAGTTGACCTTTGGGATCAACGTATGGTGTGGCGGTTGGGGAAAAATTTGGCGAGAGGTCGAATTGAGTTTGACTAGCAGCCCATGACTGCCGAAATCCAGGAGCAAAGATGGAAGAGCCTGAAGGGGCGGACAGAGGACCAGGGGAGATCATAAACATATTTCCGGTACTCGCACGCTGCATGCTCAAGTCGTTGGAATTGTCCGGTGGTAGAGGAGCGGTCCTGGGAGTCCTTGATCCGGTCGGGACATCTTTCTCGAACGGGGATTGTCGGTTGTTAGCAATTGAGACACCAGTTGGAAGGCCGGCGGATCGTCGCCCAAATGGTTGGTTGGGATAACGAGGGTCATTCGACTTTAGCAGCCCGTTGCGGAACTCTTGGAGTTGCATGATTAAGTTCATGTTGGGACCTATCCATTTGCTACGTTTTTTGACGATGTCATAGGCTTCCTGGACACTCATACCCGGGTTCTTGTAGAGGCCATAAGCTACTATCAAGCTGGCCGAACGGCTAACACCGCACTGGCAGTGGACAAGCACGCGCTTTCGTTGTTGCACACGCTCGTCCATGGTTTTGACCAGCTTGTGCAGGTCCGGCACAATGTCGGTGTTGTGCTCCCAGAGCATGTGAATGTATTCCGGTGTCTTATACGTCTTGCCGTCCACCACGTACTCGGTCGGCTGCTTCGTCTCCAGGACTGGGGTGGCCTTTGGTGTCGTGGGCGAGCTGGACTCAGTATCGAATGAAGATGGTTTCGTTCGTTCAGGCAGACACGCAAAATCCGGATTCTCGGCCGGAGGGCCATCGATGCGCCTCGCGTCTATGTCCTTTTGGGTTTCCACAGCAGGTGCGGTAAAAGGGTTCTTGACCTCGCTGGCGACATTGATGATGACGTCAAAGGTACAGGCTTGTTCAGCGGTAGGCTCAAAGTACAAGAACACTCCAGACTGATATATTTGAATTGGCCCATTCGGATACGCGGCAGGCTTCTCCTCGCGAGACTGAGGAATGTCAAAGTTGGGCTCCTGATCTTCCTCCTCTTCCATTTCATAGGGCACTTCAGATAGTCCGGGCGGGTTTGCCTTGACAGGCCGAAGGACAGGAAACTGCATGCCCCCAGACGGACCGACAGCAGGAGAGCATAGTGGTAATTGAGGAGAAGACTGAAAGTGGCGAAGCGCGGGGCGGTTCAGAGCCGGTGTGGACGGGATGATCAGTCTCATGGGCTTGTTCTCGTTGCTTCCGGGAGTCGAAATGGTCAAGCTTAGGTTTGACGGTCGGCGCTTGGGTGGCGTGGGCGGCTTGATGAACAAGGGCGATGGAGGCGCAGAGCTATTCTTCTCTTTCTTTTCGACGGCCGGCAACGACGCGGTGGGGTTCATCCGCAAGTTGCCTAATGAAGACGACGTGTTGATCCCGAGGTTCTTCAGATTCCGCGGCTTCTTCGCAGGAGTCGTCGGTCTTGCCAGCTCGAAGAAGGTGTTCGGCGAGGATTCCTGGGAGCCGGCGTCTGTTCTCCGAGATCGAAAGTCTGCTACGAATGAAGACGTCGCGGGTCTTGCGATGGGTGACTCGGGCGACGGGCCCGGTGACGGGTCCGTGACTGAAGAGGAGTCCATGGTCGAGATGGTAGTCGTCGGCGAGTTGTCCGATGATGCGGTCGAAGTGCTGTCACGGCTGTCGCGGTGTACGTGGAAAGCAGAAAAGGGCACGCCGTGGGGGTTCCCACTCGAGGTCGGCCGCCCTACCGCGCCATGTGCGCTGGTGCCTTCTCCGTCCGACAATGCCTTGAGGTGGGTGTTGTGTGCTTCTTCTCCAAACACCGAGCCGAACGAGGGCATCGGCGCAAACGTCCGCGGGCTGGTTTGCATGCTGGGTCTGCGGGCTCTCGCAGGTGGCCCCGACCTGGGCGAGCGGCGGGCTGTGCTATGAGGCCAACGTGGTGAGGGCGCGTCGCAATGCCGCGGAGAGAGGCGTGGTGGGAATGTATGCTCGGCTTTCTTCGAAGGCGAGGAAGTATTAGGCGGAGCAAGCGTCCTTTTTAACGAGCAACTGTCAGTACTGTGTGCCACTATGGCCGTCGCCATGCTGGTGCGGGTGCTGTTTGTTTCGATGGCAGAGCAGTGTGTGCTTGGGGAAGGCGTGACGGGGCGGCACTGCAACGGCGGCGGGATGGCAAACTCCTCAGCAGGAAGCGACCGCCAGCGTCCGAAGACAGGACACAGGAAGGAGGCAGGAGGGAGCGGGCGGGTAGAGGCATGGAGCGCATGTGGTGCACAGCAATGGGGCACAGAAACAGAAAACGTGACGCACCGACGTCCAACAGCAGCGCAGACGGCTGTTGGTGACTTGAAACGAGAATACCAGATCCTCGACTAGCGCTGGAGAGAGCGACTGACCTGGCGATGCGCCGTGGGCGGGATGCAGCGCAGAGGAAGCAGAGGAAGCAGAGGAAGCAGAGCGACGGCGCGCAAAAGGCGTGCAGCGAGAATGCAATGTTCTTGCGTCCGGGTGCGAAGGGGACGGCGCGGGCAGAGAAGGAACCCAGCAAGGCGTCGTGGTGTGAAGAGAGACCGGGCGGGCGCGACCACCTGGGGGGAGTTGAGGGCAGGTGCGACCGACGTGAGAGGAGCGGACGAGGCAGTCGGTCTGGCGCAGGCGCCGTGGTCGAGGGCGCGGCGGGTTCGTGAGAGGAGGGTGTGCGCTGGATGCGGCGCTCTCTCTCGCTGGTGGTTGAAGGAGAGAGTGTCGCCAGAGCAGGACGCCCTTTGGTGAGCGGCTACAGGCCAGCCAGTGAGCGTGCGCCGTCCCTGCTATTTTAAGCAGGGTCGACCCGTGCGCCACGGACGCTGCTGCTAAACAGCGTCGCTGCTCCGCGCGCACATTGCGGTCGTTCCAGCCCTGTTCAGATGGGCCAGACGCGCGAATTGCATCTTTCCTCTGCGCGAGCGACCGACGCCCGTCTTTTCTTCTTTGCGCGGCCTCTCTCGCGCTGCCGTCGTCCGTCGCGCGTTGAGGTCAATTGGTCGCGGGGGCGGCCAGTCCAGTCTTTGTTCGGCTATAAATAACCTCCCTCTGGCGGCGGCAACAGCACGCGAACACCACCAGCTTAGACATCAGACCCGCCCGCCCACCGTAGCGCGCCATATGCCTCAACACTGCGTATTCCCCATGCACAGCACAATACACGTCAATGTTTGCATCGCGAGTTTGCAGAGCCCGTCCCGGAGCCACGCGCCTTGTGCAGGACTCCGGCTTTGGCCCGGGCTGTCACGCCAGCAGCAAAATTGTCCGACAGCGAGGGTGATTGTGAAACATGAGGCTGCCGTGGGCCCACCGGTTGGCGGGGTGAGTGCGAAACTCGCGACAACGCATATTCGTCATCTGAGTTTTGAGGTTTCAAGACGCCTGATTGTAAGAGTTGTCACGCAGTTTGACAATTTCCTGGCATTCCTGTGCGGCCTGCCCTCAAAGCGAGGCTGGTGCGCGGGTCGTATTCAGTGACAAGCTCCTGGACCCCAATTCTCGGGCGGTTCAGATTGCCAAATCTTGGGACTGCTGGCAGAATCCGTCTCCTCCTTCTCGAAGCCATTGCATCCCGACGCGTTATTCTCCCGCATCCTTCGAGTGTTGGTGGGCGCGCTGGCCACGTTGGTACCTGGAACCCCAGCCAGCACTTGAGCTGCAGTGACTATCCGCATCAGGCAACCATGATATCGAAACTGTCGAAACCGGAGGCCGTCACGACCACGCCCGACAAACGCATCTGGAGTCAGCATGGCGAACAGTCTGTGGCGGTGCGCGCAACAAGAATTGGGTGCCTAGGCGGACTGTGAAGCCGGGTGTGTAGCATAGGCAGCGAGCATCGCAGTATGTATGAGGTGGAGTCAGCAGACACGAGCGAGATTGAGGAGCGGCAAGAAGGGCCAACGGCTGCTTTCGGCATCGTGACGGGGACTATATATGACACTGTGCTCGCGCTATGCGTCTGAGGCTCCCACCGGCTCTCAGGAACCGGTACTGGGTACTCTTACTCGACATCTACCTGCCGAGTGCCAGGCTGGCGATAGTACATTGGCTAAAGGGTAAGTGTTATACGTGATATCTCCTATAGCTTCGATATTTTCGAATTAAACGTGGTTTGGCGTTGCTGACAACTGCTGTTCTGCCCCGTTAAAGCTTTAGCCAAAGTGAGCGTTGTCTCACCACCACGAACCAAATGAATCTAAATGTCAAAAATGACACATGTCTACTGTGATAACAAGTTGATTTGAGTTCGACCGGGCGGAACATTTGGATGGACTGAGCACGTGACTCTCGCTTACTAGCGCAACGAAGACTTGGCAACCCACACCAAAACTTTCAACTCCTGGCCCTCGACAGCGTACTAAACCGCAGCAACATCGACGACGCCCACCATGTCCCGGCCCACTGTCACCATCATCTCCGGCAGCGGAGAGGCGTCCAAGGATACTGCGCCCATCCCCAATGTCTTCAAGGCAAGTCCACCTCCGACATCCTGCCATGCAGCCCTCCCTCGGTCGCACTCCCGCTTCGCAAAGCCTTTCGATACCACGCATATGCCCGAGAACAGATGGACTGAGGAGATGGAGCGCTTTGGAATTGGTCGCTTGACTTAATTGCGCATTTGGACGCGGAACATGACTCTCGGGATATGCGTGGATGGGGACAGCGCAGAGCGTTTGCATACATACACTTTTTTATCTGACTGACACACTTGATGTCTTTCCTTCGAGTTTGAAAGTACTGTTACTAAGCACCTTCGTCCGCCGGATGCGTTCACATACGCAAAATTGTAGCTTTGGCGTCAACATACTGACTTAACCCCAGAGCCCCATCCGCCCGGACATTGTCCACACTGTCCACACCGGCATGAACAAGAACCGCCGCCAGCCCTATGCTGTGTAAGTTCCGAATAGTCCAATCCGTGAGCAGAGTCTAATACGGACACAGCTCAGAGAAGGCCGGTCACCAGACTTCGGCTGAGTCCTGGGGTACTGGACGTGCTGTTGCCCGTATCCCCCGTGTCTCTGGTGGCGGAACCCACCGTGCTGGTCAGGCTGCTTTCGGTAACATGTGCCGCTCCGGTCGCATGTTTGCTCCCACCAAGGTCTGGAGGAAGTGGCACCAGAAGATAAATCTAAACCAGAAGCGCTTCGCCACTGCGTCTGCCATTGCTGCGTCTTCCAGCGCTGCTCTCCTCATGGCCCGTGGCCACAATATCTCCACCGTCCCCGAGGTCCCGCTCGTCATCTCCTCGACTGCTTTCGCCGACGCTGCCGTCGCCAAGACCTCTGCTGCCCTCGCTCTGTTGAGGGCTGTCGGAGCTGGTGCTGACATCGACAAGGTGACTAAGTCGAAGAAGCTCCGCGCCGGCAAGGGCAAACTCCGAGGCCGCCGCCACAAGCAACGCCGTGGTCCCCTTGTCATCTACAACCCGGATGAGGATGGCAAGGAGCTGGTCCTTGCTTTCCGCAACCTCCCCGGCGTCGAGACCTCGTCGGTCTACTCCCTCAACCTCCTCCAGCTCGCACCTGGTGGTCACCTCGGCCGCTTCATCGTCTGGACCTCCTCGGCGTTCGGTGCTCTCGACAAGATTTACGGCTCAACCACCGAGCCCTCGGCGCTGAAGAAGGACTTCCTCCTGCCTTCGACCATCATGAGGCAGCCTGATCTCAGCAAGATCATCAACTCCAGCGACATCCAGAAGGTTCTCCGACCTGTCCGTGGCGGTGCCGTCAGCAAGCGCACCAATGTTCAAAAGAAGAACCCGCTCCGCAACTTCCAGGTGCAGCTCCGCCTCAACCCGTACGCGGCGGCTTTTGCCAAGAACAAGGAGGGCGCGAAGAAGGTCGAGGGTGGCAAGCCTGAGCGTGTTCCCGCGTCTTTCCCTGAGCAGCTTCACGAGAACTAGGGTTTCGGTGTGAGTCGGTGTTTCCTTTGGGTTCTTTCGTCATGATACGGAGGGTTTAGTGATGGCTTAATGCAGCTGTCATGTCAAAATACCCAATCAGAAGGGTGTCTCTTCAAATTTTTGTGCTTCTTACTGCGACTTTGACGTGACGTGATGTGACATTTGGAATTGACGTGAGAGCGATATGTGAAGCAGAGCTCTTTTCTCACTTGAAAATTACGGGTTAGGATGGATTTGAGGTACTTTCGGGCTAAAAGCTAAGCATCTCTATGTAGTGAAGTAAGCTCGTACACAACACATCTACTTCCTTCCAGAAGCCCTGCTATTTATGAGGTACCACGATCCGTTATCTCATGTGGAAAAGAATGATATTCCCAATGATAGTCCAGCGGAGCTGTAGTCCATGCTTCCCCTAAACGCCACGCTATGCATACCAGTCTCCGTCACAGAGGATAACTCTCAATCGCAGTACAAATAGATAATGGAGAAGGACTGATCGAGAGCCACCTTCTCTTCATGAAACCGGTCTCCGAAGCCGAGCCTTATGCGGCTCCATAGAAGACACATGTCTCTCCAAACGAGAGAAAACGCATGGCCGAATGCACGTATACCCTCAAGACCACCTCACCGAAACAACCTCTTACCCCCCGTCCTCGCAAGCGTCCTCTCCACCCCCTCAAGACTCAACCCCGCAAACCCTGCGGCCCCACCCTCCCGGTCCCTCTTATACCGCCTCAACGCCTCGCGCAAATGATCCGGCGTAAGAGGCCCCTTATCGCACTCCCGCAGCCTCTCCTTCAGCCCCGCCTCCTTGGGCACCTCCTCCCAAAACCCCATGTTCCGATCCACCTGATTAAGGTACAGCCCCGCGTGCTGAATATGCGCACTCGTGGGTTTGGAGTCGGGCCGGTGGCCGAAGGGTTCTTGCAGTCCTTGGCGGAGGACGCCGGGCGGGAGGTTCGGGTTCGGAAGGTGTGTGCGGGACGCGGCCCACTCGTCGCGCACGGTTAGGGCGCGGTCGATTAGCTCGCCAATGAAGGACTTGGAGTATGTCGTTACGGCTATGATGACGGGCTGGGGGACGGACTGCGAGAGGGTCTGGTTGACGAGACGGCGCACGATTTGGGGACGGAGACGCACGCGACGATAGAGCGAGTAGCGTTCGCTTTGGTCGTCGTCCATGGCTTGCATGAGGATGCGCTCGTGCTCTTTTTCTTGCTCTTTGGAGGCTTCGGTTGCGCGGCCGCCTTCGATGAGCGTGTCTACGTCGCCGTCCATGTCGTCGTCCTCAGCATCGTCTTCATCGTTCCCAACGGGGATGTCTGCATCTCCTGCGCCAGCTTCGCCGCGTTTCCCGTTGCGCATGCTACTTCCCGTTGCGCTGGCTGTGTCTGCGTCTTTCCGCTTGCGCTTCCGGCCTCCGACGCCATTTGCGACGCTGCCTGTAGCCACGCTGTCGACCGACGGCGAGCGGCTGTAGCGTAGGGGCGAGCCCACTGCTACATCGTATTCTGGGGAGAAAGCATTGCGGAGGTTGGAGGGCTTGCGCTTTTTGGCAATGGAGGAGACGCTGGAGATGCTGGAGCGCTTGCGGGGGATGTTGAGTTGGGGGATGTGTGGGGGGGACGCCATGGCGCTGGGATATCTGACGGATTAATCGTGTAGATGAAGAGGGAGGATCTTTTTGGTACGTTCGAGGGTAAGGGTTATAGCGGGTTTGGAGTTGAGCAGCAATGTTGAGAGCTCAATGAAGTCGGAAGACGCGATCCGTGCGCGTCCTTCAGTGAATGATCCGTGCGCGTCCTTCAGCGAATGATCCGTGCGCGTCCTTCACTGAATGATCCGTGCGCGTCCTTCAGCGAATGATCCGTGCGCGTCCTTCAGTGAATGATCCGTGCGCGAATTTCAGTGAATTGATTCGTGCGCGAATTTCACTACGGTGGTTAACTGATGTCATTGATGGACCCTTCACTCGCGCTCTTACTGAGCATTACAGTCTCGCCCTCACAATGTAATACCCGCACCCGCCCTCTGGGCTTGCTTCACCCTTACAAGCATTCCAGCTCCTCAATCAAATCTCAAAGCACATCAGATACCATGTCTTCACCAAACTCCATAGCACCTTCAACTAACAACAACCCCGCCACCAACTGCTCTACACCTCCTTCTCCCTCCTCTCTTCCCCCAGGCGCCCTCGACCTAGCCGCCAAGCTCTTCGACCTCGCCCGGGCCGGTTCCACTGCCACCCTTTCGCAGTACCTCGCAGCGGGCGTCCCCAAGAATTTCACCAATGCCTCCGGCGACACGTTGCTCATGCTCGCCGCATACCACGGCAATGCAGAGACGACCAAGATGCTGCTCGACGCCGGCGCGGACCCGAATGTGCTGAATGGAAGGGGCCAGAGTGTGATTGCGGGGGCGGTGTTCAAGGGGTACGATGAGGTGGTGAGGGTGCTGTCTGAGGGGGGTGCAGATCCCGGGCTGGGGCATCCGAACGCGATGGATTGTGCGCGCATGTTTAAGAGAGACGAAGTGTTAAAGTTGTTCGGGGTTAAGGCAGGGGAGGGGAGGACGGTTGTTGTTGAGATGTAATGGGAATTATGATGAACATTGGATGATGATTGACTATCTACCTTCTTGCACGTATACACTTTCCGAATGACTCCGCTGGTACCCGTACACCGCTGAGACAACTATGCAAATGCTTCGAGTGTACAGAAACTATCCACAAACCCCTCACGTGCTATCAGAGCGAGTCAAATGTTGAACTCAGCGCCTCTCCACCGGCGTAGCGGCTAGCTGACTTAAGTGACAGCGTTTGTCCGCGGTTCCTTACCCGGATACGATGCTCTTCGTGGAGAGGCGCGCGTATTCTGGCATGCATGGGATGATAGACCTTTGATCAGGATCGTCTTCTTCAAGGCTTCTTCAGTCGCTGTCATCCTCCACCTTGGCTCGCTTCGATGGCCTGTCCTCTGACTCAAGCATGCCATAGCGTTTCTCACCCGTCTTCTCGCCGCGAACTTCCTTGATCATCTGGTCAATGTTGAAGGGATCGTCGGTGTCCTTCTCAAATTGAACGGGTCCTTCACGAGTCTCCTGCAGATCAGCGCCCTTGAATCCCTCCTTGGCCCTGCCCAGGACTTCGAATTTACTTGATTTAGTGATGCGATCGTACGTTTGGCCTTCGTCTTCGCCGTCGTCTTGCTGTACACTAGGTCGATATATGCTACTGATAGCATCCTGCGCGGCGAAAAGCGGCTTGTCGTAGTGCTGGTCCTCGTTGAACCCGGTATCGAAACCACTGGTCTGATTGAACAACCGCGAGTCGTACATTGATTCGCCACTCTGCGTAGGTTTGGCGAGGCCCAGAGCGACCTTTTCTGAGATATCGCGGTTTTGCTCACGCGCCAGCATCTGAAGCTTCCGCTCTGTGCCCATTTTCGACTGCCGCAGTTCACGTTGGAACTCTTTCCGGCTCTCCCGGCGTGCCTCTTCGCGCTTTCGAACCTCTTCCTCTTCGCGCTCAGCTTCTGAATCGGATTCGGAGTAGCTGCCAGAGCGCCGGCGCGATTGATTCGCGCGTTCTTCTCGTGCTTGTCGTGCAAGCTCACGGAGCTTCTCCTCCTTCTGTAGTTTTTCCTTCTCTGCAAGCCGCTGCTGCATCAACGCGCGCGATTTCACTTCCTCACGCGCGTGTCTGTCCGCTGCTTGGAGGGCTTCACCAAACGCAGCGAACTTATCGTTAATGGTCACATCTTGAAGACCACGGCCATCAGCTGCTAGACGCTTATCCAAAGGCACTGTGTATCCCTTGGGATTCTTCCAATTCGAGATAGGAGGTGGAATCTTCCACATTTCTTGGTCCTCGGCCGTGAGCTTCCGCGGTGGTGAATGAAGGACCGGAGGCGGCGGCGACGGCGGGCCTCGCGGGATTCGCTTGTGCTTAAATTTGGGTGGCTCCATGGGATCAATCTGCCGCTGCTGGATCTTGAGGATACGAGCGTTCCCTTGTGCTTCACCCATCTGGGCGGTCGGCGTATATCGGACGAAAGTGGGCTCATCTTTCGAGCGGCCTTTCACCATCTTCGGTTTTTGAGCGGCCGTCTGGCCAGCCACCAGCGCGCTCAATGCTGCCTGCGTGCGTTCCTTGGTCGCCTGCACCATTTCTTGACTCGGACGCTCGAGGTCCAGCTCACCAGCATCTGCCTGCTGCCGCAGGGGTATCAGGTCCTTGAAGCTCGCTTGCACTATCCTCGAATCGCTATGGCCCCTTCTCGCGATCTCGTCATACTTTGTCTTTCCTTCACTGTCAACCCTCAGCGCGAGCGCGTTGGAGGTGCTCGCTGTGCCTTTCCTCCCCATATCCAGCGGGTATTGCGCGACATGCACTTCGGGAAATGCGCCGCCATCGCCTGCAGAGAGAACGTGGTTAGCGGAATTCACGAGATACACGCCAGAGAAAGCGATACTGTGTGCTTCGACATTGGGCCACTTCGTGGGGCTGGACTCAGACGTTGCCACGTCTTGGCGGCTGTACAGCAGGGACTTACCAAAATCATCGGCTGCGCGCGGCCGCCATCCTGTTCGCTGGCCGTATGGAGGTGGGCCATTCCGCTTCTTGACGAGCTGTGTCTCGAGCTGTTCGGCGCTGAGCACGCGCGTGGCTCGTGAATCGCGCAGCTCCTCCTCTTCGCCGGTGTACTTTGGTTTCGGGAGCGACTTCGAAAGGGCTGCAACGGACATGGTGGGCGGTGGTGTTGGCAGTTGGGAGAGGCTGCAGGCGAGGGTGATTGGGACCTTGGAGGTTACCGAAAACTTGGGGTCGACGCGCTACGGTGAATAGTTATGCCGCGCCAGGCACCTGGGAGCATCAAGCACGTGAGTGCTGGAGGCGAGAAAGTCACGTGCCCTTCGCGTGAAAGACCCCCTGCGACGACATGCAGCTAACAGCACTTGTGAAGTCACCATCTCGCCTCCAGATGTTAGCTTCCTCGTGGCTGCCATGCCCCAAGGATGATCAGGGCTCCGCATACGGCGATAAGTAGCATCGTTCAAAATCGCATTCCGCGACGGCCTATTTTTAAATGGCTGGAAAGTATTTGACGCGTACACGCACTTGATAACAACAACCCAAACTTAGTACTGAACAGAGTTGCACAGATATTCACAGGGCAGAGCGCTACACCATAATCAGCATGGAGAGCTGCGTCCTGGCCGTTGGGTCCCTGGGCTGCTTCTTCGTTTAAGTTTCAGAGGGCTCCGATTTTCCAAAGCATTGCCGGTTTGGAAACAGGCGGATTCAGGAGGCCGGGGTGCACGACGGCGGGACCTGCGGGCAAAGACCATCTCAATCAAATACTCGTACCTGACTACATCCACATGCAGGGCACGAGTCATACAGGTGTAATTAGACACGCCCGCGCCTTGTAGCCACATTGCTTCTTTGGTGTAGAGTGTCAACAATCGACACGACGAACTTCGTGTACGCCATCAGCGTCCCAGAGCGCGCCAGGCCGATGAAAATCGCATAGCCTAGCTGCACGTCACCGTAAATCCACAATGGCGAGACGATGCCTGCACCCTAGGATGTGATGTCTCGTGCATTCCCGGACGGCCCTAGCTCAGCGACGGCGGGTGATGGACTACCAACCCCCCAGCAGCCATCCTTTTGCTAGCTTTTGGGACGCAAAACACGAGCAACGTCGCGATGAAACAGCGGGGCCGGCTGGCATTGCGGTGTTTTTGTTCGCAGAGTCAATGATAGTAGCTGGGCCCTCCCTGCAGATGCGCCAGTGTTGTTGTTTGCACCCACGCCAGCTTCCAACGCTATGCCCGCCCTGCACTCTCGCCGGCCGTCAGGGCAGTTACACCAGCCGGCGCGCCCGCTCGACACGCAAACCACATCGCCGCCCAAACACCAGCGCACCCTCACGGCGCCGGACACGCCCTCGCTGCTGCGCCTGCCGCCCGCCAGTTCGGCCGCCTCCGTCTCTGGCCGCTCGACTCGCTCGACCCGGTCGCGAGCAGCATCGCGGTCGAACCCCTCCACGCCCGCGCTGACGCCCACGCTGGTTTCGGCGTCCTCAACATCCTCAGCGACCTCGCCCTCGTACTTCTCGCCGCAGCCGGCCGCCTCGGGCACGGAGGCGCGCTCGCCCACGGTCCGCAGGCCGCCCGCGTCGTTCAGCGGGCATGGCATCGACACCTCGCGCGGCCCTCCCATAACGCTCATTACGCGCGGCAATTCCGACATCGCGCGCCGCAGCTCGCAGCAGCCGGCCGACTTTGCGTACGCTGCCCAGCAGTTCGCCCAGCTGGGTCTGGTCTCGCCGGGCGGGGCGTCGCGCAGCTCGAGGCCAGCCAGCCAGCGCAGGGACGACGCAGACGACGCAGACGACGCAAGCGAAGCCGCCCACCCAACAACACAAACAAACACCACGACCACGACTCCGACCCTCTCCCGCCACAACTCCACGCGGACCCCGCGCCGCCCGCCGCACATGGCGAGCTCAGGCGAGGGCTCCTCGGACTACGACTCCGGCATGCGGAGCTACTCAGACATGACCCTGGTGAACAACGGCCGCGGTGCCACAGACACGTCGGCTGCAGAGGGCGGAGGGCATGACGCAGACCTGTTCCTCCACATTGCAGAGGACAGTGCATCCAGGGCCGCCGCCGCCGACAGTGCAGCGCGGTCCGACAGACTGCGGGTGGGTGCCACCCATTTTGTATTGCCAGCACCGTGACAGCACGCTGACCCAGACAGTCCCGCATAGCGCGCACCACCAACCGCCAGTCCTTCCCATCCGGCCTGCACGCCTCGCCATCGCAGTCAAGTCCAGTCACACCCAATGCCAGCCGCATCCCATCGGCAATCGACACCAAGGCCAGCTCCCAGTACCGCCGCGCCTCGCTCCTTCCCTCCTCAACAAGAAGCACGCGGGAGCAGTCACCGTTGACCCCAGCCAACCCGCTTGAGACGCCACGATTGCGTGTGCAGGAGCTGTCGCCCAAGCCTTCGTTCTCCTCGCGGACGAAAGACGCTGAGCTCTCACCGAAGGACTTTCTTGCACAGCTCGAGGTAGGCCGAAGACGCCCATCGTATCCGGATGCCACCCCGCCAAACCGCAATGGTGCGTACCGGCCCTCGAACCTCCACTACTACTCGTCTTCGCGCGACAACACGCGGACCGCCCAGGTGGAGACTCCACAGGAACCGGCAACACGGGTCGACGGAACGGAATCCCATGGCTCCACAGGGCCCGCCACTTCTGTATGGGATGAATTGGATGAGCTCAAGACGAGGATCCGGCGAATCGAGCTGGGAGGAAAGATTCCTGCCACGTCCGGCGCAGCTGTCTCACAGGCTATTGCTGACCGTCCGCGAACAGCCAACACCTCAATAACTACTGCTTCCTCTTCGCCCCATCAGCAAAGGAAGCCCAATCCCTCTCCGTCAGAGTCCACCGTCGGGGCCCCCATGCCCCACAAGATCCACCCGCTCCTAGGGGAAGCACTAGCGAAGGCGAAGCAGCATACCTCGCCCGCAATTTACCGAGTTCTTGAAGCCACAGCATCAGAGGCCCTCACACTAGCGGAGATGACCGGCAGTGCTGGACCACAAGGAACGCTTCAGTCTGCCAGCTCCATTTTAAACGGAACCTCGATGCCTGATCGACAAGTGAGGCGCAAAGCGGACAACATCTGTCGCAGTTTAACCGAGCTATGCATAGCCTTGTGTGATAATAAGCCCAGCATCAGCAGCCCGGCTGTGCGAACTACGACAAACATACCTTCGCGTCGACCTAGCGTCCAGATCAACGGCGAGTCACCATCGGTACGACAGAGCATCGAGCCAGAGAGCAACACTTTGCCACGTTCAAGTCCCAGCTCGGCCATGAGCCGAATTGAAGCACGTAGGGTCAGCATGCTAGCAGGAGGAGCCAGGGCGTACGGGAACGCACGTGAATCAAGCCAAGAGCCGTCGACTCCATCGCAATCGAACATTCCGATGCACCTGAACCGTTCAGGCACCAGTCTTTTTCAATCACGCCGCACCGCCAATGACGATGATGACGACCCGACACTGCGAGCACCATCTCGAGCAATGACAGATTTCCGGGCTACCCGAACAACGCCAAAAACACAGTTTGGTAGGGAGTACACATCCCGTGAACCGATGCCAGATCTGCAGCCCTCACCTGCGATTCAACCCAGCACTTCTTTGCGACGTCCAACCGTTTCCGGCCTGGCTAACGAGAATCTGCTTTTCAAAGATAATAGCCGGCGCTACGGACTTGATCGTCAGGGCTCAGTTGAAGCCGCCCCGAAGACAAAGTACAACACGAACAGAAACTCCATGGGCTCGTTCTCCAGTCTCGGTCGCAGCGTGAGCCTGAGCCGGAGGACGCGAGGTACCAGTGCTGGAGAGTGAGCGCTGAGTATCAACCACCTGCTACAATATTGATGATTGTAATGTTATATACCCACTTCAACTTTGGACATACACGAAAGAGGGGAGTCACCACCTCTCAGGAAGAGATCACGACGAGCAAGCACACAGGCGTTCATCGGCACCAGGGGAAGCACACCATGTGGGGGCCAGAGCTGATATGCCACTTCATTGCATATGTCAGCCCTCTTCTTGACAACTATTGCCAGTTGGAGCAAGAGTAAGGGTAGAAGACGAATCCGTTCGATACGGTAGATTGTTCTTCGCGGATTCTGATTTGCGCTTTTATGAAGCATCTTCATGATTGTATTACATAGTTCAGCATGGACATGAAGTCCAGCGTTTGCATAGTTTTGGAGGGAAGAAGAACAGGACTTTTGATCAAGGCCTAGCTAGCAGTTGCTAGTACGAATGAAAAGAACAAACGATTCACGGTATACATTATTAGAACATCGCCTTGTGCGTTCCTTCTGCTCCCTCTTCGAGCTAACCGGACCCGGCATCGCTTTTTGGTGCCTCAAGCTAAATCCGGTTACTAGTGAAACTCGCAAGATTCGCGACGGATCCCCCTCATGTGACAAACCACCTAGCTCCCCCCACGACACTCCACACACGCCATCGACGAGTGGCTGCCAGGCAGCATGCATTTCGGGGTCGAGCAGGGATGATTACGACGAAGGATAAGAGTAATTGCTGGAGGTGTAAAGGTGGGTGGTCGAGCGTCAGCAAGCGGATAGCTCTTTCCGTCCTGCAGTATCCGACGGCCCAGCTCAAAGACCAAAATGGAATATGGTTTACTCCCGGAGTACGCTGTATGGTCGGGAGTATGACGGCGTCCATCTCTCGTTTCTAGTGTAGGATGTCTGTATGCGCTACTAATACGAGCTAACAGATCTTAAAATCGGCTGCGACAAACGCCTCCTCATTGTATCAACTGTACAATGGCTAAACGGCAATACAAAGGCTACGGCTTGAAGCTCGCGTAGCCGGATAAGATTGATGGGAGGAGGAAGTAGAAGAGATATCAGGCTGTGCATGCGGGGTCGACGATGAGCTACCTGAAGAAGGATGGCGAGTTTACGTTCTTGAATAGTACGTTCAAAGACTTGGAGGGGGCAAGGGTAGGTGTGCGGGACTTGAGTGCGGGCATGCCTAGGACTTTGGGTCTTGTGGGGGTTGGGTAGGTTGAGGGGGCGTTGTTGACTTATCGTAGGTGCATCCACTATCTTGTCTCTTCGTCACCACAATTCCTTGATCCGTGCTAATAAGGTTCACACAGATGACTTGGTCATATCACGCATGATCACGACCATTGATGACAACACTGATGGCTTCCGCCTTAATCTCATCCCCATGGCTTTGACGTCTTCCGATGCTTCATCCAGAAGCCTCTTCGAAGCGACCCTAGCGTTATCCTCTTTTCATCTGGGAAACCAAGGAGAGGCGCTAAAGCATAAGTTGCAGGCCATCAAATCTCTTTCGGCGTCCTTCCAGGATGTGAATGCGGGTCGAATTGCGCAATTTTCGGGTTGTATGATACTGTGTGTATACAGCGTACGTATCACTATCACTCAGTCCATACGTCAATGCATTTCTAACTAGGGGTACAGGGTTTTGATGCATCTGACACCTCCAGGAATGTACACCTACAGGGCGCGAAGACTTTGACACAGGTGTTTTCACAGAAAGACCAAAACTCGCCAAGTCTAGCCTTTCTAGAAGTCTGGTTAGATTATCACGACACGTTCTCGATGCATAGTTATCCACGCAAATCATCGAAGCTAAGGCTGGTGGACATCGTTCTCCCGGAGGGCAACATGGTAAACCGGAAGGTAGGCCACTTCGAATATTCTCCCATCGAAAATACAGAGTCGTTGACCTTTCCCAGATTGTCGGCCTCCTGGGCTGCTCAACCGAACTCAACCGCCTCATATCCTGCATCAACCAGCTCCATACCCTAACAATCTCTCCACCTCCAGTCCGCAGTGCATCGAAAACAGACTACGGAATATCGGGCCTTTCCCATCTCACCCACAAACGCCTCCTCAACCTCAAACAAGAAATCCACATCCAACCTGGCGAATCAGCAGGCACCATATCCCACGCCCGCATCACCCTGACCGCCGAAATATACCGCATCGGCGCCCTCCTATACCTCAACTAAACCGCTCCACCACTCACGGTACCACATTCAGCAGTTCAGGGTCACATCAAAGTCGGCTTTGCGGTCCTAGATCATTTGGAAGTCTGCAGCAGTCCTTGGCCGCTCTTCATCATCGCTTGTTCCGTTACAGAAGACCGCGACCACATCAAGATCGTGAGCATTATTGAGCAAGGTGCGAGGGAGAGACGGGTGGGGAATTACGCTATTATTCAGAAGTTGGTGGAGGTGGTGTGGAAGCAGCAGGATTTGGCGCCGGATGAGAAGGGGGAGAGACGAGTGGATTGGAGGGAGCTTGTTGGGAAGGATGGGTGTATGCCGTATTTCATTTGAGTGGTCGGACAGAAGACGGGTGGGCGTCGGACAAGTTTAGGTGGCGTTGGATAAAAATAGCTGGTATGTTCGAGTCCCGAGGAATGCCAAGGACGAGCGGGATTTGCTGGTCGGAACGGCGAGTATCACGGCGTCTCAGTCATGAAGAACGACTCAGCATGCCAGGTGAGTACGGTGTCGCCTCAACAGTCCAGATGCCATGGTTAGTGGGGAAGATAGACCTAACTTAGTACATCTTGGCAGGGGTCCGTTGGCAAATGTAACTTCGGAACTTGCTCTGCAGTGGCAACACTAATGCCACGTCTTCTGATTCCTACCAAGGGCCGACGGGAATCTATCGCCCGTCTAACATCTCATCGCCATGCTATCCCACAAGCCTAATCCTACGCTCTCAAAGCGTATACCTGAACCCCGGCTGCCCCTCAATATGCTCCACCGGCCCTCCACTCGCCACGTCCCTCTCAACCTTCTTATTTCTCCTCCAGAAAACCGTTGTAGTCACACACAGAACTGCCAAAATCCACAACTGCAACCCCGCAGTGACCCAAAGGCCGGTAACATACCGGGGCGCATCCTTCTGCCTAAACGTAGTACTCGCAATGATGCCACCGATGGCACCAAAGCCGATCTGCAAAGCACTGCCTACGCTGCGCTTGCTCTGCCCTACAATATTGTTGCTCTGATACGTGAGGATAGCGGGCACATTGCCCTGGCACCCACATACGCCTAGGAACGTGCCGAAGTAGCGGACGCCGTTGTTGCTAGAGTATGCGACGACCATGAGGCCCGTTATGCCCATTAGGCACTGTGCGGCGATGACGGGGGCCCGGACCCGGTACTTGTCGCCTAGCCAGGCAAATGTGAGGGCTGTGAACATGGCCGTGATAGCAGGAGGTGCAGAGAGCGCGTTTGCGGCGCCGGGGGAATAGCCCATGCCTAGTAAGATGACGGGGAGGAAGTAGGAAAATGCATACGCCGGCATCGTTGTGGACATGAACATGGTTGCGAACGCCCAGAGCTTCAAATCGCCCAAGTGATGCACGAACTTGGCCCAAGTAAGGGGATCTGCGACCGAGTCGCCGCGGTCTTCTTCGATGCGTTGGAGGACGAAGGAGGCTTGGGATTGCGTCAGGAAACCCGTCTTCTCGGCTTTGTCGGGGAAGTCGAGGATGATGAACCAGGCCACAGTGGCGACGACACAGGTGAGGATTCCCTCGATGATGAAGATCCAGCGCCAGCCACGGATCCCGGCTGTGCCTTCCATTTGCATAAGGCCATAGGCTACTATGTTAGCTAGACCGCCGATGCCGACGGAGAAGAGGTAGAAACCTCCTAGCCTAAGTAGACGACGTCAGCCTGTCGCTCGTCGGAGAAGTTCTGACTAAACGTCGAGTGGTAGACATACCGTTTCTGTGTTTCATACCTCCTATACCAACAAGTAATCAGATACACACACCCCGGGAAGAAACCCGCCTCGAAAGCTCCGAGTAGGATGCGGCAAACGGCGAGTGTCTCCCAGCTCTTTACGAACCCCTGCCCAATCATTACCGCGCCCCACGCAAGCGCAATGAACGCGAGCCAATTCGCACTCCCCACCTTGCGGAGGACGATATTAGAGGGTAGCTCGAGAAGCGCGTAGGTAGGAAAGAAGAGGACCAAGACGATCGTGTAGCGTTCGCCGATCTGGAGGGCGAGGTCTGCACCCATCCCGGCGACGCGGGCGTTGGAGATCTGTCCGCACTGTTAGATGGATGCTGGTGTGGGATGAGGGCGAGGTGAGAGGAGGGCGATCTTACGTTGGTACGGTCGATTAAGGCGATAGAGTACAAAGCGCCTAGGATAGGAAGAAGTCTCCAGTCGATTTTTCGAATGAGTTTCTTCTCCTCGATGTCACCGTAGGCTTCCGCGTCGTAACTGTCGCTGTCCGTTGCAGGCTGGTCGTACTTCTCCCGCCTCACTTCGGAGGCCTTGGTGTCTTCGATATCACTGGTCATGGTGATGGATTGGGAGCTCCTGCCTCAACTTGCGGACTATCGTGCCTTCTATAACGAACGATACGAGAGCGTCAATGCTCTGTTGTCCACGGGCGACAAGAACATGGTTCCCAACGTTATATACGTCAACCCGCCCATCCCGACCGAGGCAAGTCGCCCATCTGCTGCTTGGTTCCAAGCAATTAGTCTCGTCGCCATGGGTGTCGTACAACTGAAGTTATGTCCAACTCGCATCGGGGCTTGCCACAAAAAGGGGAACCATCCCCCTAGCTCCTCTTGTCCCTCGTGCCGCGAGGAAAGTACCGCACATCAAAAACGTCATGCTAAGCGAAATGTGTTCTAGACTGCCTACCTCCAAGTACTCGGAATCTCTAATCGCCGCGGCTGTGAAGAGGCGGAGCCGCCGGATAGTGAAGTCGGCGATGCTGCCATGGCTTGAGTGTTCGTGGCAAAGTTTAGAGTTTGCGGGGAAGGCTGCGAATACCCAGACTTCCCTGTCGCCATCGTGTAAACAGGCAGGCGGCTAGCACGCAGCGGGAGATGTGTAGGCCCCTGGCGGTCGTTAGGCGCGAGGTGCGGAACGTGGCCGCGTGTCGTAACGCAACCACATCCACAACGGTTGGCTAGATTGCGGGGTTGATCTTGGGCTGGCCCGTTTCCAAGCCTCGTTTCCCTACACGACGACCCCTCGGTGCGGTTTGGCAGGCGCGTGCGAACCGAGTACACGAGAACTCACGGTCTTAGTCGTCGAATAGCAGCAGAGCCCAAGGAAAGGGTAGCCTCCGGTTTAGCTGCTAGCGCCGTGGCATAGTGCAGCTTCCGACCGCCATGTTCTTGCGCACCACAGAAGCCGCGTGTGGTTATGATGAGCAGGAAGCGATGGCGATGATGGGCTCGACTAACAATGAAACCGTTGAAGACACATGCTCGATTCCGACTACGAGCCAGGCCCACTTTGAGCCCCGCTGAGTCGATCTACCCAATGTAGACCCCGCAGCAAACCACTCGCTCTGGGACATGCCCCAAGAGAAGTAACAATCCCTCCAACGCCATGCTAAACAATTGCCTTTGCAGGCAGGTCCCCACCATTGCAGGCCGTGTGTAAATGCACCACCGAATGCCATCCATGCAAACAAAGAGAACCAAGCCAGCCGCTCAACCTAGTTTATGCGCCGATGAACGCCGTCTCGCTGGAAAGGCAACGCTGAAGAAAACCATGGACCACCGCTGAACACGGAAGCCGATTGTGATTGCTGCACTCCAACAATGTGGGGCGATGGAAAAGTCGCGCACGACACACCAGCTCTCCATTCCACTTGCGACGACCTCCAATCACCGACAAGATGCAATACCTAGACTATCCCTTCATCTTCTCCAAAAAGCCCTCCAGGTCGAACTCTTCGTTGTACTGACTCTCATCCCACAATTCGCCCAATTCATCGAGGTAGCCTGTCTTCCCCTTCTCTCTCAAGTTACCCTCCGCATCAACCGCATCATTTTCGTTGATCCCTGAGCCGCCCTCACCATTCGCTGCAGTGGGTGGTGGAGGCAGCGCAGCGGTGTCTGCAGAGTCGGCGGATACATTGAAGAGGTCGAGGATCTGATCCGTCTGCATAGACCCGAGGCCTGCGTTTTGCTGGTTGACGACGGTTGACGCCACGTCGATCTTGAAGCGTTGAAGGCTAGGGAAAAGTTAGCACGATTGCTCTACGTGAGGTAAACCACTAGTGGGAGAATTTAACATACCTGAGGATCTTTTCCTCCAAAGTACCGCGCGTGACGATGCGGTAAACATTGACTACTTTCTTCTGACCGATGCGGTGGGCCCTGTCCATGGCCTGGATATCCTTCTGCGGGTTCCAGTCATGCTCCACGAAGATAACGGTATCAGCACCCGTCAAATTCAAACCCAAACCACCCACAGACGTCGTGAGCAAGAGCACATCATACGATGGATCCGAGTTGAACTTGTTGACGATATCCTGGCGTTTCGTCGCATCGACATTGCCGTCTAGACGCATGAACTGAACGCTAGGCAGAAGTTTCTGGAGAACTTCATTCTGAACCATGTCGAGCATTTCCTTCATTTGGCAGAAGATGAGGGCGCGATGCTGGGACACGGCTTCGGGGAGATCGCCATTCGAGAGCCCGTTCTTGTCGCGATTGACATCCGCACTGCCAATGCCGCAGTCTACGAGAAGATCCTTGAGCGCACTGAGCTTAGGCGCGTGGGCAATATCCTCAAGCGATGTGTTGTTCATCTTGAGGTAGCCCTGCGTGGCTTCGTATTGTTTGTGCGTCGGCTTGATGACCAGGGCAGGTGAATTGCAGAGCTTCTTCATGTACTGGAGCGCTTGGAATATATGTTGCTTGGCCTCACGATCTGCGTTTCCGGCCTTGTTCTGGATCTCTCTTCCTTCCTTTTTAGTGAAGTCTTCGAACAGCTTGCGCTGCAAATCGGACAGGTCGCAGTAATAGTTCTGGATAATCTTCGGTGGGAGGTCGTCAAGAACTTCTTCTTTGAGACGCCGTAGAAGGAAAGGCAGGACCTGTTTGTGTAAAGCTTCAATAGCAAGGGCACCACGCTCTTGTTCCTTGGAGGATGACTTGGCGAAGCGAGAGGCAGCAATGGGTTTGGCAAAGCGCTCCTGGAATACTTTCTCTGAGCCAAGGAAACCGGGCATAAGGAAGTCAAACAGAGACCACAATTCCAGTACGTTGTTTTGAATGGGCGTGCCAGAAAGGATAAGGCGGTGGTTTGACTGGAAATTCTTGACCGCCTGGCTGGTCTTTGACTTCGAGTTCTTGATCAGATGACCTTCGTCAAGCACAATGTAGTTCCAACTCAAAGGCTTTAGAACTTCGTTATCGTTGCGGCAGATGTCGTACGACGTAATGACCACATCGACCTTGTCAAGCTGGGTCCTATGCTGACTGCGGATTGGCGGCGAGCCGACATACGCCACACATGAGAGGAATGGCGCGTACTGTCTGATCTCTTGTTGCCAATGGCCGGACAGAGTAGGCGGACAAACGATAAGTGACGGCATGCGTCGACAGTTGGGATCCTGCGTCTTCGCATACTCTTCTGCGCGCATATGGTGATCGCTTGCAACCATGCAAAGTGTTTGCAAAGTTTTCCCAAGACCCATGTCGTCACAGAGAATTCCATGCAGGTTGTACCGATTGAGAAAAGCCAGCCAATTGACTCCGTCTTGTTGGTATGAGCGCAGAGTCGCCTTGATGCCGACAGGAATTTCGAAAGGCTCGACCTTTTTAGCATCCAGCATCTGGGCTACGAATTTTCGTTCCTTCTCCCGTCCCTTGAGCAGTGATCCAGGTAGACCAGGTGGATCGGGAATGCCGGCTTCAAGCGGAACAAGCTTCACTAGTGTAGCGAAGCTGGTAGTGGCGAGCAAACGGACGTCGTTGTCTGAATCGCTCATCCGACCGAGCACCGGAGTGATCAAGAAAATAACATATGGTAGAATGCTGTCCTCCATGACATGGATCAAATGGTAGATGCACTCGATGGCACCTTGACGAGCATGTACGTTGCTAGGGTTGCCGATCGATGGTAGGACGTTCTCGACAAGCAACGTGATACCATCCACAGACATGACGCTGCAGATTGTGGCGAAACATTTTGCAGCTGCGTAGCGAAGAACGTACAACCTCGATTGTAGCGCTTTCGCAACAAGAGGAAGCAAGTCTTTGACAAATAGACGGACATCAGAATGTAGGCTTCCTACCAACGCTCGCAAAGTCGACATGCCATCTACGACCTCTTGTCCGAAGACTCCGTCCTCTTTTGTTATCTCTGGGGGTAGGGTCTCGTCTGTGAACGCTCGTCGGATTGGCGTCTCGATAACCTCTTTCAGAACGGGCACCTTCTCGAACACCTCGGCTCCAAATCTCTGGACAATATGTTCGAGACCCTCGCGGGCACCGCGCTTCGTAATACGTGCAGCTTTCGACTCCTCGGCGAACTTGGCCGCATCTGGATGGTCTCGAATGTCCTCGTCCTTCTTCAAAGTCAGGATGCCAGTTTCGACATTGGCGTGACCCTGGAACTCTGGTGTCTCTGCAGTTTCCATGCAGTAGAACTTGACCAGGTTGCCGACAACTTTATTGACGACTTTAGTCCGTTTGGTGTTGACGAGGTGGACAACATAGCCTGCCACGGCCGCAGCGGAGCGCTTCTGTAGCTCGAGGTTCTCCTCCTTCTTGACACTGTCCATCATGGCCTTTATCGGTAGCGACGGCTTCTCGGGCGGGCTGTTTAGCGAGATGAGCGCTCCGGCAGCGGCCGCCTTGATGCGGATGTCGCGTTCCTCTTTGATGTCTTTGGCTTCCTGTAAAGTAGTTTCCACTTCAGCCTTGGTGATCTCCAGGTTCGAGGCAGCTACCATTCGCGCTGCTGGCGTCATCGCTTTCTTGAGCTTGTCGAAATGTACTGTGATGATCTTTTCAGCGTCCGCGGTGGAGAATGCATATTGACTAGCTGCTGGATCACCTTGCACGACTACGGCAATGTTGGGCAGGTTTTGGACATGACCATCACGGAAGACATTAAGTAGAGCAGTGCACTGTGTCCGTACGATCTGCAGCTTGGGAACAAGATCTTCGTAGGCGTTGGGCCTCTCCCTTTCGACTATCGGCAGAAGCGCGCCGGCGAACGACTCAGCTAGCGCGTCCTTGCCGGTCAGCGACTTGCCGAACTCTTCAATGATCATCGCGGCCGTCAATTGGGTGGTAGAGTGGGTAGAGGAAAGGGACGGTTGCAGCCGGGTCTTGAATGTCTGCAGCCTCGATTCCTCGGGCCAGAGAGCCATCGCCTTCCCGAGCGCCTGTGCCGCTGAAATCCTGGAGCGTACCATGACTTCCGAACCAACAAGCTCGAGATCGCCACTGATCATAGGGCCATCGACATTATGGGATGGGGAGCATGAAGGAGTCGGTGTATCGTCCTTGCCAACACGCGACCTCTTGCGCCTCTTTGCCGTAGGTTCTCCATTGGTTGGGGGGGTTGATCGATGCGTAGGCTGCGGGTTGGGAGGCGGCCCGAATACCTGTCCGGATGGCCGGATAAGGAGTGAGAGGTCCATGGATATAGGATGGCGCGAAACGCCAATGGGTGTAAGGGCGAGAGGAATGATGGACCCAAGAACAGGTCCTAGCTGGGTAGGAAGCTGACTACTACCGAGGGAATCAATGACGGCATACCAAAGCTGCAGTGAAAGCTTTAGAACGCCGTCGTTGCGCTCGAGAAGGATGTTTTGGAAAATTAGTTGCAACGCTTTGCTATCGATCCATCCATCTGTGGCGACGTCTTGAATATTGAGGAACGTGACCAGGGCTCGGAGAACAGCAGCGCGTACACTGGTGATGGTATGGCGAAGGAAAGGGAACAGGCGCGGCACCAGTTCGTGAAAGGACTGCGCTTCGTCCGTCTGGGCGTTCGCCTGCATTGCGGCGAGCACCTGCGGGAAGCTACAAAGCTTGGCTAAGAGGTCCATGATGAAGCCGGTACTGGCACTGAGGTCGTCTTGGAGGCTGGATAGGCAGGCCCAGACTTGGTTCATCAGTTCTTGTAGCTTTTCAGGTCGCATCTCGACGAATTCTTTGGCAACGGGAATGAGCGTCGCCGCGCTGATGGCGCGGACATCGTCATCATTGTCACCAAGACCCTTGATGACTGCTTCAAGAACACCATCCAACAGAGCGCCATCCTCCAGCAAAAGGTCGTTCCGCACAGCCACAAGATATCGCAGTCCAATCATTCCTCCCTGGCAGACTTGCCAATGGGCGCCTGCAGCATCTTGTTGCAGGATAAGGCGCTGTAGAACGCTGAATGTGGCAAACACGTTCTCTCGTGACAAATGCTGCAATAACGCACCCAATGTCTGTCCAGCTGTTTCTCGAATGGGCGCGACAGCATTGTCCGATGTATAGTCTGCGAAGCGATCCAGCATGAAGACGCAGCATAGGCGACACGCTACGTCATTGAGCCATCGCTGATTGCGATCGTCGTTCTGAGCACGAGTCTTGCCCTTCACTCGCCCAGCGCCCGCGCCATGGACACGGAGGATCTCACGGAGGCCCATTGCAGCGCCGTGTCGCACCTCCCACGCGTGGTCGAAAAGTTCAACGGTTAGATATTCGCACACACGCTCAAAGGGCCATTCCAAACCCTCCTCTTCGGCTTCCGTCTGAAACGAGGACTTGGCTGGAACCGGAGCGCCCTTGAATTCTTTAACAAACTGCTGGGTATCATCACCGCCTTTGCGGTCCAGGGAGAAATAGTCACTGGCGCTCTCATCCCCGTTCTCCTCTTTTGGTTCGAGCTTGATGGGATGGGGTGTGGGAGCAGCCGGCGTCTGAGGATAGTCTTGAGAGCTTTTGCGTGCGGTCGGTCCTAGATCCACAATCTGGACCTTGCTGGCCCTGCCGTGGTGCTCTCGCTTCGCCTTGCGCTTCAGTGCGTTGAGCTGACGCTTGCTTAGACCCGACTGATCACCGTTCGGGGTGGCTCCTGGTGGGGGGGAAGCACCGGTCGCAGAGGCGATACTGTCTGACCGCGATACAGTGGTATCGATCCGGTGCACGGCCGGTGTCCGCGTGCCTGGAGTCTGGGCGACGAGATCGATATCAGCTACGAGATCGACATCCATGTACTCGCCGCCGAGACCAAGACGTTTGCTGAGGCTCTTCTTCTGGTGTGCTAGTCGCGCTGCGGGGTCCATGGAAGCCAGCTTGTAGTCGTACTCCTTCCCAGCACTACCGAGAAGCTGCTTGCCCCACTTCAGAATGGATCCCAGGTCGAGCGTGTTAAGATCGAGCAGATCACCCGTCGGCGAAAGGCTGCCGTCGCCGTTCTCCTCTTTCTTGACGGTGCCATTGCTCTCTTCGGGCTTCACGTGGCCGTTGAATTCCGACTTGACCCCGGGCTCCAGGGGCTCGTCCTCTGCGTTGGGGTCGAACTTGTCGGCGTTGGCGACGATGCCTCCCACCGCCTTGGCAGCAGCAACGCGCGTGTCCCAGCTCCTGGACCGCAGATAGGGAATCACGCGCGTTAGCAGATTGAACAGTTCATCGGGATGTTGTTTCTGGACGTCGGCGAGCTGGTCGGCGGCGGTATTCCGGATCAGCGGGGTGCTGCCAGTCTCAAGGAGGCTTGGGAGGGTTAGTAGAGAAATTGGGACTATCGCGATGAATCACGCGCGGTGGGTGTTGCGGCGCGGTCCGAAGAGGTGATGGTACTTACGTTACGAGACGGTCCAATCTCGTGCCACTATGCAGCGTTAGCGGGCAATCTTCGATGGGGGATGGAGGCAAGCGACGTACCTCATGTTGGCGGCGTTGTGGTGGCCCGGAGATTCAGCCGAGCGAGATTATAAATTACAGAGTGACGCAGTATAATGAGCCATCGAAGCGCACTGCGGGTCCAGTCACCAGAGGCGTGGGTGCAGGGTGAGTCACGTGGGGGAGCGAGCGGGCGGGCACCTGGTGTGGGCGCGGGCGCGGTCACGTGGGGCTGGGGTCGGAAGTTCTGGTGGTTCGGAGAAGTGGGCTGCAAACTACATATGTATTGCCTTTATAAAAGGAAAGTCCTTGGCATTCGCGCACGGACCCCCGTTTCAGGGTTAGCAACATTGAAAAACCTCGAGTGCTCCAGTGCTGCGAAGAGGCAGCCCCGTCGCCGCACATCAATTGTGGACATTCTTTCCGAGGTCTGCACCGCAGTCGCGCGTGTGAGGAGTTGCGCCAGGTCTGCATCGCCCGTGATGGAATCGTCGCTGTGTCGCTGCCGCTGCCGCTGCCGCTGCCGCTGCCGCTGTGTCGCGCTGAGGCCAGGTAGTCACTGCGTCCGTCTTTTTCACGCTAGCACCACCGCCTCACCCAAACGCTGCCCTGGGCCATCCCACATGCATCTCTAACCTCGCCGCGCATCGCCGCCCTGCATGCGCTCGCCCGTCCCTGGTTCTCGCGATGGAGGGCATCGCCGGGAGGGCATCGCCGGGAGGGCACTCGTTTTGCAGCCCGCAGTATCGACGTCGCGACACGTCAGCGCAGCGCGCGCGACGGCCGGGGTCCAGACGAAGACGCCAGGCATCAACGCACGCCGCCGGTCCGCCACGGCCCACTGCCCACAAGGCTGAGGTGACGCTTTCACCGGCGCGCCGCATCTTTGTCTTCATGTGCGAACGCGAACCGCGGGATGTACATGTGTCGTGCTCTGCACGCGCCTGACGAAGGGTCGGCGCGCCAAACGCTCCCCGTGCAGCGCCGACAGATCCGCAAATTGATGATGCCCGTTGATCTGCATGCGGCTGCGAGCTAATGCATGCTTGGGTGCGACCTCATCTCCTGCAGCGCCGCATCTCCGTCTCGACCGCAACACTGCACAGTCTGCTCGCTTGCTGAAGCCTTTTTTCTGCCATGCCCCCAGTTGGTCGAAGAGGGTGACAAGGCCAGAGACGTCGCGTGTCAAGACTGCGGTACGGCTTCTTTGTTTTGCAAATAGCTTCATCCTCGGCCATTCGCCCCTGCTTACCAAAAGCCATAAAGCCTTTTCTTTCTCTTCCATCACATCTTCATCCATCTTCTCCGCCAATGACGATACTGACATTGCGACGGCTTCAGGCCCATCGCGAGGCATGCATCGCCAATCTCATATTGCGCTTTTGCGAAGTGAGAAAAAGCTTACACATCGACCTTCATATCCAGAAGCGCCAGGGAGGACCCATGTAAAGAACGGCCGACTAACGACCTAGTCCTTTCAGCGTTGGACGAGGCCGTGATAGGAAGGATTCACCTGGGGGATTGTTCCGGAATGCCCGCGCTTGAACTAATACGGTTAGCGCAACATTCCAAGGGCAGTCACCACACTGGTGCACTATGGATTACCACCTCAAGCACTTCCGCCCTTCTCTACACATCTCCGAGAACGGCTGGTCCGCCCCCCCAAGAGCATAACACAGCTCGAACCATGGACCATGGCTGTTCCGCAACGCCCTCTGCGATTGCTCCTCCCTACATCACGAGACTCGCCCACCCCCCAGACCGTTGTGGAACAGACGCAGCTCAAGAGGAAAAGAACTACGGCGGCATGCAAACCCTGCAGAACGCGCAAGACAAAGGTAGATCCCCAAGACGTAGTCTTTCAAACTTCGCTTTGACACGAACGCGGTGCAACAGCGAGCGGCCTTCTTGTAGCGAATGCACCAAGCGTACGACCGAATGCCGTTATGGCGAGATAGAATCGCGCCAGGTCAAGCAAAAGTACGTAAAAGCTCCGCATCCGTCAGTCGGCATACGAGCAGCTATTCGTTATGCTAAGACAATACCCGAGCGTGATGCCGTCAGCGTCCTCGGCCGTATTCGAACAGGCGCAGACGCAGAAACACTGCTCAACCAAATCAACGACGGAAATCTCCTAATGTGACTTTTACTGAAGCCTGATTCCCGGTGTTGGTACGATTTTCCATACCGCACTGAAATGCCAGCTCATCTGTTGGTCGGCGGTATTCCGTACCTACAGTCTGTCCTTTATGAAACAGCATTCTCGTCCTCAGCCCCGAGAACTAGCACAGTCTTGGGCGAGCCTTCTCGGAAGATACCATGCGCCGGCGTCAGTTTACCGGATGACGGTATCTACCAAGCACCCTTCCACTCAGCCGAACTGGTCGACTCTCTGCTAGAGAAGGTTACCGTGCCAAATTGGACCTCAGTCATATCGGATAATAAGCTGCTGAGACGGCTACTCAGTGTCTATTTCATGCATCTCACTGCCACTAGCACGACTCTTCACAAAGATTTGTTGCTTGAGGATAAGGCTTCTGGACGAACACAGTTTGCATCCCCGCATTTAGTCAACACAGTGCTAGCATCAGCTTGTGTGAGTCAGTAGCACGCCGCGGATTCAATCCGGCGCTGACTCTTAAGGTGTAGCAAGCCTGTCGAGAGTTTCCAGATCGTTCAAAACTATGGTTGCCGCATAGCCTCGCGTACATGCTTCTTACCGAGGCCAAGCGGTTGTGGGAGTTGGAGCCGGCAGGCAAGATCTGTTTCACCACTATACAGGCAGCTCTTTGCCTCAGTCAGATCCACATTCTCGATGGCGCAGACCACATAGGATCGATGTACCTGCAAAAAGCTTGTGAGATGGGGAAAGCTCGTGGTATATTTGGCACGTTTCAGCACAATCTCGACTCCAGACTTCACAAAGCTTACGTCTTCATAACTTGAGCCGTGTTTTTGATCCAGTCTCTCTTCACACTCCACTACATGCGACCACCCATGGCCCCTAAGCCTCAGGCGCCATTACCCGACCCCACCACAGATGCATGGTGGTATGGGGAACTGTTGGTACGGTATCCGCGCTTGCCAGCTTTGGTTCCTCATATCGGGTGGAAGGTCAAATGCAAATCCGAGCTGTGAGTAGTTTGTAGCGAAATAGCATCGTCCAGGTTCGCAGAACCTGGACGAAGAAGAGGGCTATCCGTAGAGCAGATTCAACGATACAAGACAAAGTTGGACGCTTTGATGGCTCGCCTGCCACGGTTTATGAGCCAGAAGAACGTGGTTTTCCCGTTGCATCTTCACCTCCAGTAGGTCACAGCCTGTTGCATAATAAATAAGCTGGCCTCCATGTTCCGTACATCCTGTTCAGATCAAACGGCACTCTTGGGTAGCATCAAGTATCTAACTATTCCAGTGCACAGTTTTACAGTACGATTCTCATCCTCTACCAACGGCTTACTAGCGATCCCATGGAAGGATTAGGTCGCAGGGCCACCATTTCCGAGAACACGCCACAGGAAATGATCCAGCACGCGCAAGCCATAATCGAAACCTTCCTCCGGCTTTAGTACCTACGCCACAGCTATGAGAGTTGCGATCCATGGATCCCTCACTACTTCATCTCTATCGGCAACAATGCCCTAGGAGGTCTCTCACAGGCCGCGTCACCCTCCACTCGGGACGCTTTCCGATCGACCCTTATCCTCGCGGCGAAGGCACGAGAAGGCCAGGCTACCAATTTCTACATTGAAAAGCTGATGTGCATCGCATTACAGAGTCGGATGCCGCCCAAAGAGCTACAGTAAATACAAACGTAGCTACTGGTTAGAGAAATAGACAAGCTGGAGAGAATAAGTATTGCTGCTCATTCCCGGAGTTTGTATCCTGTCCATTACACAGAGGAAACCGGTGAGCGGAGTACAGCGAGGTTGGGTGAGCTGGTGAAAGCTTCCGAGAGCGCGACGCTGGAGGAAAGAAGATTCTTTCGAGCTCGTAGATGGCAAGCACCCCAGTTGATTCGTATGACATCGGAGGAATTATCTGTAGGTAGGCAGTATCTACAGTTTTACCCGAATAAAATCTAAGGCTATATACGTCTGCCTACCCATTTTTCAAACCATGAAGCAATCACCTGCCCCTAGTATCCCCATCTGCACCTCCGGCAATCCTCCCAGAATCCCCTCGTTCCAAAACCCTTGCTTTCTCTAATGTTTCCAGGGTTAATCCTCCTGTATATTCTTATACACATTGATCAACACTTCCCTCCTAACCCTCCGCAATCGCTCTAAGCCCTCCCCTTAACCTTTTTTGTCGTCTTCTATCCTATTTTGCTCTCTTATCTTCAAGACTTTGAAAATCATTTCTCTCCCTCAGAATATCCCGTAACCGACGGCCCGCTCTAGGCTTCTTCAATGACCGCTCTACGTATCCACTGCGCACATTTCTGCCTCCCAGTCATGATAATCAAAATTTACCGAACTCCTGCCACATTCTGCGGTGATGCAATTCCGGCATTGTTTTAGAAGTTTTCCGTGGAACGAGCGCTTTATCTTGTATATATAAGACTCTGTAACAGTAGCCCACACCACCGCCATTGAACAACATCGCAAAATTTAATTGGATTAACCCTTGTCATATAACGGGGTCCATACTCGCAACGCGCCTTCGATGTAGTTTCGATCCGAGCTTTTCTCTGGGGCTAACTTGAGTATCCCAAGCCTTGTCTACTGAGTGGAGTAGGAGTTCGCATTCTCTCTCATCCGAATCGCCAAATCACCAGCCATCCGGCCATCCTCAGACGCCCGCCACCAGATCCGAGGAATCATCATTGACCTTAGCCTTTCCACTTCTTCCTCCTCTTCCCCCTCTCCCCCCCCTTTTGCCCTTTCCCTGCCCACCGACCTCCTTCTCCCACTCTACAACATCAACAGCCACTCCCTCTGGCAAAACACCCTCACTCATAAGCACACCACCGCCCTGCTTCCTACTCTCCACCCTCTCGAAAAACTCATAGGGTAAGCATCCCTCCTCATTTCCCGCAGTGAGAACAACGCCATTCTCGCTGAGGAAGAACTTGATACCTGCCTCAAGCGCGGCCTGGATATCGATGAATATCAGAATCGTGGACGATTTGCGCATGCCTGAAATCACGGGCGGTGCTTCTTCCTCCGCCTTCGCATCACCACCATCCCCGTACGACCTGAAACCGGCGGGGAGCCCAGATGCAAAGTGCATGTGCGTCCTCCCCATCTTTCTCAAGCCTCCACTCTTCAAGATCAGTTTCCAAGCCGCTTCGTCCGTGCCGTGGATAACAGTTGCCGGGACGTTGCCTGCTTCGACGGTGATAAGAGTCAACAGACCCTCAGTGTCGACGTTTATAGAGTGACCTTGGTTAGCGCGGATTAAGTAGTCCGAGGGCTCGTCCGATTCTGGGATTGGTTGCAATGCTTCTGATTCGAGCAGCCCTTGTGGGGGCGAGGCAATGTCAGCCGGGGTAGCGTTGTCCAGTGCAGAAGCCAAAATCATCGAAAAGCGCTGTTTGTCGTTGTTGGCGACTACTTCTCTTAGCTCCGCGAATGTGATGTGCAGCGATTTCAGGGCGCGCGTGTTCAGCTGGCATACAGTCAGCTTGACCCAACCGCCACAGATGCAATCAAAACTGCAAGTAAAGGGGGACTCACAGCATCTTGGACCCCCACGTACCCTCCCTTGCCCAACTTCAATCCTTCCTGCTGCGCGCCATGTCGGAGCAACCAACTGACTTTCCGCGAGACTTGCTGCTCCCTCGGCATGTCTTTCGGATTCCTTCCACCCCTGCCCCCTCTGCCGCCACGTCCGCCGGCCATCTCTCTCACAGCCCGCTGCACGAAGGCTTTGGGCGGAATTTTGGTGATGGAAGGTCCGACGTGACCGTTCGTCCCGTTTTTGGTGGGAAGGATGGTGCGGCGTCGGAGAGGTGATTGAGAAATGAGTCAAGGTGAGTCTGGTTTGGGAGATCGGGGCTAACGTGGGGTCTAGATGCTGGGCGGGGCAAAGCTGGCTGTGGTCGTGGTGACAGCCTTTGAAGCTTGGACAGATGCGTAAACAAGCATTTGTGCCAAGCTTGGACGTACTCGCTTCGCTTGCCGGCCCTTCAAATGTTTAATTGTCATTTTTGCACTACATATTTCATATTGGTTCAATAGTACTCAAAATAATCACGCGTCCATTCGCACTTCAGTCTGCTTGATCGCTCATCGTCACTCGAGCAAGGCTAGGGAGGATTCGTGATGAGGTGGTGGGTGACCACAAGGCGAGGCCACCGCGCAGCCCTTTGCCTTGTGCTGAGGCTCTGGTCAGTCGTAAGACGTGCCAACCCCAACGCCCTATTTGGTGTTCAAGTAGAGACTACCGGACGGCGTATTCTGCACGCTGAAAGGATAGTGTTAGGCCCCTGGCCTTGGTCTATTGCACCGCGTTTTAATACGCTACAGATCGCTCCGGAGACTAACCAAGCATGGTCAGGCTCTTCTTCTTCGCGCACTTCAAGGCTAGCACCAGCTTCACGAGGGTCCACAGCCATGGATCAAACTACTGCAAGCGACGTCTTCGAGTCGCCAAAGCGCTCTCAACACCATCTGCTACTTGCGCTATAAATCCTGAGAACCAAACACCTTGGTCTTGGCTCAAACCTATGTTCCCGCGGGTCAAGTATCGAAGGCAACCTCAAGCAGTCGCCAGACCAGTATCGACCAGTCGTGTGACCAAAAGCGCTGCAGACGCTAAAGGAACCGTACAATCCAAAAGTTTTGCCGAGCGCCCAAAGTCAAGCTAGCCGCAATCCACGGTGCATTGAGGGCCCTATCGAGGAAATCTATCAACGAAAGGAGCGAACCGAGGAGTTTGCGCGAGCGCCAATTTCAAGCCCGCTGCGCTTCACGTTGCATCACGAGGCCTGTTCAGGAACTTCATCGGCGAAAGCTCGACTTCCAAGACCATAGGGTTATGGTTCATTCTTCGGTGCATGGAGAAGTGGAGTAATGGAGTATGCGTTCTTCGCCTCTAGGTGCAGGTAAAGCTCTCCGTGTTAACTTTTTAAGGATAAAAGGAATATGACTCTAGAAAGGAGCTTGAGAGCGGAGGATGCAGGGAATATAGTGCTCAACCAAAGAGCTTGGTTGTCACAGAAGAGTGGAGGAGTAAGTCAACTTGCTCTGTTTCTTCTATCAAGCTAACCTCCAGAACAGCAAGAGCGCGGTCATCTCAATACGCTGATCCAGGTGATTTGGTATGTGTCGTACCGAGAGCCTCGCCGCGCTCGTCAAACCCAGCATTAACTCCAAAAGCGTCCTCAGCCTTGTTTCATTCCGCTCATTAGGACTGGGAGATGTCTAAACGAAGAATCCAGTTGTTGAAGATCGCAAAAGCTTAGATAAACTACTCACATTAACTCTATAAGTAATGAGGGATCTAATAACTTCAAGATCTCAAAACAAAGTTGGACGACAAGCAACATCTCTTCGCAAATCTGAAGATGGTTACACAGATCTGCAGCGGTACCCCATGGCCTCAGAGTCTGCTACCCGTCGGTCCGCTCGCCAAGAGGCAGCCGCATCAGGCGGGGTTGGATGGTCGTCGACTGCTGCTGTTAACAGGAGTGCAAGGAGGAGGGAGAGTTTAGTAATGCGGAGCTGCACAACCACTTACAGCTTCACTTCTTCAGGAGCTCCAAAGGACTAAGCAACTTCATCCAGATAGCGCCCGGTTGGCATGTCATATCGACTGTCCAGCGCTGCTACTTCTCCTCTCGCGATTCAAGATGTTCAGAGGATTTACATTACCTATCGACCTAGCGACTGCCAACTTCTCCGCCACCACATTCTCCGCTGTCAGACCTGGCGAGCGCATTTCCTTGGCTAGAAGCAATTGCACTAGAAGCAGCCATTTCCCATAGACAAAACCAACAACCCGGATAGCAACCTTGCACGACAACTGGAGCTTGTTCGCTAAATGGCTTAAGATGAACTCCAGACTATAAACCACCACTTGAATCCCCACAGCTTTATGGTACAATGTCTATATTTTACAACGTTCTAAATAGATAGATCCCTGTCCCTCCACCTTCCTATATGATATTTACGACAGACAAAGACTTACTGCTTGTATGTAAAAATTAGTGTGCGGACATGAGCCGCAAGGATTTGCGCCACTTCCCCACTCGTGCGAATATTCACTCCTTCGTCATCTGTTCCGACGTCACTAGCCACACCATGGTCGTGAAACAAGGTCCACCAAAAGCTCGTACGTCATATATAGTGGAGTTGCGGCGAAGCAAGAATCGCTCTTCATTTCATGTACTGCTATGCTCGAGGGATTTAATGCGGTGTGAACCAACATTATTTTCTTTTAATATTGCATTTTTGTAACTACCATGAGCCGTTGCGACACTGTGAAATGATGAGCATGACAGATTCTCTCGACAGCTTATCATGCGCCGGCCGTTCCATTCGCATCCTTTGCCCGCACTTTGAGCTCGGCTTTTCTCCTTCTCAACAGATATCCTGCCTTCAACGCGAAAGTGTATAAAACCGGAGAAAACTCCAGCGCGATGCTCCCAGACCTTGGTATCATATCGAAATAGTATCAAGATCGTGCGAAGCATACCGTCGCGCATAGCCCGAGGACCCCGAACCCATCTATAAAGAACACCAACGAAAAGAAATTGGGTATCCTGAATCAAAGAACAGAAGACTGGTGTATGCTCTCGAAGAGAAATCCTGTTCTCGTTGCCTTGAGGACCAGCCTGATTTGATACGACGTAATACAAGGGTATCGTTCTTTTTGTAGATCCAAGAAAACCCGCTATAAAATAACTGTACGTGTGAGTGCGGAGATCGCCCATGCGATCGTGGCACGATTCGTATGTGTTCCCGTGCGCGTAGGTGTCCGATAGGACGAGGTGTTCTTGCGCTGACACAGTAGCGTCGACATTAACCAGGCGAGATGTCGCATGTCGAAAAGGGGGGTGAGTGACTTCTTACCAAGAACCGAAGGCGTCGAAGTGAGTGTTAGCGTACCCTGCTGAAGAGTGGCCCGTGTCGGCTATGACTTCCCCTCTCTTCTCATCCTTCCACGGCAACTTTGTCATTGCCTTCTCTTATTATCGCCATCCTCCCATACCCGACCCGGCGGGGCCAAAGTTCGGGTGGCCTCCATAGCCTGTTCCGTGGCCACTCAGCCCCAGCCCTGGATCCATGAAAGTCTGCGCCCACTCCTCACCGATGAAGATCTCGTCAAAATTGAGATTAGTGCTATCCTGTAGAGGTATCTGTGGGGGTTGTGAAGTTGGCTGGGAATGAACGCCTCTTTGTTGAGCGCCCTGCATGAGATACATGGGCATCGGCCCCAACAACTGTACTTCATTGTCCGACCGTCTTGGACCCATCTGTGCACTGCCCATGCCGCCGGTGCTATTGAAAGCCGGTGGACTCGGTTTGACATCTACGCCCGCGGCTTGAAACGCAATTTGTGCCATGGTTGGAGACTCGTGCTTGAAGCCAAAGGTTTGCGGACGGCTGTCCTCGAAGGTGGTCATTGGCTGCATCGGATAGGCCATCGGATCGGCGGAGGGAAACATCATCGTGGAAATGTCGGATAACGGGACGTTGGGATTCGAGGCGTCAGTGAAAGTGTTCAATGGTGCAGAGAATGATTGAGCGGATTGCAAACCAGCTGTCGGCCCGGCAGCCATGCCATAACTACTCAAGCTACTAGCCGAAGCGGAGGTAAGACTAGGAGAAGGCTCGAAGAAGTCAGAGCTTGAACGTGAAGGTGAATTGTATGCTGCATCGACACCGAGATTTGCGAGGTGGGTCTGCGAGAGCGGTAACGTGGTCTGCTTGTTGTTCGGCATGCTTTCGGGGAATGTGGAAGCGCGCCGCGGGCCCGTGGCGATAAAATCAGCATCCTGCTTTAGCAAGTTTGGACGGCTCCGTAGAGACTGTGGCGAGCTATCGTGACGGCGCTTCTTGCTTTCGGAAACATCGCCGCCGCTTTTGATAGAGTCTGGAAGGCTGTCGAAGATTGTCTGTGCATCTATGAGCTTGTGTAATGACGGAAAGAGACTGTGACGCTACCTGTAAAGTCTCAGCGCACCTGTCTGCGGCCATGCTTCTCTTTGCAAAGTGGTCCAACAGCTTCTTCCCCTCTGCTGCATCGCGTAACAGTTCCGAGCTTGTTGGGCTGGTGGGGTTCTCTAGGATGAAATAGATAATTGACATGATTGCAAAGAAGGTAGTGTACATGGAAAACCAGTATGCACCGACAAGAAGACCTCGTTTCTTCATCTCGGCGGTGACGTGAATGATGTTGCGGGAGACGCTAATGCAGGCCGAGGCGCATGCAAAGGCTCGTTGATCTACGGCCGGTTGGTCTTGTTGCGGCCGGGCAACATAATGTAGAAAGGGACGGTAAAGAAGCAGTTGGGCATGAGCAAAACTCATGCGTAGGAGCTGTTGTACTCTACGCTTCTGTCAGTGAGCAAAGGGATAAGAGTAGCAGATGGCTCACCTAATGATAATCGGCGGAGCTTCCCCGCCAGGCTTAAGCGCCAGGGGCAATTCGTCAAGCCACTGTTGCATCCTCTGTTCAATCTCGCGGATCTTGGAGTAGCTCACTGAATATGTCACTGAATACTTAGACCCCGATTTCGTGCCTTTGGTGGGGTAGACCGTCTTGCAAATGGTGCTGAGAATCTGAACGAGCTTGCTGTGAGCATTGCAGGCAGCCATGACGGAGGTCTTGCCCTTGGGCATAGGCCGGATCTCCGTCTCAGTGATGTACTCATCATCAACTTCCGTGGGGTAATCTTGATCGACGTCGTCGTCAACCAGGAAGTAAGGAAGCCCGAGCATCGCTCCAACATACGTGTCCATTCTCCGGATCACCCAGAACAGGCGCTTGCGAGTCTCGGCCTCAATCGGACTGAAGTTGATGTTGAATGAGCGGTGGAGACCCATGCGTATGGCTGATCGAAGCGCTACTCCGATGTAGGCGTAGCAGGTGGAGAGTTTGGCTGAGCTCTGGAGGAATTGGATCATGAATACGATGGCCTGTAGCGAGGTGAGATCTCGACAGTCGGCAATGTCTAGCAGCTGGCGCGATGCCCGAAAGTACTTGTACCTGCGAGAAGTCAGCGCGCAAGTGGCAAATCATAGTGTCGGACATACCCCGCTTCAATGTTCGCCTCGTAACCCACCTGGTCGAGATCTGTGTCGCTTGAATCGCTCTTAGAGAACAGCGTGCCCAAGGCCAACACGGCGTAGAGCAGTGGCAAGAAACTATTTTCTGTATGACTGTAGTTCTCTGGTGTCGTCTCGTATAAACGCTCAAAAGATTTGTTGAACGAGGGTAGATGGACTATGCGTAACAATGCACCGGCATCAATCAGGGCGTTGTCACACAATTGCCGCGCTCCTCTCTTGGGCGGTAGATCAGTAGCCGCTGCCTGTATGGTCGACAAATCTGCGGGTGACGGATGCGCAGAGCTCGGTGAGTCAAGCACTTGAGAATAAGGTCGGTATTTGAAAGGAGACTGGTCGCCAATGATGTGTCCAAAATCCTGTTGAATCCTCCTCATAAAGCTCAGCCCCGAGGAGTGGCCATGGTAGTCCCAGTTCCCGTCCTCGTCCAGGTCTAACTGACCCGTCGCCTTTACCATCGACTCCAGGTGGGAGTCGGAGGCGTCTGCTCTGGCTGCGTCTTCATGACGTTGGGCGACGGGCGCGCCATGCTGTGCGTGTTGGTGGCGCGGGGCCCCAATTGGCAACTGAGGAAGCACTCCGTTCTGGAGATGTGCGTCGATGCTGGAGTCGTTGAGGTCCAGCGTCGGGAATATTAGAGAGAAGATGGCTTTGGCCCGCTTCAGCTGGGTTTCAAGAGCTTCAATGTACTGAGGCGCAGCTGTGCGCCGTCGGTTTGACGGTTGGTCGTAGGTGCATTCTGCGACCTGTTATAATGGCGCGACGGAGGTGTGGCGCAGAGGACCTTACCGTAACTATACACGGTGCAGTGTGTGCACGGCTGCTTGCCGTCGCACTTGATCTTCTTCCTTCTGCACTCGTCACTGCGCCTCGTTAGACGCCACACTGGACTGAGCGGGAATCTGGGGCATACCACGCGCGCGTCACTCTCCTCCGCTTCTGCAGGGGGAGCGTGACCGGCTTCGTCGGTTCATCGTCGGCGTCATCGCTGATGGGCGACTGCTGGTCTGTGGTGTCGGGCGTGTTTTCAAACCGCGAGGCACCACGGCGGGCAGAGTCGCCAGTAGGGACATCGACGACCGGGGATTGGGAAGCATCCATGGCGTGGCACAGAGGGTGAGCATTGCAGACTGGGGCGCGCGCAGGCTAAGAAGAATCGAATAACTGTCCTTGGGTGGCTTGACTAAGCAGTGGGGAGGGGCGGTGGGAGCGCACAGAGTGGATAGCCGCTGGAATAGAATTTAGGTGGACCATTGGCATGGGCATGGGCGGAACTGGAGTAGCGCCGAGCATTCGAGCGTTGGTATTAGTTCGGACGCGTCCGCTGAGGGCTGCAGCACGATCTTGGGTGATGAAGGAGCAGAGCTCGAATTTGGCACGCGAGACGCCGCTTGCTCTGGGCCTGCGGATTGGCGGGTTGGTACGGGCAGCGTCACACCTTACCTGCCCCTCCTTGGCCGCGAGCCCTTCACGATGACATTTGAGTAGGCTGGCCACCCAACAGGTTAGGCGCAGCAGAAATAGCATATGTAACTGCGCCAATGCCAAGGTCGCTTATCTGCAGCCTGCGCTTTGAGTTGTGGCGTCAGAGCGCATTGTTGGGCGTTGCGGAGGCGTATGATGCCAATCTGAAAAGAGGGGTTTCCGAGAAGCCACCACTGCCACAGGTTCGTGCCAGCGCGCCCAGCAGCGAAGGCACGCAGGGTCGCAAGGCGACGGAAGGCCGAGCGAGCGAGCGCGGCGGAATGACGACGAGACGGTACCCCGGGGGGCTCGACGAAGCGCAACGCTGCTTTCTGCCGCCAGGCCGCCTTGTGTGGGCCTTTGGCTGCTTCTCAAAAGAGCATCGCCGGCCGCTTCGAGGCAGATCAGCACGGATAAGCGTGCCGGGCTCGTATTCGCGAGCTCCCTCGTGGACGCCAAGCACGATGCTCGGTTGCTTCTGTTCCACTCTCCATTCAAGCCACGAATGCACCGCCAATGGTCCCAATCGCTGCCAGTTTAGCCGTCCCACCATGGTCCATAAGGCGCTGCCGGACCCTGGGTCTTGGGCTGAACGTCGCGCTCCCTGCCTTGGGGCCCCGAGCCGAGGGACTGAGGGCGATGGTACATTGTAATCTGGCTGTAATATCGTGTGTTAAATATACACAAGCTCCCCGGGGGAGCAGGTTCCAATATTGACAGTAGCCGGAGGCAAGATATATTGGCCGCGTAGTGCCGGGCCATGTTGTAATGTACGACCGAGGCCAACGGTGTGGAATCCTTTGTACGAGCTTCCAAAATCGTCCGGGGGCACGACTGGAAGCTCCTGTCCGCTTGACAGCCCTAGCGGTACGGCATGGGTGAAGGTAGCGGCTGACGAGCAGGTTGACCGGATCATGGCCATCGATGCCGCCAGGTCGTTGAGACAAGACTCTTCGCTCCCAGGCGGGCGTTAGCTGCTCATCGTGGAAACGCCAGGCGTTCTAGCGCGCGCTCGGCTTGGCCCTGTGCCACAGATTGTTGCATCTGGTGTTTGCGCTGGCCCGCATTACGTAGGAGGAGCTGGGATGCCAGCCCCACCACGACATTTGGAGGAATATTTGCGAGTTAGAGTCCACGCCAAGGGGGCTTCACTGCTGCACCCGCCTCATTCACCGCCATGTGGCGTCATGAGTGTCGCGGACGGTGTCGGAGATAGCACGGAGAAGATTGACTGCGATCCGTCCGCGAAACCCGTGATCAAACGTTCGGTCGATGTGCCGGCCGCGACCGGGGCACGACGCCGGTGGAGATGCGAGCAAGCCTGCTCGCGGCAAGGCTGGGCGTGCCCTCGGCGACTCGGAGCCCGCCAACTATACCAAGGTGCGCAGATGAAGATGATGGAGTCGCCTGATATCTGCAGATGCCAATGTAACCGAGACGAGAAAGGACCACAGGCCGAGGGGGTTCGTCCTATCGTGTCCTTAGCAAACGAGCCGGGCGCAGTCACTGCGCCAATCATTTGCAGCCACACGGCGAAGGCCGCCGACATGCTGACCGTGTGATAAGTCTCAGATATCGAGATGTCTGCAGTCGTCAAGCCCTTGTCGGGGCTACTAGAGCGAGCCGTGGAGACGCATGCCTGCGCACAATACAAGATGTATCTTCCCAAAACCTGTCTTATTAGTCTGTGGCAGGCTGGAAAATATTGCCTCAACTCAAGAAGGTCAGGGTGCATCGACGGACATGCGGTCTCGATTTAGAATTTAGAACGATGATCGGACACACTGGCGGGAGAAGTGTCAACGTTGAAGAGAAAGAGGAAAGAGCTTGGTCCGAACAAACGGTGGGCAGCGAAGGATGGGCACAAAATATTCTCTCGCTGACTGACTAGATAGTACTGATGCGGTGTGCGGTACGGAACCAGAGAGTCATTGTTGAGTGCACGACACCCCATTATCTGGAAGGAACAAGGAACAAGAGTACTGACGCTGCTCCGCATGTGTACGTCGGGTCCGCCCGTATCATGCATTTGTATTCCGAGGTCAGCTGAGGCCTGAGTACCTAGATACAATTTCTTCTGCATTCTGCATATGCCAAAATGTCTGTCCAGTTGTGTTCACAATGTGGGCTCCGGCGCGCTAGGCCTCTCTCGGCTCGCGTGCTCGGCTATTTATGCACCACGTGATACCGCCAAGCCCACACACCAAGCCCACACACAGGTCAACCGAACATTTCTCTCGACATCGACACTCCACATACAACACCAAATCCGAGCCGTCATGTCCTCATTCGAACCCGTCATAGTACGTATGGCCTCTTGATGCGGCGGCCACCCCTGCGTTCCGATCCGCGACGCCGCCGCAAAAGATACAGAGCAAGCTGCTAATATGCATCCAGGTCATTGACGGCAAGGGCCACCTGCTCGGTCGCCTGGCCAGCACGGTTGCGAAGCAACTCCTCAATGGCCAGAAGATTGTTGTTGTGCGCTGCGAGGCCCTCAACATCTCTGGGGAGTTCTTCCGCGCGAAGCGTACGTCTACCATCACCCCCGAGCCAGACCGCGATATTAGAGACACACCGAATCCGAGAGGTGGAGAGCAACTGCTGTCACAATTGGCGTGCCTCTTCATCATGCGACTCACAAATTATCTCGCGTATGGATGGACAATTGGCTGACCTGCTGTATGTAGTCAAGTACCAGGCCTTCCTCCGCAAGCAGACCCGTTACAACCCCACTCGAGGAGGTAAGAACCTCGACCAAGCAAGAATCAGAACATGGCTGATCCGTCCCAGGCCCCTTCCACTTCCGCGCACCCTCCAAGATGTTCTGGCGAACGGTCCGTGGCATGATCCCGCACAAGACCCCCCGCGGCGCCGCCGCCCTTGAGCGCCTCAAGACTTTCGAGGGCGTCCCCCCACCATACGACAAGAAGAAGCGTGTCGTCGTCCCCCAGGCGTTGAGGGTTCTCCGGTTGAAGCCCGGCCGCAAGTACTGCACTGTCGGCCGCCTCGGCCACGAGTTCGGCTGGAAGTACCAGGACGTAGTCTCCAGGTATGCCACGTCCCCTCAAAGGAAATCTGCAGCATATTCTAACTCACAGCCAGGCTTGAGGAGCGGAGGAAAGTCAACGGCCAGGCGTACTACCAGCGCAAGAAGCAGGCCCAGAGGCAGCTGGCGCAGGCCAAGAAGGACGCGAAGGTGGACGACAAGACCAAGGAGCAGCTAGCCTCGTACGGTTACTAGATGCGAGCGGAGGTAGTGTCAACGGTGGCCGACGCAAGTTGGCGGAATGCATGGGTCCCACAGGATTTTTTCGACCTCTGGCATATTTTCGGCTGTTTGGGGAGTGTCCAGGCAAAATGAGCTTCAAAGCGCTCACGAGTTCATGGGTCTTCCTCTTCATGGTCAGATATCCTCTTCCGGCTAGGAGAAATAACAATGAAAAGCTCAGGGCTGCTCGGTCGGTAATGCGTGATAGCGTTGGTGTCAATATATTTGCTTACGGTCGCCTTGCCCCGTTATTCAATCTGTCTACATAAACGTCCTGTCGCCTTCCTCTCAGCCACAGTTCATCTTGCCCCAACGCGTCCATCTATGTGGTCTCGCGAGGCCATCGTGCAAGACGCACAAGCGGATGCCGCCCGATGGTCGGGTAGCAGCTTGCATATACCGCCAATGGGAGCTCGCCGGGGCGGCTGACCTCGGCTTTGACGTCTCATCCCACCTCGGCCGCCCGCCCGCTACCCCAGACTTTAGCTTCCCCAGCTGCACTTATTACCGGTATTTCCTCGACATTGCTTGCCCACGCACTTCGGTACAACAAGAGTGTTCAACTAAACGGAAAGAGGCAATTGGGAGACAGGATGAGTCCCTTGGATCGGCTGCAGAAACTCGCCTCGCACTTCACCTCGGCGAATCCAGTCCCAGGCCCAGGCACGATACATCCTGGAGACAGCCATGAGTACCACCACAGACACAACTTCCACACGCTGTCGCCCACATCATTCCTTTGGCGAGCGGCATGCATAGAACCCGAGGTGCCGTTTTCCTCCCTCCCATCTGACTCGCGTGCTAATTGAATAATGGCAGGCCACTGCAATCTACCATAAGACAGCGAACGACAAGATCCTGCGTCGCTCCTACCTCGAATTTGCCGATCGTGCCCGCGGCCTTGCGTATTATCTCCTTAGGCACAACCACAAGCGCGTCGGCATCCTGTGCACGAACACGCCCGCATTCCTGGAATCAATCTTCGGCATCGCGGCTGCCGGCGCAGTCAGTGTGGGTGTCAACTACCGACTGAAGACGGACGACATCTCGTACATCTTCCAGCACTCAGAGGTCGATTTAATCATTGCCGACTACGAGTTCGAAGGCTTGCTCGAGAAGTTCAAGAAAGAGAGGCCCGGCGTGAAGGTGATTGTCGACACGGATACAGATGCCACGGAGGGACAGCTGAGCGGACCTTTCGATGACGCCGTGTTGGAAGGTCTCACATACGACCACAGTTCCGGAGGCCACGGCTGGTCAGGCCTGCACCCCCAAGCCGAAGACGAAGAAAGCGTCATCGCGCTCGCATACACGAGCGGAACAACAGCACGGCCGAAGGGCGTCGAGTACACCCACCGAGGCTGCTACCTTGCTGCACTAGGCAATGTTATTGAATCCGGCCTCAACTACCACACGGGACGCGCAAAGTACTTGTGGACCCTGCCCATGTTCCACGCAACGGGGTGGACGTTTCCGTGGGCGATTACCGCCGTGCGCGCCACGCACTATTGCTTGCGGAAGATCGATTACCCTGAGATTTGGAGGTTGCTCAAGACGGAGGGCATTACACATCTCAATGCCGCGCCTACTGTGAACACTCTCCTCTGCGCCGCGAAAGAAGCGGAACGACTGGAGAACCCAGTTAGAGTTACCGTCGCAGCGTCACCACCCTCGGCGTGGCTCTTCGAACAGATGACCAACCTGAATCTGCAGCCAGTGCACGTTTACGGTCTCACCGAAACATACGGCCCCATCACTAAGGGTTATCACATGCCCGAGTGGGAGGAATTAGAAGTCAAGGATAAGTACGCAAAAATGGCCAGGCAAGGGCATGGATTCATCACCGGTCTGCCCGTGAGGGTCATCAAGACGGGCGATGATGTCAAAGAGGGCGAATTGATCGATGTGCGGAAGGACGGGAAGGAAATTGGAGAGATCGTCTTTGAGGGTAACATCTGCGCGAAAGGATACTACAAAGATGCCGAAGCCACAAGGAAGTTGTGGGCGGGCGGCGTCAACCATTCTGGAGATCTGGCCGTCTGGCATCCAGATGGTGCTATACAAATCCTCGACCGCGCGAAAGACATCATCATTTCTGGTATGCATAACCCCGCCGTCCGCAATCAGAAAAGCGCACGCTAACAACCACGTGCAGGAGGCGAAAATATATCTTCGGTAGCCCTGGAATCCATGCTCGCTACACACCCTACCATCCTAGAGGTTGGCGTTGTCGCCGTGCCGGACTCACATTGGGGTGAGCGACCGAAGGCTTTCGTCACGGTGAAAGATGGAGAGCAGTTGAAAGGAGAAGAGGTGGTCGACTGGGCCAAGCACAAGAGCGAGATCAGCAAGTTCATGGTGCCGAGAGAGGTGGTGGTGGTGGAGGAATTGCCCAAGACGAGCACAGGGAAAATCAAGAAGAATGTACTTAGGGAGTGGGCCAAGGGCCATGAAGATGCGAAGTGAGGGACAGGATGACAAGGAGACTTGTATGTATAAATGTCTGCATAACGGTATCAGATGTAAATATTATGCTTTCGTGTCTAGATCAAAATTTCGGTCTGGCGTTTACAGCTACTCATTTTGCGCTGAATTTTAGTCAGATGGCTGTCATTGTGCACTTGAGATGGTTGGTAGCTTGCACACGGCGGGATTCACACACGATGACGTGCTTTGCGCGTGGAATTCGAAATGGTGCCCAGAAGCGCTTGCTGTCTGGGGTTTTCTTGGGCCAAGTCCACAACTCTTCCACGAGTGTCCTCCAGCACCCACAGCATCCACATTTCGAGTATGAGATCGGATATTTGGATAACCCAAAAGTGCAGAACAAAAAGTGCAGAACAAAGGCAGCTTGGTGTAGTCCTGATGGCATCACCTGTGGACGCGATTGCCTGCTGCATGGCGCTCGACCTTGCCGCGTATGCCAAAAGCTTGTCATCCACGAACCTCGGGTTTGTGCAGTACTAGATTTGGGCCCGACTTTGCACCAAGAGCCCAGAAAGCCATCCGGATTCCAAATTCTTGTCAAGAATGGTGAATTTGCTCAGGTACATCGATGGCTCACTGAAAACACGCCGCAGTCGTTTCCGCTCTGCTGTGCTTCGCCAATCGAGTCCCGCCAAGACGTCGGGATTCCGCTCATTCGGCCCTCCACTGCCAAACCCCAGCTGTGAGCGGACGCTCACCCATCCAGGCTGCTTTTGCCATGAATTGACCGCACTTGGCAGGGCAAGCTCCGCTGCCGATGCTGAGCTTCGCCAGCGAGAGTCGCCGAAGACAAGAAAAAGAATGGGTCCGAGCACTTATAAGCCGAGAGGATGCCATAGATATACCGTACCGTACGAAGGCTGTCAGTCTTACAGACACTCTCGGCAACTTACTCGCAGCAGGTAATTTTACTGGGCACAGCTGAACCTACGGCGATGGGAATCAAGGACGATCTTTACGATGTACGTGGCGAGGAGCCCGTACTCGTACGGGACTGGTCGGTGGAAGAGGAGAAGAAGGCGAAGCGCAAGTAAGTGTCGACCAGCAATCTCAACATTGATGCCAGCTAACCTCCTGCGAGGCTTGATCTGATCATCATGCCCCTTCTTACGCTGGGCTTCTTCTGCCTGCAACTCGATCGCGGCAATATTGCCAACGCCATCACAGACAATTTCATGGAAGATGTCGGTATCAACCAAGATCAGTTCAACGTCGGACAGCAAATGCTCTCCCTGGGTATCGTGCTTTTCGAAATCCCAGCCAACATGGCACTCTACCGCGTTGGGCCCGGCAAGTGGCTCACTCTGCAACTTTTCCTCTTTGGCACAGTCAGCATGTTTCAAGCATTCCAAACCAACTATGCGTCCTTCATTTCCACTCGATTCTTACTTGGGATTACCGAGTCTGGCTTCATTCCCGGAGGTTTATGGACGCTGTCAACATGGTACACCCGCTCCGAGACAGCAAAACGAGTCATGATCTTCTACTTTGGGAACCAGTTCGGGCAAGCATCCGCTAAGCTCCTTGCTTTCGGCATCCTGCACATGCGTGGTGTTGGTGGGAAGGCCGGATGGTTCTGGCTATTCGTCCTCATGGGTGGTTTCACGATTATCAGTGGCTTCATCCTCGGCTTCTGTCTCCCCGACTCGTTCAAGAGGCCGCATCCCACGTTTCTGCCAAAGTGGCAGATGTTCACCGATAGGGAAATTCATATCCTCCGCACCCGCGTCCACATTGATGAGCCAGCGAAGGGTAGGAAAAAGAAGAGAATTGGAAGTGTTGCGTTCAAAAAAGCGGTGAGCAATACCTGTACGTAGAAGGATAGGCCCCACTGACGTCGGCATAGTTCTCCAACTGGCGACTATGGTTTCATTTTTTCATAACCCTGTGTAACAACGGACCGCAACGCGCCTTCGACACCTATGCTCCGTCCATCGTACGAGGTTTTGGTTTCGGTGCTCTGAGGAGTAACGCCATGGCTGCAGTCGGTCTATTCCTTCAAATCCCGGTGTCATTTAGCTTTAGCTGGGCATCCGACCACTTGTAGGTGGTAGACGATTCATCCGTTACTTGATCGCTAACATAACCATGACAGTAACCGGCGCGGAGAAACAGTCATAGCCGGTTTCAGCTGCCATTTGCTGGGCTATATCTTCAACCGTATCTTCACAGAGATCAACAATCGAGGCGTCCGATACTTTGGTGTTGTCTGGACTCAGACGTTTGGCACCTTCTCACACCCGCTGAATATTACATGGATGTCTCTGACTTGCACCGACTCGGAGGAGCGTGCACTTGCAATGGCTATGTATATCATCCTGGACTCACTCTTTCATTTTACTAATATCTGAAAAGGGTTATTATGGGGGCCAATATCGCCGGGATCTACGGCGCCCAGATCTTCCGCGAAGACGACAAACCCCGCTACCGACGCGCCTTCGCCACCGCATGTGCCGTGCTGGCTGTTGGTCTAGCTCTTGCCATCATTCGATATGTCGATGATCGTCTACGTAAGAGGCGCAAGGCACAGCACCTTGCAGATGTGTCGTCCAGCGATGTTAGCAGGGAGCAGGTGCCGCCCGCTAAACCGGCGGAAGACCAGCCTATTCCGGTCATTGGGAGGAGGCCTTCAATTTGATAACTGATAAATGGTGGACGTAAAGGCTGGATATGATACGATACCAGGGGGAGCTTTCATTCATTACATAGATTGGGCAAGCGTTGGCTCCAATTATGTGTAACATGGGTTGTTACGCTCTGTACTACGTCCAGAAGCGCCGCCAGGACGATATGTCTTTCTCTCTTTGTCTCAAAACCGCTTGTTATCAGGTTCAAACAAGCTGTGAGCTCTAATTTACATTACCTTACCAGAACTTTAAGAACAATGCCCTCCATTGGGCCTGTCACCAATCATGCGATCTCAAAACCTGCCACCTTGATAGTTGACAAGTACACTCCAGCCCTTCAATATGCTTCCTACGCTCACGTGCTCGCCTGGACTCTGATTCTGCCCACTTTGATACGTTCTGCTCGGGGACAGGTCCGTGTTGGCGAACATAGCAACAAAACTCTGGGCTCTCTTCTCTGTACATAATTTATGAATGCTCCCCAAGTGTAAGTCAGACATATATCATAGTCTCCACAGCAGTTCATGAACTACAATGAAGGAATACTAGGTCCCAGACCTGTCTATTGTCTGCAATACCATGAGCGCCAAAGTCTGAGTAGTGCTTTCGACCAGCATCATACTAGCCTCACATCTACCTCAGGCGCCCCTGCCCAATTCTCTACCCAAGCATCCACATGTATCTGCCCAGCTGCAACCCTCTCATAATTTCCTTGCGCCTGTTCTCTTACCCAAAGCACATTACAAACGAACCTCTTACTTTCGAGATCCAAAACACTCCCACCCCGCCATTCGTAAACGTCTTCGTCGTACACCTCCAGGGAATCTTCCCCTGTGCTGGTTAAATTCCATGGTTTCTGCGCACTCGATATGAGAATGAATGATGCAAGGATCTTGATATCTCTCCGCTGTTCGCCCGGCCTCGACTCGCTTACGATTGCCGCTGCGTCTTCTCGCGAAAGAATCAGGGAACCGGCTGTAACCTGCTGGGAGCTCCTTCTATCACTCGCTAGAATCGGAAAGGTCGTTGCTCCCTCGTGCCCCGACACATACCCCCTCTTCGCTGTGGGACCCAAATCAACTGTAAAATCGGCCTTTTGCGCCTTGAATTTTAAGACCCCACTCTCGTAAAGGGTGTACAGGTCGCTTCTTTGTCTAGCACGGTGGGCCTCCTCGGCAGCAGGCCGCTTGCTGTTCAAGAGTTTCGAAAATGGGATCTGGTCCACAAGAAGCTCAATCGCCTGGCCGTTAGGCGTCTCCAGCACCCACCCAGTAATCTCCTGCGTCATAGTGGACACGAAGTCATAGTCTTCATACGCCACTCCACCCTTCCACCCTGCCCAAGACCATGACGGATACGGATGTCCCGACTTACTCGGCCCACGCCGAGTAATTGGTCCTACGGGAAACCACAACAGCGCTGTGTCAAGCCGATGCTCCGGCAGGCCAGCGACGTACCACGAACGTTTGGTCCGCAATGTCAGCAGCCGCAAGATACCCTGCACGCCATTTAGAATATCTGAGTCATAGGAGAGATTGCGTTGCGAGTAGTCGTGCACTAATGTCTTGTATGTTTTCACTGGATCTGCAAGATCGAATGCGCGACTCGTCAATCGCGTTCGCAGATCGCCACTGATGTCGCTTCGAGATCCTTGGAAGGGTCCACCCGATGCCAGGAACGCGTTTTTAGCAGCACGATTCTCGTGTACAATGTCCTCGCTGACGTGATCAGACGCGCAGGAGAAGAACACACGGCTAGGGGTGAAGAAGAGCAGGCGGCGAGACAGGCAGAACTCCTGGTATGTCCAGCCGCGCGACCACCAAGTGGATTCGTGCAGCGTCCGCTCCAATGTTGGCCCCATGCTGTGGAGTAGCAGGCCCTTTACCGTCCCCGAGTGCTGAGGTGGGTAGCGAGGGCTGCGACACAGGCCCGTAAGCCCGGAGTGTGCGTCTGTGCCGGCTGCCGCAACGATGGTGCAGACGGCATTGCTATAGATTTGATCCATGCGACCGATCTGAGCAGCGATATCGATGGAGTCGTCTTGTATTATGCAAAGTGCGTCAACCCACAGATAGCGCTCTCTTAAGATCAGTGTAGTTTCCATCGCATCAGTGATAGTCCTGGGGATATCAAACATGCCCAATCCGTCCGGAGTAGAGAGGGTGTCGAAATTCGCCTTTAACAGGCGCAGAAACGGTGCACGGCCCCAAACGTACGAGAGTGCGATGAAGGGGCTATCACGGGCTCTTTCAACGATACACTTGTTTTCGATGTCGATGACTCTGAAAACAGCCTGGGCTGTCTCTGAAGAATCAGTTTTGAGTTCTTCGTTCGGTATAAATCCTCTAGGTCTGTCGCAGATGTATTCGGTCCGCAGACTGTTCGCAGCCGAACAGTGCATGTTCTTACAGCGGTGGAGCACGCCTTTGATAAACTCGGGGTCGCACTGCTCGTAGTCAATCGCTTTCGCGAGCTGCATCACCCCCTCCGGGGCATCGATATCACGGGTATGCCTATGATCCAACCGGATCACTGCTTGGAACTTTTGACGACATTGGGGCGGCAACTTCCCTTTCCCTGGCGAGACGATAATATTCAACTCCCAGAAGGTTCGAACGGGGTTATCCACGTGGGCGTAGTAGTTTGGAATCAGACACCGAGTTCGAGTTCCTTCCACCGTCCGCTCCGGGATAGAGGTCCAGCTCTCCCCCAAGGTTCTTGAAAGAAGTTGACAAAGCGTACACCCGTCCGTCAAGAGTATCTCATCCAGAAACCCAAGATCGTTAACTAGAGGCTCCCATCCGTCGCCGTTCTTGGTTGAATTCTCCTGTGTCAGGTCCACTCCCTCACATATAGCGCATAGATTGTGAAAAGCATCCACTTCTCTTGCTTTTGCACTCAGTCTGGACTCCAGGACCGGTTCCATAGTAGGCTCAAAAGCATTTGCGGTAGCAGCCGCAAACCTCTGGGAGGTATGATATTCCATCTCGCGTAGCGCGTTGAAGCGCCGACCCGGTTGACCAGCGCTGGATTTTGTTCCAAGGGCGGTTCCGAGAATAAAAGAGAGATCACCAGAAGCGTTGTTGGGGTAGCGATTGGCCTGAGGGTCGTGCGTGTCGCGGTCAGGGGGGGCACGGCGAAACGCACCCCCCTCCTCTGCTCTCGGCGTGATGCCTAGCTCTTGTGCAGGAGTTATGGCGGTAGAAGTCGAGGGACCGTCAGTGACGATAGCGCCAGAAGGATCGACCTGACCCTCATGTTTAGCTGCGGCGTTCTCGGGTTGCGTTTCTTCAGTAACGCCAAGGATAGTGCCGAGTACGATGGACTGAATGGCAGCGACTGGAGCATTGCTTGGAAAGTAGTACGCTGGACAGTAGTCTGGGTCCAGAGCGGGCGATGGGCTCCTCGGGGGCGGCGGTGGTGCGGCGGCTTTGGAGGCGAAGCACCCCATTTTGCTCGGAGTAGTTCACTGAACGGAGGTGTCTGGAGGGGGCAGAGATATCACTCTGAAGCTGCAGATTACGATGCATGGTTGCCTTGAAGAGGAGTCGCCCAGCTCCGAGCATCAAGCATGCGGCCAAGAACGGTGGCGCGAGCAGCTGAAGCACACATGTAGCTAAGCTTCTTTACATTCGCCTTGCAAAGGTCAGGATGATGATGCGGACCTCTGTGGTGAGGGATTCCCAGGAAACAAGCAGAATATAATGGCCTAAGAGACGTAAGGTCGGTGAATGCCATACACCTTCGGTAGTGTACAGTGTCGGACCTCCGAAGGGGCCGTGCACGCCGATGTATAGGCGATCAGTGACGCGTATCTTCTACAATATCGACAAACGAACTTCGACAACGGATATCATGGTAGCGCTCGAGAAAGTCGGCCACCTCTCCGCGCCCCACCGCGTCCTCCTCGCCGTGCAATATGCTGCCGACTCAGACATCGGCAGCTTGCGCACATTGACGACGCTCCGCCACGCCGACGACGACGTCGACGTCGACGTCGAGACGACGCTGCGCATCCTCCTGACATTCCTGCCGGAGTCTGCGGAGCCTTCGACGTACGTCGAGTTCCTGGACGAGCTGGCACGCGGAAGCCGCACACCGGGCCACGACCGGGGCACCCTCGACCTCTCCCCCGTGGAGCACTTGTCCAGCTCGCAGGCGCGCAAGAAGAGACGAACTCTGCAACTAGTGCCGCTCGCGCATGCCCTTTACAGATGCGACACCGAGCTCGATGCGCTCACGCACTTCCTCGTCCATCGCGCGCACCGCATCGACGCCCAGACGGGGCTCCTGGACCTCGTGCCCCAGCTCCTCGTGCCGTTCCTGCACCGCTCCGAATTCCTGCGCACATGGTTTATTTCGACTGTGCTGCCGCTTCTCCGCCTCGGCTACGAGTACTACCCGCAAGCCCCGCAGGCTCCGCAGCCCCCCACGCCGTCGCTCGACGAATTTGCCCGACTGAAGGGAAGGCGCGCGATAGAGGTCCTGCTGGCCAACCTCGGCCAGGCGCACCGAGTGCCCGCCGCCAGAGAACATGCCGCCCGCGATCTGAGGGGCGTGTTTGGCCCGTGGGTCTGCGGCGCGAGCGAGCGCAAGCGGCGGAAGCTTTCTTCAGACGGCCGGCGCGCGTCAGTCTCGGAGCCGCCGCAGCAGGAGCAGGAGCAGGAGCAGGAGCAGGAGCAGGAGCAGGACGACTGGGAATGCCTTTTCGATTGGCTGGTGCGCAAGTCCAGGACAGACCTACCGCTAGTGTCTGCCGCCATTACAGAGTGGGATGGCCCCGAGGATTTGGACCTCGGCGGCTTTGACGAGGGACGCGTCTACGTCGACGATGACGCTCGGCGTAGACTAGAGCTTCGATACGCGCAGACGGCCTTGGTCTGTCTGTACCTCGTGGATAGCAGCAGCGTGGAGTCGCTGCAGACCGCACACGGCTTGCTGGCGCGGCTGGCAGACCTCCTCGGGCTGGAACCGCCACCATATCTCAACGTCAGCGTGGATGAATTGCCTTCTTACGACCTGACAGACTTCGCTTTGACCGACGTGTCTCCTTCCGCCCTCCAAGGAGAACAAATCTCGCGACCCGACAATGCCCTGACGCGGCCGGGACCCAGTACTGTTCGGCTGCTTGAGCTCTTCCTGTTTTCTACGTGCATTTTAACTAGCCTGCAACATCCACTGTCAATCAGAGAGGTCGTGCGCATCTATCTCCGCAACGATGCTGTCGAGCAGACAAACCTCCTGCACAACGTCGTCCACGCCCTTGCCAGTGCCGGCAAGAAGGACGACGAGCAGTGGGAAACAATCAGGTCACAGCTCCTTTGGCTTTGGAATTGGGGAAGCAGCGTGTCTCAGGGAGACCGTCATGCTCAAGGTCTGTTTGGTCACGTCCACGGTAAGACATTGGAGATGGAATTCTTGAAAGGTCTGCTGGAGAGCAGCCGTTATCCGCTAGCAGCCCGAATCTACATCCAAGCACGGCCCGGCCAGCCCCCACTGCCTCTTCCTGCGGTCGAAAAGGTGGTGTTAGAAGCGGCGATGGAACAGTACGATAATGCTACCAACGGTAACCGGACGCGCGGAGGAATGAAAAGGGCCTTTGACATCGTCTCGGCTTTCAAACCCCACTTCGCCAGGTCTCGCCGATTCCAAAGAATCCAGGCTTTGCTTTCAGCTACTCACGCTATGTCCTTTTACTCGTTGAAGCTTACACACGGCCGTCCATTTCAACCGGTCGATATCCGCGCGAGCGCCGACCCTCTGTCTCTCATCACAAAGCTGTTGTCACAGAATCTCAACAGTTATACCCATCTTGATGATCTGGTCTCTATTGGCCAGAATCTCGCCGTCGCCACACCATCGACACTTATGGAAAATCAGGATGACACGGCTCATCCAGATTCGGTGACTCTAGAAAAGAAAAGAGCCGCGGCTGAGCGCAGAGTCATTGGTATGACTGTGGAAGCAGCGCTCCAAGAGGATGACTTCGAGACTGCATATTCTTACGTAGTCAATCGGCTCACCCCGCACTCCCCGTCGCCAAATGCATCTCCTGCTGCATCGGCATCATCCAAGAGGTTCTCTTTCGGCTCATACGATTCCAACAGAGAAGAAGATGATGGCGAAGACATTTCATGGCGTGCCGCTCTTCAGGCCGGTCGCCATCGCTCATCTCCACATTCTTCGACCTGGGGACAGACTAGCGCAATTGCCCGGCCGGACCTGCGAAGACTGGAGCAACGTATGGAGCTCCTTTCACAAGCGCTATTACTCGCACCACCTCGTCATCTTGAGGAGGTCTTGGCTGTCTGGCAGGAATGCGAGACGGAAATGACGAGCCTGCTCGCTAAGGAGGAGGAAGTGGAAGAGCAGTTCAACGACGCAGCGGACCGCAGGTTGCCTGGTGCTTTTGCAAATGACACCATCGCTATACAACCACGGCGCGAAGTTGGTAGGGGCGCTGCAGAAGAAGCGCCCATGGGCCTCTTCGATGTCGCCAGGGGAGCGGCGGCTGCATTTTCAAAGACCGCGTTTCCACTCCGAGGCAATAGTCGGAATGTTTCCGGTACAGAGAGTCAGGACACAGCCCACGATAGAGGACAAATATCTACAGACTTGAGTGATTCAGGAAGCACAGGCGGTGGCACCGATGATCGGGTTCGGAGGAGGGATATGGTGGCCAATGCCGTGACGGGTGGTTTGGCCAGCGGCATTGGGTGGGTTATTGGTGAGTGCAACGTGATTTCAAAGGATCTGAGACGGCGTACTGACGTTGCTACGTTGCAGGTGCCAATCCCGCTCCTAACCGGGGTCGCGAGTAGTCTTCTTCCAAGGTCAAGGTGCACGAGCTACGATCAAAATGATGATAGTGACCAGATCGATCAGATTATGTTCAAAATTGCCATATATGTGTCATGTTACAGTACAAACCGCCGGGCCGGGATTCATGCTGTACGAGAGAACAGGCTGGTGGGCTCTCTACTTTTTTGTGCTTATATTTATACGCTCCGCACACCACTCCATGCTCAACTACCTTGCGTCCGGCCGTGCGTCGCCCTAACTTTCCTGCTCTCCTCATGTGCCGTCCTTTACCAAATTATCTCATATTGTCTCTTGCGGCTATTTTGACTGGGAACAGCCGCTCATTGGGTCGATGATCCTACATGCTCTCTCAACACTTGTAATGGTGTGCCGTTCCTGGCCACTGCCCCTTCCTTCACAACGCCCTTTCCTGCGAACACCCTGCGCTGCGAAAGTGCTCCCGCATCCAGCCGCTTCAACGCACACTTTCATCTATATACTCTGCGCCGTCACCTTCGAATTAACAACCTCTCCTCTACTCCCTCTCTTCCGTCAACATATCTCGCTTTCCTTGCCCAAGCTAAACCACATTCCATCCCAAACATACCATGCAGCTCCTCAATCTCCTCGCGACCCTCATGGGCCTCTTGTTTCTTGTCCTCGTCAGTCCCGTCCTCAGCACCGACACCTCCTGCAGTGCCGAAGGCTACATTCCCTCCATGGCCACTGCATCCGAGAGCCCGCTCGCCGTCATCGGCACGTACAGAGGACAGGATTGCCCCGCAAGCGACACGGAGTCTTGCAAGTTGACCATCTACGAAGATGGGAAGTGTTTCCAGTTCTTGCCCGACACGGAGAGCTTGAGGGTCTTTGATTCAGACAAGACGAAGTTGAAGTATAATTCTCGTAAGTGAGAGATTGGCACCGAATCGTCCTATCACGAGGGTTCCGCCACCTGCGCTGCCAACTTGGAGAGAGTAAAGCTTCTGGTTTGCACCAATAAGTGCTGGCTCCTCTCTGCGCGTACCGATTTTACGGCACCACCTCTGGCATACCATGGCAACGGTGGCTAACGGCGATAGTTCGTATCTACAAAACCAGTGACTGCACTGGTGGATGGACTCTCGAACCGCATTTCTGCCAGGGCCCGAACGGTGATGGCGAGTGTGCCTGCTCCCAGGTCTCCGTGTTCAAGAGCGTACAGGTTGTGCTTACGTCGTAGGTTAGTAGTCAACGTTCCGTCACATTCATCGGTATTGCGGTTCTAAACTTGTACAGACAATGTGCTACTGGGCGGCTGGGGTGTTCCTGGGGGGTGACCTGGGAGTCTCATGGGTCCTCGGAACTGCATACAAGGGTATCTTATAATAGCGTGATGATGCTGCGAAAACCGGTCGTTGACCGCGTCAATGGACAGGCATTGTTTCTCCCCCCAAGATACTTAATAACACATCCATCTTCCTTGAATTGCTCCACTCCAAGAATCAACTTGTCCGCACCACCCTGACAGTGATACCTATATACACCACCATGCAATACACAAAGAGAATTCATACTGCTAATACCAACACCCATCTCATACTTTACAAACTCCGTCGCTGATGCAGAGAAGATCAAAGAGGGATATCTCATCGAACTCAACGTAACGCAAGGGGGGAATCTTATCGCGTCGCCAACAAACAATGCACACTTCTCCGTCTCCATCGGTATGTGGTCCAAGCGCGATCCACATTCCAGGCCAGACCAGACCATCAATATACGCATGCCACCGCCTAGCACCTTCCAACTTATGTACCAACACTCAGTCCTCGATGCGCGCTACACCGGGGGCACCGCGTTCAGAATCCTCGTCACCTCGCCCGGCGCCATCTGGCTGTTCTGCAGACTGCGCACCTGCGAACCCTTTCTCAGGCGTGCAAGCCCAATGGCCAATTTCCAGCTTTCAGAGTCGTCGATAAGGAAGACATACTTCTTTCCGTCGGCGTCGCGGACGTGGGCGCGGAAGATGTGCAGGCCCTTGGCCGTATTTACGCCAGCCTATCAAAGAGTCAGCGAGCCGTACTAACAAGGAGCGGTAGGGAAGAACTGACCTCGACAAGCTTCAGCGTCCAGGCTTTGACGTCCCACTCACGTTGCGGTATATTCCTCACATCGTCATCGATGAACAGGCCCTCAGACTGGATCTTCAGAATCAAGCCGTCCGTCACCTTGCCCACATTGGACACGAGCTGCGCCACCGGCTTCGGGAACAAGTCGTTGAACAGATACACAGCCTTGATCTGGATCTTGTCGGGGTCGTTCGTCGAGTAAGGACCGCGCTGGCTTGGCGGCGGTGTTGTGCGCGCAGTCGATTGCGAAGCCGCGTAGCTCGACGCCGTATACGATGAAGAAGCATGTGAGGGCGGTTTTGGAGGACGCCTGGCATTGGGGGTATCATAGGGGCGGAACGAGTGCTCGTCTTCGGTGCCTACGTACGACTTCGCTGACGGCTTTTCGTAGTTCTTCTTCGGAGTGACGGTTGCCTTGATTGGAGAGGTGCGGGTAGAGGTTACCGAGGGTGCAGGTGGGCTCCGACTTCCAGCGTAGGGGTCGAGCCGCTCGCCACCTCCGAGTCCACCGTACGTTGTTGAACGTCGACCAGTGTCAATCGACGCCGATGCAGCAGCCGCCTGTGCCTTGAGCTTGTCGGCTTCGGCCTTGAGACGAGCTTCGCGATCACGCTGGGCGCGCTCGCGAGCGGCTTTGAGACGTTCGGCGCGGTCGGCGTCAGCTTTAGCTTTTGCTACCGCTGCTTCTCTCGCAGCATTTTCCTCGGCCGCCTTCTTGATAGCTGCTTCTTTCTCCTCGGCCACCCTCCTCTCCGCCGCCACTCTCGCCTCTTCGGCCCTCCGCGCAGCCTCCTCTGCGGCCCTGGCCCTCTGCTCCGCTTCCAGCTTCTCGCGTATCTCGCGCTCGATCTTTTCCCGGGCTGCCGCTTCTCGAGCCTGCCGGTCCCTCTCCTCCTTCTCCTTGGCTTCTCTTTCCTTCTGAGCCCGTTCTCGGGCAATGCGCTCCCGGGCGTCCCGTTCTCGCTGCTCCCGCTCCCGAGCTCGCATCTTCTCCCACTTCTCCTTCTCGGCCTTTGCGCGAGCTTGGCGGTCAACCTCTTCCTTCGCTTTCCGCTCTTCGTCCTTCTTCTTCTCTTCCTCCTTCTTGCGGGTCTCTTCGCGGGCCTTCTCCCAGTTGGCGCGGGCGTCGGTGTCGGGCTGCGAACCCGACCACGAGTCGTCATCCTGCGGGGGAGGTGCGGCGCCGCGTTGCTGGTGTTGGCCGTGCCATGTTCCGTGGGCGCCCTGGGGTGGAGGCGACCCGGCGCCGGTGTAGCTGCCATGTGGAGGCGGCGGCGGAGGGGTTCGTTGATAGCTGGAACCCGATGCCCCGGCACCCGCTCCTCCGCCCGGTCCTCCTCCACCGAAGCCACCACCGAAGCCTCCGCCCTCGCCCTGTGTCTTGCCCCACGCCCATCCAGCGACGCCGACCACGGCCACCAGCAGCACGACGCCGTTCCCGCCCGCGGACACGCTCTGGCTGACGATGATGAACCATTGCTTGACCGTCGGCTCGATCATAATCCACACGGCGATGCTCGCCAACGTGCTGGCCACGCCAGCAAGGAAGCTGTTCCGCTGGACCTGCAGGCTAGGCAAGTAGACAAAGCCGCCGCCCGCCGAGTGCGGCGGTATGATGAAAATGTCATAGTTCCCCGCCGGCAGTCCGCCGCTACCGCCGCTGCCGCCCGTCGTCTTCGGGTTCGAGCCATGTGGTGGAGGCGGAGGCGGAGGCGGGCCGTCCATGGCGAGCGATGCCCCTCAGGGCCGTGTGTTGGGTCGTCCAAGCAGTGTGCTGTTGTCTGGGCGAGGGCTAGGATTATCTGCAAACGAGGGGGGCGTCGGGTCGTGAGGCGGTTGTGTCGGAGAAAAGCATCAGCGGAGGTGCGAGCTTGGGGTGAAAGGAAGCAGGCAGAGTCGAGGTCTGGCGGCTGGTCAGCAAATGCAGATACAAATACGGATCCCGGGCGGGGCAATGGGCATTGACCTGCCAGCAGTGTGTGTCGAGGATTTTGCAAAAAGGTGGACAAGTGGTGGCTGTGGGTTCTTGCTCTTGTTCTTGTTCTGCGTGTCTGGTCAACTGCGGCTGGTGTGTAAACAAGCTGAAAGGCTAAGAAAAAGCCCACGCTAGCGCGCTGCGGGTAGGCCCGCGGCTACCAGTGGCTACCTGGCACACACACGTCTTTTTCCATTCGCTCGCCGCGCTGCCTCCAAGTGTTTCCCTCCAGTTTCCTGTGCCAACTCTGCTGCTCGCTCTCGCTCTCCGCCCTCTCTGCACCGCTACAGCGCCTTACAAGCGAGGCCTCGGAGGTGCACGCGCGAGGGCCATGGCTGGGCACGACAGCAGCAGCGACAGCCAGCGACAGCCAGCGACAGCGGTGAGAGAACGCGGCCGTCTGCTATTCGCTGCTTGCGCAGCGTCTCGACACGCGAGTCCAGTCTGGCCAACTACATGCATGTGCATGTTGCCCGTCACGTGCATGGAGCCAGGCAGGTTTTCATTCTTCGCGCATGGGGCTGGTGTTTGACGAGAAGAAAGAAAGATGGAGGCCTCACAAGAGCATGCATCCACGCGGACAGCTCCGCCGTGTGCGTTGCCACGGTCAAGCTTCAGGAATACCACCGGACATATATGCACCCTCTACCCCGCCGTGACACTGCAACAGCCGTTGGGCTATTCCTCTTCGGGAACTCCTCCATGGTCCGCTCCTTCCCCTGTCGGCTCAACCGCTAATCACGTCGAAACCAAACCGCACCGCTGCGTATCCCACCATTGATACTGAGCTCGTACAGCCGGACTGCCAGCGTCACAGTACCACCGGCCGACCCGTCTCTGGAGTCTGCGTCCCAAACTGGCAGCTGCCGTGAACAGTCGCCTAATATAGTAGATCTCTGGGTCTCCAAGACGCACCACGCCAATCACATTCCAGGGCGATGCCATGGTGAGATAGCGAATCATGGTCGCCGAATGGCCACGGTGGGAGGAACGAAGCGCTGCGGAGACGCAGGCACGGGGTAGATCAATCAAGACGACATACCTCCAACGGGAAGGGAGATCACGCATCTGTGGAAGTGGCAGGTGTCCTGCAACAGCAGGACTGAGATGTATAAAGCCTCGCATCCTCTGGTGGTTGCCCAAGCCACCACTATTCTCCAGGCCGCAAGAATCCACTTGTGAACGCGACCATCTTCAACCCGCATCACTCCTTTGACAGCCGATTTTGGCCGACCTTGCGCACATCGCCATGCGGTCCCCCATTCTTACCACCGTCGGTCTCGTGTCCCTCGCCCTCGCGGCACCCATCTCCTTGATCCCACGCGAGACGGATATTGAAGCAACCGACCGCCTCATCTTCGAATCGACGATTACAGAGTTCGCGACTGCCCGAGCCGCAAAGACGCCCGCAACTCTGGACTGGGAGTCTGACGGCTGCTCTAGCTCTCCGGACGCGCCTCTAGACTTTGATTGTGCCCTCGCCCTCGCTTCCATCTCGTCACCATGTCCACTGACCCTTTGTTCGCAGTCCTCCCAGCCTGCTATCGCCACGACTTCGGCTACCGCAACTACAAGAAGCAGTCCCGCTTCGACGAGATCAACAGGGAGCGCATTGACAACAATTTCAGGGAGGACCTGTACCGGCAGTGTGAGAGCGAGTGGTCAGAGCATATTTGCAAGATTGCTGCAACCATCTACTATGAGGCTGTCAGGGCGTTTGGCAACACCCAGGCGGCACAGGACGTGAAGGAGATCAGGGAGGCGTTGAAGGCGCTCAAGGTCCTTCAAGCGGCGGATATCGAGGCTCGGGTCGTGAAAACGTTAGCGACACGAGCTTGACGCGAGATGGATGATGGAGCGGGCGCTTGGCAGTGTTGGGATTCAGCGGAGGCAGTAGACCATCATACCTGAAAGTGGAGCAAGCTATGTAGCACCAACAAATCACCGAGGAAATTCCCACCAATGACGTCGCCATGCGGTTATACCCTCTGCTCATGCGACTTACAGTCCACATCGCTTTCTTTCTTCGCTCTCAAGCGCTCCGGTACATCCCACCAATATTCCGCTGCTAGCGCATCCTCCTTCCCAAAGAGCCAACATGTCCATGTCCGTTGAAGACTGCGCTGCTGAGCGCCCGCCCCGCCCCACCCCCTCGATCGCCAGCAACGTCCTCGAGCAGTTCAGTCTCAAAGGCCGCGTTTGCGTCGTGACGGGCGCCTCGGGTGGCATCGGCTCTGCCGTCGCTGAGGCGTACGCCGAGGCCGGCGCCGAGGTTTCACTGTGGTACAATTCCAACCCCGCCGCCAAAGACTTCGCCGAACGCCTATCCAAAGAGCACGGCATCAAGGCCATCGCTTACCAGGTCGATGTCTCCTGTGCTGAAAGGGTCAAGGAGGGGGTGCAGAAAGTGGTCAAGGATTTTGGCAGACTCGACGTGTTCGTGGCCAACGCGGGGATGCCCAACTCGGCTCCCCTTTTAGATATGCCGCTCGATGAGGTGAAGCAACTCAATTCCGTCAATCTCGATAGCGTGGTGTATTGCGCCAAATATGCGGGCGAAGTTTTCAGGAAGCAGGGCTCTGGGGTAAGAAGAGACAAAAGTAATCATTTAGGTCGATTTCTGGCTGATATACACCCAACAGAACTTGATCATCACGTCAAGCATATCAGCGCACATTGTGAACGTACCAATTGATCAACCGGTAATATGGGCCTCACATTATCCGCTTAGTGTGAGAAAGGTAAGCTAACAGAATGTCAACAGATTTACAACGCAACGAAGGCCTATGTGAGCCATCTCGGCAAGTCTCTAGCGCGAGAGTGGCGAGAGTTCGCCAGAGTGAATATAGTGTCGCCCGGTGGGTCAACTCTGATGATATGTCAATCTGAGATATCTGCTAATTATTACTCCTCTTCCAGGCTTCTTCACGACAGCAATGGGAGCATCGGACCAGGTCAGGAATGAAGCGCATAGGATGACGCCACTAGGACGGCAAGGCAGTACAAGAGAGATCAAAGGGCTGTACCTGTACCTAGCGAGCGACGCGTCGAGCTATCAAACCGGCAGCGACGTCATCATCGACGGAGGTTATACACTGCCGTAGAGTAAGTGTTCCTAAGCAGCCCACTATATCCTACGAACCATTTACCCAGCATCTACTATCTGAATCAGGCCATGTCAGTCTTGACCTTAAGCAAGTACATCCATGCTGATCGGTTGTGTTTGCTGCTGATGCAGAAAGGCACGAGTACGTGTGATACAAACGAGGGAGAGCAATCAAGGTTAGAGTCACTTGTGTCGCTACGGTCACGCTGAAGTCCTCATTTTATCGGCTAGGTCCATTCGCCGGAGTGAGTAAGTGTACACAGGTGCGAAAACATAGATTGAATGTTCCCCCATGCTCCTTCCCCCCGTCCTGTCATCTACGTCAGTCAGAAGCGCTCTTTCCCCATCGACCCCTGCCCGAAATCACCAAAGCAGACTCATCCCTCACCCCTTTGCGTGCTGCGCCTCCCCTGTGTAATATTTAATCCCTCCTTGACGAGCGGATTGATCAAAGCACAACTCTGCACTTCAATCGACTCTACACCCAAATCGACTTCAACATCAGGCAAAATATTCGCTCAGACCGGGCTCCTTGTGGACCTTTTGGTACCTTCAGTGCTTTCTAAAACCACCAGGTCACAGACTCCCCCCATGTGCTGGAACTCCTACAACGCCTATAAATGTGACATCAATGAAGACAAGATCAAGATGAACGCACAGGCGCTGGTTGATCTGGGCCTCAGGAACTTGGGATATACTATCGTCACTCCAGACTGCGCTTGGAACGCGATGCAGTGTGACGACCAGGGCAAGATGCAATGGAACGCCACAACATTTCCCTCCGGTGGTAAGGCACTTGGAGACATCTACACGATCGCGATTTGAAGTTTAGCCTATACTCAGGGGCCGGCTATCTTCAGTGTAACGACTATCCCATCACCGGATCACTTGGTGAGCCTTACAGAAGCCACTTGGAACGCCGAGTCCGCTGCTGATTGAGACACAGGACATGAAGATGTGGATGCGTAGCCCTTTGCTGAGTGGGGAGCAGACTTGTTAACAAACAATCCTATCAATCTGGATTAATTAAACGGCTTAATTATTTAATTCGTTTACAATCAATCCGGCGCCTAGCGTTTTAGTAATTAATTAATCCAATTTTAGCAGATTAATTAGACGGCTTAATGTAATACTATATATTATATTTTATACTATAGCTAATAGTATAGATATTTAGTAATACTTTCTATAGTATTAAGATTTTAATAAGTTCTAGAATTCCTATTAGCCTAACTAAGTAGAACTAGCGTACTTTATTAAATTATTAATCCTTAACACTATAGATCTCTTTATTATATATATACTACTACTACCCTCTTAGATGTATTTATGTTACGTTCCTACAGGGTAGCTAGTTTTAAAGAAGTAAGTTAGTTCTTAGGCAGGAGCGACAGCGAAGAGAGAGGGTGTTAGTTACGTAAGTAAGTAATAGGGTAGTTAGTATTAAGGTTATAAAACTATTAAATTAATAATACTTACTAGAATCTAAATAATATATTATTAAATAAGTTAAATACTATAAACTATAAGGGTTCCTGCTATTTCTATATATATATAGTTTAGGTGCTAGAAGTTAGCTGTAGGACTATTATTAGTCGCGATAGTTCCTATTATAACTATTACTAGTCCTTAGCGTATGTTACGGTATCCTTCCTAGATCCCCTAACACTGCTAAGTCCTATTTATACTATTATTAGTACGCCTAGAACTATTCTCTAAACTTTACCCTAACTAGCAGTTAGTC
>MU005576.1:1703544-1715727 GCA_010405425.1 Lentithecium fluviatile CBS 122367 | reverse complement strand
TATAAACTCTAACTTCTAAGTAATGTAAAGGTTTACCTAGTATTCTACGTATCCGCCCTAAAACTAGTAGACTCTAGGACACTATTATAAATAACGTTTTACTATTAGAAAGATAAAGATAATAAGTATAAAGTTAAAGCACTACGCAGGTACCGCGAAGTAAACTAATAAGACTTCTAAGATAGTAACTTCTACTAGGAATAGCTAGTAAAATAAAAAGGTTATCCTAAGTTAGAAAATATATAAGAACCTAAAGCTAACCTATAAAACTATTAGTAACTACTTAAAGAAGTAAGACTAAGGTTTAACGCCTACTACTATATAGGATAAACGCAACTATAAAGCTAGAATAAAAATAGATAGAGGTAATACACCCTAGGAAGGTTCTAAGAATAAACTAGTATCTATAACGTTATAGCCCGCTACCGCGTTATCTAGAGCTAATAGAGTAGACTATATTATTAGCAAAAACTTTATACTAATAGAAGCAGCTAGATAGTCCGCCTTAACGTTTACTACCTTACCCTTAGCCTTAAGCTCTAACGTAAGGCATATAGCCTTCTTCGTAGCACGCTCCTTAGCCTGCGCTAGAATCTTCTTATTCTATAATAACTAGGATATTACCTCTACTAATAGCTTCTTATCTACATCTACCTTCGCTTAATATTCCTCTCTAGTCTAATTAAGTAATAACTAAGATATATTAACGCACGGCTTTCCTACGCGAACGCACTTAGCATACTTTAAATAAGAATTTAGCATAATATAGTAACTTAAGTTTTTAGAAAAACACCTATTATAAGGAACGTTAGCAATAGTATTAGTAGCAAGGATTTTATAAAAGAGATAGAGTTAACGTTTATAAGAATTAGAAGATATAATAATTGCGGGACACTTATAAGGCAGGTAAGGCAAACTACTTATAAACTAACCCTATAAGATGTTAGGTAATTAAGAACAATCGTATAAAGGGGAGGGATAATATTACGACTAGTAGGTTAAATAAGCGACAGGAATAATAATTAGTCGCGTACCTAGACGCTAATAGAAGGTACTAAGATATAAACACTAATTATTATTATATTACGTAATTAATAGCCGCGCTAAGGACTAACAATAGCTTTAATAGGAACTATCGCGACTATTAATAGTCCCGTAACTAACTATTAACACTAGAGCTATGTATATATAGGAATAGCAGAAACCCTTATAGTTCCTAGTATTTAACTTAGTTAATAATCTATTATTTAGATTCTATTAAGTATAGTTAATTTAACAGTTTTATAACTTTAATACTAACTACCCCGTTACTTACTTACGTGATTAACAGCCTCCTCCCTGTCGTCGCTCCTGCCTAAGAACCAACTTACCCTTATAGGATTAGCTACCCCGTAGGGACGTAACAGTAATAAAGAAGACGCGTAAATATATAGGATTACAGCGGGAGAATAGAGAGTCTTAATAAAAAGAGTAGCTAGGATTATTACTGCTACTAGCACCTAAGGCGCTACTAAGAATATAACTAGATTTACTAAAGCTCTAGCTAGCTAGACTAGAGTAGGTAGAAGCTATAGTAAGAGGTAAGACTAGAAAGAAAGTAAGAGAGCCTAAAATAAGATAGAAGAAAGGGGCTAAGAATAAGGTCTACGTTAGAAAGAAAGAGAGAAGCTAAGTAAGAAAGAAGGAGTTAAGAAATTAAGAAAAAATAACGCTACTTAATATAAAACTTCTATAAATAGTAAAGGAAGGCGTTATATTACTAAGATAAATATAATATATAATAATAATAAACGTAAACTGTATTATCCTAGGTTACTAGGCTATAAAGGTAAAGGTAACTACTTACATATCTAAGAATAATATAGGCCTAAGATAGGGCTATACTAGCCCTAGTAAGTAATAGCCTTTACTATAGAGGAGGTAAAAGTAAAGGTAACTACTTATACATCTAAGAATAATATAGGCCTAAGATAGGGCTATACTAGCCCTAGTAAGTAATAGCCTTTACTATAAAGAAGGTAAAAGTAAAGGTAACTACTTATATATCTAAGAATAATATAGGCCTAAGACGGGCCTACACTAGCCCTAGTAAGTAACAGCCTTTACTATAAAGAAGGTAAAAGTAAAGGTAATTACTTATACATCTAAGAATAATATATGCCTAAGATAGGGCTACACTAGCTCTAGTAAGTAACAGCCTTTACTATAGAGGAGATAAAAGTAAAGGTAATTACTTATATATATAAAAAATATATAGGCCTAAGATAGGGTTACACTAACCTAAACTAGTATTAAAAAAAAAAAAAAAAAAAAAAAAAAAAAAAAAGAAGAGGGGATAGTAAAGAGGGTATGTTACGAGCCTAGGCTTTGCCTATGCTTTAGTAGAATAGGGGTAAGCTTACTTATATAGATAAGCAGCAATACCTTTAATCTAGCCTCCTCTCCCTTATAAATATATATATTATTATTAACGCTTATTAAAGTTTTACTCTAAGGCCAGTCTATAACATTAAGAATCCTAGCTTAGAGCTAAGGTTCTTATTATTAATAAACAATCTATTAGTAAAGATAAATAGCTTTATATAATTAAGTTATAGTAGTATAAAGATAAGTTCTCTGCTATTATTGTCTATCTACTACTAGATATATATATATATATTAAGGGCTTTAATATCTTTATATAAGGGTTATATAGTTTAGGTAGTAACTAAGAGGTTTAATAATGCCTCTGTTTAATATACTAAGGCGATATATATATCTTAAGCCCTTTATATAATATACTATTATACTGCATCCTTTACTGTAGTATTAATTATATAAACGTTTTTAACCTAACTTCTTTAGATAAAAATAACCTTATTTTATATAAGCTAAATCTTTTCTCTATTAAACTTAATAGGTTAGTTATTAGATAGAATAGTCTTACTTTTTATATATAGGTTTATCTTCTATAGTTTATCCTCTTCTCTCTATATAAAGTCCTTTATTATAATACTTAGAGTATTATCTATCTATAGGCTAGTAATACTAAAGATATATTCTCTCTTATCTATAATTAAAAGATAAGAGTTATATAAAGAGAGATATATATATAGAGCTTCTTCTTATAGTAGTTATAGTATATCTTAAACTAATATAAACTAGACTTAGCAGCTCTATATAATAGTTATATAATCTAGAAGATTATATTTAGTAGAAAACTCTAGCGTATCTCTTAGTAGCCTTATATATAGCGTACGTAGTAGCTTATTAGTTAATTAAATATACGCTTATATAATATCGCGTAATTTAAAATACATGCTATACGTAGCTCTTAGGCTTATTCTACTAGCTAGAAGTAGTCTGTAGCTTTTCCTTTATATATTTAGTAATTAAGTAAGAATTTTGTTCTTCTTATTATCTAAATAGCTAGTAAATACTAGGCTGGATTTCTTATATAGTTAAGTTATTTTACCTTTAACTTTCTTATATAAGGCGAAGGTTAAAGATCTAGCCTTAGTATCTTATAAGGTTATACGCTATAACTTTAAAAGTACTATTAATAATTAAAGCGTCTATCTTTATATAGTCTAATTCTTTAAATAGTTCTCTAGGTGTAATAGTTACACTATCTATATAGAGTATAATAGATTAGGCCTAATTATTTTTCTTCTTTTAGATTAGAAATACCTAATCTAGACTTTATATAGGTTTCCTTTATCTTCTACTTCTTCTAGCATCTATATCTTTCCTTTATATAAGTACATCGTTACTATTCTAGAAGACTTAATCTAAGATAGGTTCTAGCTCTACCTATATAGCATTCTAATAAGGTTATTCCCTCTTTCTTTTTAGTAGGGGATCCCTTTATATAGAGATTAGTTTATTATAATTTTCTATTATAGATAGATTATCTTTCTATTCTATATAGTATAGTTTAATTTATATATAGTAAAGCTTTAGTATACTATTCTTTAACTTAATAATAATATCCCTCTCTCTAATACTCTTAATCTTATATAGGCTAGTTTAATCTTCTTTCTCTCTCTATACTATAATCTCTAAGCTTAGAAGGAGATTAAGAACTTTATATAATATAGAACTATTATAAGTATTAATTATATAGTTAATATTAACTCTTACGTAGTTCTTATAAAGTATCTTATAGTAAAAAATAGAGCTTTAAAAAGCAGAGTTTAGATAATTAATAAATTAACTACTAGCCTCTAGAGATTAGCTAGAGAGATCTATATATACATAACTTTAAACTCTAGAATCTCTTCCTTCTAAGCTTAGAGCACTATATTTCTAAAGCTTAGATCTTAAATAATTCTAGCTAAGGTACTTGCGTAGTTCTATGTAATACACTTTCTAGGCATAAGGCGTTAGCTAAGCGCCTGTCTAATAAGCGTATAAGAGTAAGTTAAGGTAAAGAAGACTTTACACGCGTTATAGCGTAATTATAGGTAAAGGTAGATTCTTACTTAGAGCTTAGTAAGGCGCTAGCTGTGCTTATACGCGCGTAAGATATATACTAGTAGGCTAGCTTCTAGAGATCTTTTTCTCTTTAGCCTACTACTATTATAGCCCTTATACGTATAGCCCTTATTAAACTCTATTTTTTTCGTCTTTTATTATTAAGTATTACTTTTAGTGCTTATTAAGTATTATAGTTATTATTTATTAGAGCGCCGCTAATATATTATAGTCTAAACTTTACCACGCTGCTGCCTACACTATCGCCTGCTCTACTACTAAGGCCGCCGCTAAGGCTTACTTTACCTATGCCGCTTACGCTACTCGCGCTGTTCGCCGCGCCGCTACTAATGCTACTACTATTAACTATTACTACTAGGGGCTCTCTAGGCTTACCTATAGTAGTAGTAGGGTGCGCTATTCTTCCTTCCTTTTACGTACTCTTACTCTACCCTCTAACCTACCCTTAGAGGCTTCGCCTTTCTAGTAGGGCGTTCTAGGAGCTCTCTAAGCGCAGCCCTACGTAGGTTATATAAGAAGTTATCTTTTAGAGCGCTTCTATAGAAAGTGCTTTAAGAGCTTTAAGAGTAGGGCGCGCTACTAGCGCTGTGCCTCTAGGCACTTCTATCTTCTTCTTTCTCTATATATTATCCTATACGCTATGCAGATATATGTAGTAAGCGCTGTAAATAATTATATAAAGCTTACTAGGCTCTATATAACTATCTAGGTGCTCCTACGTTAATCCCCTAGAAAGGGGAAGCAGAAGAAGAAAGAGGAAGAGGAAGAAGAGAAGGAAGAGGAAGAGGAAAAGAAGAAGGAGAAGGAGCAGGACGAGCTTCTAACCAGCCTCTTAGCACGTCGCCGGCGCGTTAAGAGGCTGCTTAGTAAGCTTATTAATTTATTAGTTATTTAAGTTTAGAGGTTTTTTTTTTTTAATAATAATTTTTATATTATAATAATTTTCTATACTCCTTAATTATACTATATATATCTACTAAGTTTAGAAGCTTAGTAAAGCTCTTAAACTATTATCTTAAGAGGTACTTTATAAGCCTATTAGCTAGTATGCTACTTATCTAAAGATATTATACCTAAAAAGTATCCTTTACATGCTTCTATTATAGCTATATATTTTAAATATTAATATAGCGTAGCTAAGTATTAATTCTATTATTCTCCCTAATAATAATATAGATTATTTATTAATTATTATAGAAGATCTACTATATAATTCTAAGATTAAGAATAAGCTTTATAAAGAAGCGTTTTAGAGCTAGTAACTCTTTAGTAATCTATTCTAGCGTAAGTAGCTTAGCTTTTATTATAAACGTAGTTACTATATACTAGTAAGCTACTTTCTATATAATAGGGCCTCTAAAGAGCTATATAATATACCTATAGAATAAGCAGCGCGTCTCTAAGTTATTAGTAAATAACGCGTTTCTATATATTATAAGCTATGCTCTGTTAAAGTTACTATATTAGATCTCTAGAAACTAGGTATAGAATAAGAAAATAATAGCTTAATTAGCTACTATAACGTGTTACGCGCTTAGGTTAATAAAAAAGTATAATAACTAAGACGCTATAAATGCTATATCTAGGCGTAATATAATTATAGTATATAAGATTAATCTAATATACTCTTAGTACGCCTTAATTTCTTACTTTATTACTAATTCTAAGCTTCTAACTAGCAGCTTATATAGAAGAGAAGTGCCTAGAAAAAACGTAGTATCTATAAGTCTAAACTTCTTTATAATCTTATTAATATAGATATTATATATAAGAGTAATAATTCTAGCTATTTAATTTCTAATAATCTATACTTCTAGAAACTATTCTGCTAGTCTACGGTCTTCTATATTATATACTACGTTAATCTCTTTAATTAGTACTTAAGTATCTACTTTATTTATATAATAATATATTATAAGTATATTATTAATATAGAAGAGAATAAGAATGCAACGCTTATAATTATAAAATAAGTAGAGCTCTTCTTTTAAGGCTATAAGCCTAAGCTTTCTAAGTATACTAAAGAACTTCTTATACTATAGCACTAGTAAATTACGTATGCTATATAGAGCTTATAGAAGTAAAACGTATTTCTTCTTCTTTATATAGCTATTAGGTAGCTTATAGGCTACGTTTAGCTACCTATTATACTATGCGTTAAAAAAAGCGCCTATAATATTAAGTTACTAAATCTCTAAGTTAAATTAAGCTATAATAGTAATTATAGTGTAAAAGGAACACGCTATAAGTATTATAGTATATATTAACTAGAGTATATTCTTAGCTTAGAGATCTTCTTAAACGCAGATATAAGCTTTATATTTCTTAAATATACTATTCTAATTATACTTATATATAAAGACCTATTTAAGTAGTAGTAGCTTTATTTAAGTTTTAAATTAAATAATTTCCTTCTAAGTTTCTTTTTTAAGTAGGGTATTAACCTCTTTGTACGCTATCTATTAAAAGAGCTTCTTATATAGGTGTAAGAGAAGTAATTTCTACTTAGTAGGTAGTAGAGAAAGCTTATCTCTATAAACTTAAGCTTTCTCTTTTAGGTACTTAAATTTCCTTATTAGACGTAGAGCTACTATAATTACTATATATAGCGTTATATACTTATTATCTATAAGAGCGTTAATTACTCTAGAGTAGATTATTTATAGAAGCTCTCTCTACTCTAGGCTAATATTATATAGCTTATAGAGGGTTACGTAAGCTTCTATATCTTCTCTAAAAGAATCTAGTAGATTAACTAAATCTCTACGCTATAGCCTACAGCTTACGCGCGTTAGTAGTCTATATACCTTCTTATTATACGCTCGCTTAGAAGGTAGTTCCTATACTTTATCTAAGCCTATTAGAGTTAATAAATTAGTTTAAGAAGTACTAGCTAATTACTTAGCGTATTAGCCTACGCAGCCTTCTAAGTCTAGTAGGCTTACTCTATTAGGAGAGTATACTTTCTAAGAGCTACTAGTTTACTTAGTCTACTCTAGTTATACTAGGCCTTTATTAGTGCCTTCTATAAGCTTCTATTATAGAGTAGGCTTTAGAGTATAAAGACTCTTTACTTTTCTAAGCTCTATATAGTTCTCTAATAGCTTACTAGCTAAGCCTACCGCTTATATAGCTATATTCTTTACTAAGTTTTAATTACTAGACTAGCCTTCTAGTAAGTTATACTTATATAATAGCGTACCTCTAAGCTTACGCTTAGAAGGCTCTTATATTACTTATAGCCTCTAGTACTTAGTTACGCTAAAAAGCTTTATTACTTCTTCTACGTTATAGATCTTACTATACTTATAAAGTATTATAATAATCTAAAGAGTCTTCTTCTAAGGGATAGGTAAGACCTCTTCTAGCTTATAGAAGCGCGTTTTATTAAACGTTATATTTCTTATAGTAATTCCTTAATTAAGCTATAAAACCTAAATATAATAGATATTAGAAGCTTAGTATTTTATAAGGTACCTAATATATACGCGTAGAGTAACTTTAAAAATCCTTCTATCGCGCCTAGCTGCGCGCTCTCTATTAAGCAGGCATACGTAGTAACTATATACGTATATACTACTTTAGTTAGGATAGAGATCTACTATAGCCTTTCTAGACAGCTCTAGCTTAAATTAATAGAAGTATTATTAAAACTACTAGTTAAGTACCTTACTTAGGTTCTTAAATTTATAAATAGCTAAGAGGCTAATATTATAGAGCTATATAGCGCTCTTTACTACCTCTAGCTAAAGCTTCTTTAGTAGATTAGCGCTTATTCTTATCTTAATTAACTTAGTAATAATTTTTTACTCTACTTATTTAGCTTCTTTATTTAGCTTATAAGTGTATATAGGCGTAGGCTTAATTTTATACCCTTACTTTTCTACCTAGTATTTATAGCGTAATTTTTCTTTTTATAAAAGCGTTATAACGTTATTATTCTATAAAATCTTATAGATCTTAAGCTTATATTAGGTACTAAGAAAGCTTTTAAGGTTTTTAAAGACGCGTATAATTTTTATAAGTATTTTACTCTATAAGTAATATATATAGAGCTTACTACTATACGTATTTTTAATTACTATAATCTAGAGCTCTTTACTACACCTAAGTAGTATATTAAAGAGATTCTATTAGATCCTCTAGTAGAGGCGTAGTAATTCTTTACGCAGCTTTCTAGAGATTACGTATATTCTATATACTATTACGCAGTATTTATAATTAGTACGTATAGTATATTTTATATAGACTTCTCTAGTACTTATTATAAGCTCTCTTAGAGCTATAGCACTAAGGTGTGTAGCGCGTATATACTAGAGGTGCTCTAAGTTACTCTATAGGTATATTTACTATAAGCTCTATCCTAGTACTACGCTTATAATAGAAGAGTAAAATAGTAAAGACTTATATTTAATAAATATAAGGTTATACGCGCGCTATAGAGTAGCTAGTATAGTACTTATATTTATACTTCCTACGTAAAGAGAGTAGTCTAGGCCTAGGTACTAGACCCTCTTATCCTTAAGAAGAGCTTCTAAGATAATATTAATATAAAATCCTTCTACTGTAATAACGTTTATAAGCGTTAGATTCTTTATACTCTTACTTTTTATTTTATAAAGTATTCTTCTAAGCTTATAAGTACTAATTTCTAGAATTAGAAAGAATTAAGTTTCTACTTTAATACATTATACCTCCTAAGTCTTCTTAAATAATCTATAAATAAGCAGCTCTTTACTATTAATAAGATACTAGGCTACTCTATTATCTAGAATTATACTATTTAAGAGTAGGTATATGTTAAAGTCTATAGTTAAGTAGATCCCTAGGTTTATTATAAGCTAGAGATTAAAATAGTAGGCTTAGATACTTCTTAGGTAGTCTACTAGAGTAGATCTCTTAATAAGCTTAGCTTTATTTAGTACTAGAATTATTAAACTTTATTTAATAAGATTTATATATACTTTTTTTAAAGTAGAGAGTTATAATTTACATAAGAACTACCTATTAGTTCTTTTTAGAAATTAATATACTACTATTAAGCGCTATAGTAAGGGTCTTATAGTTAAATAAAAACTATAGATACTTTTTATTATACTCTTAGTAGGGGTAGAGCCTATTTAGCCTATTACTCTAAGCGTTTAGATTTCTACTTTATATATTAGATTATTCTATAAGTATTATAAAGATTCTAGAATTCTTATTATTAGCGTGTAACGCGTGTTTTCTAAGTATTTACCTAAAGACCTTACTAAGCTAGTTAAGCGTAGGGACTTTATTTCTAAGAACGCTATTCTTAATAATCTTCTAGTATATATAGTAAGCCTAGTCTAGAGTAATCTTAGGTGTAAGAGCGTCTAGAAAATTCTAAGTAGTAAGCGTATCCTTAACGTTAGTAATCTTATACGTCTTTACGCGTAGATATAGGTAATTCTATTATTATAACTACGCGTTTAGAGTTATTATACTTAGCTTTACTTTCTATAAGTACGCTCTATAGTCTGCTTAAATAGTATTCTCTATACTCTCTTACGTAGAGGATAGATCTTTCTTTAGAGCTTTAACTAGGTACTATAGCGTTATTTATTATCTTTCTATAAGCCTTATTATTACTAGTTCTATAAGCTTAGGTGCTACTATAACGTTTACTTAGTTCTATATTAATTATATATAAGTAGCTTCTAACGCCTAGTTACTTAATTTAGCTCTATACTTAGTAAGCTTATTCTAGTATTATATATCTTCGTCTTAAGTAAGTATTAGGAGTATTAGAGCTTTAGAGAGGTAGTTTAGAACTTCTAGCGCTATAGGATTAATCTTAGCCTATAGGTTCTTACTAAGCATATAAAACTAGAGCTAGATAAACTAGAGAGGCTATATACTACTATCTTTAAGCATAGTCTAGCTAGTAGAGAGGGCGTTAGTTATTATAATAAAGTATATAGCACGTATATATAGGTTTCGTAAGTAGTATAGATTAACTAAATAACGTTCTTTAGCTCTTTTAAGTGCGTAGGAAGAACTAACTACGTTTCTAAAGCGCTAGGCTTATAACTATAGTAAAAAATAGAGCTTTAAAAAGTAGAGTTTAGATAATTAATAAATTAACTACTAGCCTCTAGAGATTAGCTAGAGAGATCTATATATATATAGCTTTAAACTCTAGAATCTCTTTCTTCTAAGCTTAGAGCACTGTATTTCTAAAGCTTAGATCTTAGATAATTCTAGCTAAGGTGGTTGCGCAGTTCTACGCGATATATCTTTATTACCTTCTATATAGCTCTAGCTTATACGATAATATTAGGTAATAGTAGAGAGTCTAAGTTAACTCTTAGATATACCCTAAAGATAAGTAGTATAGAGACTAGACTATATAAACTAATAGTATTATTTAGAGCCTTAATTACTATCTATAGAATAGCCTTATTATCTATATAATTATCTAGTTTAGTCTTTAGAATGTTAAATACGCGTCTAAGAAGTACGTATACGCGTTTAACCTTTCTAACTATCTAATAAGCCTCTATAAGTATCTACCTATAGGCAGCTCTAATAATCTTTATATAAGTGTAAGGGACTAGCTCTATACCACTAGGCCGCACATCTAAAAGATATGGCACGCAGTATCGGTTTCCGATAGCGGGCGTAGTATAGAATAATATATATACTAATACGAAGGTATGTGCGGGTCTCGCCTTAGCGAGGGCCCGTACGGGGTAGTGGATACTAATATAGGCGTAACAATAAGCTTTAAAATTCTTAGAGGTAAATTTTATACTAGAATTATATATAATATAGTTAGAAAGTCTCTAATAAGTATTAATCTAGCACTTACATAGTGCATCCTAGGTATCTTATAAGAATATTAATTTTTGTTACGAGGACGCAACGAGTAGGCCTTTAGTTCTTACGGCGAAGACTAATTAATTACTACGTGCAATATCTAGGTAAATATAAGACGTTATATATAGAATAGAAATAGCGAAATAGGTGCAAAGTAGAAATACTTAGGGGGGTAGTCTATACTTCTAGTGCGCAAACTAACTGCTAGTTAGGGTAAAGTTTAGAGAATAGTTCTAGGCGTACTAATAATAGTACGAACAGGACTTAGCAGTGTTAGGGGATCTAGAGAGGATACTGTAATAGTACCCTCCCCCTATTCTCTTTTTAAATTAGGCGTTAGGTTGCTAGGCTACTAGGTACTAGTTCGTTTAGGTATTAGGTATAGAATCGCTTAACTACTTTAGTCTCTTCTAGAAACTTAGCTAGCTCCTATAATAATTTGTTATAGCTAGTCTATTAGGTTAGGTATTTCTAGGTTTATTTTCTCTTATTATAGCGAATTCTCTTAACGCTCTTAATAACAAACTCTAGTTTGTTATTAATTATAATAGGTTTAGGGGGTAAGTTCTACTAACTAGGTAGGTAATTAGATTTAGGCGCAGCTAGTTAGATTAGAGAGATATAAAATACTAGATATATCTTTATACTACTAGGTAGGTTTAGTTAGTAAGCGTAGAATAAGACTACTTTAGCTACTAGAAATAGGCTAAGGTTCTTCTAGTCTAGCTTCTTTAACTATTAGTTAGTTTAGATATTTTAGGCGTTAAGCTATACTTAGTCGCCTACTTTATACGTTAGAGTAGGTATTTACGTCTAGTTTACGTATTCTTACTATATAGCTTGCGCCTATAATAACTCTTTGCG
>MU005576.1:1685038-1701002 GCA_010405425.1 Lentithecium fluviatile CBS 122367 | reverse complement strand
GTAGTTATAGGCGCTAGTTAAGCCTTAGCCTCTACTATAGCTTTAGGTAGAGAAGAGGCTAACTATTTAACTATAGCTAAACGTTCTTTAAATTCTTATTAGAGGGTAGTTATATTATTATAGTATTAGGCCTCTTACTAGGTAAGAGTCTGCTATAACGCTTTATTACTAGCCTTAATTACCTTACTACTAGCTTAGATAGACGCTAGTTTAGTAAGAATCCGTTACATTAGGTCCGCGTTAGTAGCTATAATAGCTAGGGGTAGAGACACGATATAATATTATAAGAATATAACAAGTAGGCCTTTAGTTCTTACAGCGAAGACTAATTAATTACTACGTGTAATATTTAGATAAATACAAGACGTTATGTATAGAATAGAAATAGTAAAATAGGTGCGAAGCAGAAATACTTAGGGGGGTAGTCTGTACTTCTAGTACGCGGACTAACTGCTAGTTAGGGTAAAGTTTAGAGAATAGTTCTAGGCGTACTAATAACAGTACGAACAGGACTTAGCAGTGTTAGGGGATCTAGGGAGGATACCGTGATAATTTTAGAAATATAGTAGCCTAGAATAATATATCTATATTAATAATATATAAAACGTCTCTATCACTAATTTATATAATATTAATAATAACTATATAGTTAAAGTAGATGCTATTCTTAATAGTAAACTTAACTCTTTATAGTGCCTAGTTATATAATTAGTAGAGATAGTAGAACTTTTTAATCTCTTTTAGTATAGTAGTATTAACGTTATAGCTAGCACTAGTAAGTATCTTCTAGAGTCTCTTTATATAGAGGGGTCTAATTTAGTAAAGAAAGAGAGCCTTTATTTCTATATAATAGGAATAGTAGTCTTATCTTTATATATAATAATATTTAGAACATTATTAAATTATACCTCTAACTAGTTAGCATTTGCTAGAAATAGTAGAAATAGAGTTAGAGTATCTAGAATATAGTAGGTAACTAAACTAATTAGATTCTTAACTTATATAATCTCTATTAACCCTTTTAGGTCCTAGCCTCTAAAATTAATATCTACTTAACTAGGTGTCTAGTTAATTTCTATGCGTAGATTTTCTTATATATACGCCTTAAGCTAAGATTTACTAACTATAAAGATCTTTACTACGTCTATATTCTAGAGTTTACCTTAGTATACTATATAGTATTAGTTATTAAGAATAAACTACTTAGCATACTTCTTTAGTTTAATACTATAGATATTCTCTCTAGTTGTATAGTATATATAGGTAGCGAAGGTAAGAGAGTTAACAGCTTTCTTAGCGTCCTTAACCTTCTATTCTATTTCCTTAATATTATATAAATTATCTTCTTTCTTAGGGTATCCTTTAAAGTCTTAGATATATAAGGTAATAGCTTCGTGCGATAAGGTTTTATTTTAGAACCCTTTATATAAGGTAATATACTAATTCTTTACGTACGTGCGTTTACTATAAGGGTAATTTATTAACTAACATTCTTTCTTATAGTAGATAAAGCACTTCTTTATTTACGTATGGTTATTTCTAGAGCGTAGCCTAAACTAAGAGGTAGATTTCTCTTATTAACTTTTTCTGCGCGGTATAAAGTTTCTTTCTTATATAAAGTTATATTAGTAATTAGTATAGTACGCGTTAGGTAGTTCCTAAAGGTATTAATTTACTCTATAATCTATAGTAACTTAAAGTGCTACTTATAGATTACTAAATAAAGCTTTATATAAAGCTTTAATTATAAATATAGTATATTATCGCGTAAGGTAAATTAGAATAAGGCAGCTGTTATATGCTATTACATACAGCGAATTATCTTAAACGTATCTAAGATAATTCTTTAGTAAGCCTAAAATAAGAAGAGATTTAATATAAGCTTAGTAGAAACTTTACTATGCTTATATATATATATATATATATATATTATTATAGTATCCTCCCTAGATCCCCTAATACTGTAAAGTTTCGTTCGTATTATTAATAGTACGCCTAGAACTATCTTTAAAATTTTACTCTAATTAGTAGTTAGTTCGCGCACTAAAGCAGACTACCCCCTAAGTATTTCTACCTTATACTTATTTGCCTTTCTATTCTATATATAACTTCTTATATCTACCTAGATATTATATATAGTAATTAATTAGTCTTCGCTGTAAGAACTAAAGGCCTACTTATTACGTCCTTATAATATATATATAGCGTTCTAGATAGACCTCTACCTAAGGTATACTCTATAATTAATTATCTAAATAATATCTCTCTAGCTTGCTATATATATTCTAGTTCTAGTTATTCTTAATAGATTTATATAATAGTAGTGTGTAATAGAACATCTTTTTAAAAGTCTACTTCTAATACTCTTTATACGAGTGTAAGCTTATTAATTATTATTTTAAGAAATTTATATAAACTCTTATTAGAGTTCTTTTATTAGTATTATATAAAAGTTAATATAGTATATACGTATTCTACCTATATAGTATAACTATTAACTAGAAGTTAATAATATAGCGTTTTATTACTAAGTTAATAACTAAGGTAGAGTTACTTACTTTATTACTAGCTAGATTATAGATAGAGGAGTTGTGAGGGCACTGGCAGCAGGAAGAGGACCAGATGGAAAGTACATGGTATATTAAGAGATCAGACGAATCCTTACAGAGTAAGGAGGTTCGAGGCTGAGACTATATAGGGCCGGTCACGTGCTGGGGCCGGGCCGACGGATACCTGGTAGTTCCAGCCAAAGAGGCATTACAGGAGTAGACTTAATTCTTTAGAGAGGTATTCTACTTAATAGATAAGGCCTTAATACTATAGTATAATAATTAGTAGACTATAGGTATTACTATAAAAGAGAAAGATAAGTTAAATATAAAGCTAAAGTATATTAATATTTATTAGTTATAGGTATAATAAGAGATATAGGCTAGTTAACTAAATATTACTTAGATTAATATAAGTACTATGCCTACTAAAAGTATAATAAATATCCTTAGGAGGCAGAGATATGCTAAGTTTCTAAGGCAACTTCGCCTAGTAGACATCTCTGCTCGCCTTAGCTAGATGTTAGGGGTGCAGCACACAGGTTTATAGACCACTCTTCTACTCTTTCCTTTATATTCACCTCTCCGCTACTCACTGCAAGGTGAGGGGGTGTGTGACGGTTGTAGCCTTATATGTAGGACGCCGGTCGTTTCAAGAAGAGTTCGGTATCCGGAGGTTCCGGAGGAGAGAGGGGTACAAAAGCCGCCCCCTCTATCAACTCTCAAGAATCAATGCAGTTCCTCAAGCTTCCACTATACGTGACAAAATCCTATGTACTACGGAACACCTGTCCCAATATCCACGTTCGCGACATCACGGGAGAAACTTCCGACTCCCCGAATTTCCCAAAGTGACTCACAAGCGCGTTCATAACCCCACATATATATTATTGGGCGCCATGTACTTATGCATATTGCACCCACCTCCGATCTCTCAACTCATCACGTACCACCTGGACATAACATCACCACCTATTCGTCTCAGGTGCCACGTCTGCACCGAGGGCGTACAATTGCTTAGCTACACATCATGTCCTTGACACCAAGCAGCACGCATGCCCTCCGTATAGCAGGCGACTCCGCCCTCCAAACCACCAAACCCTCCTCCTCTCCGCACTGCCGAAAGTCGCATCTATCCCCGCCACATGCGTATATAGTACCAGCCCCCGTCAGCACCTATACACCAGCCGCCGCTTCCCCCTTCCAGCTCCAACCACAGTCCCGACCAGCTCAGCTCACCACACCACCACACCATCATCGATCCCACGCCTGCGCATCCAACAAGCAGCTCCACTCTCATCCCTCCGCCCAAACCCCAACGACGATCCAAACGACCTCGTAGCCGCCCTATCCCGCCGCATCGCCAGCACCACCTCCACGACCTAGCTCCGCAAAGCCCTAGAAACGCACATCGGCTCCTTCCCAGTATCCACTATAACCTCGAACATGGGTCGCGACCTGGACCCCGAGCTCATCGCCGAGACGGTTCAAAGGCAGCATGAACGGGGCAAGCACGGGCGTGAGGCTAAGCAGGTAGACTTGACGATGTGTTTTCTTCTTTCAATTCTGGCAGGAGACATGGTGGTATTTTTTGGATGGTGGGAAGGTAAGCATGAAGTAGAACGTTTGAAGGGGGAGATAAGGGTTTGTGGAAGGGGAAGGAGATATGGTAGAGGGAGAAAGAGGGGCAGCGGGAGGAGGGAGAACGGATGGTGGAATATATCGAATGGTCAGAGGGTATGAAGGAGGGAAAGGAAGTATGATATGGGCAAGGTTACAGTGGTGGATCTGGGGGAAATAGGATGTATATTAGAATTAGACTCCGCTCAACCTTATTAGAAAGGTAATAGAAGTGTGGAACGAGTACACACCACTAAATTAGCAACACGTTCCGTCTATGTGGTGTTCGTCCAATTCACATTGCCTACATTCGCGATAATGAGTGCCAGTCTGATGTCATGGTTGACGACTACTGCCAAACAGCAGTCAACGCATTCTTCATCCGTCAGCACGCAGAAGTAGAAGGGATTCTTCGCTGTAGCCACTCGGAGCGCGACAACGCGAAAGTACTCGCCGTCCTTTGTCGTGTCGCAAACTTCAACGATCTCGGCGTCTGTAGTTAACTTGAGGATAGGGTACTGAGCGCGGTCGCACGAAACCGGCCCCATGCGTCTTCGCTTGCAGCTACGATTATGCGCACTACAATGCACCAGCCCGCGCGCTCGGTGAACCCGGTGTACTATGTCACCGGGCCCGACACGAAGGTAAGATCTAGAGTCATCCCTTACATCATCGCCGTGTCTTTGGAACAGAAAGTTTACAGAGAGCGAATGTGCGGTTTCTGTGACTTCCAGGATGACATCATTGAGCTCGGCAAGTGCAGCGCTCAGCTCTATAACAGATCCTGTATGGTGCATGAGCTCTATGTCGTTGTCCTGGACTTGAGGGAAGGGCTTGTGGTCGCGTTCGATTGTTCCTGGCATGACATGAACGCGACCCGCCGATTCTGGGACGATGGAAATGTCTCGCAGAATGTCGAGATAGGCGCAGATGCCAGAATTGCTTACAGCACTGGCTATGGCATGCGTCCGCGTGTATCGGCCGATGAAGAGCTTGATAGCGGCCACTAGCCTGCCCTTGTCTGCCTCTGCTTCTTGCTCTAGTGTGAGATCCACGAATCCATTCGTAAAGAGCACGTAGACGATTGGTCCGAAAGTTCGAAGACTTTCTTGAACGCTCAAATCACCCTGGTCGTCTTCGTCCTTGTCTCGACCATGGACTTGAAGCTGCCTGTTATAGAATACTTCTAACCTACACCTCATCGGATGCAAATTTTCCGCCACTGTGAGGCCAGCTGTTACCTGGCACAACACAATAATGGTTTCCATGATCAAGATAAGACAGAAACCCTTGACTTCTTCAGAATGATCAAAGTCACTGCAAACACCAGTCGCAGCTTTTGTGGATGGCGGCCCATTTCTCTTCGAACCCTCCCTTTGCTGCATCAAAGCTCAACCGGCATGCTTTGTCCATGGCCTGCTTAAAACCAATGAGCTCTAGAAACCGCTGAAGTGCATTATTGATTAACCCCTGACCTGGGGGGCATCGAAGTAGCCGCGGCACTCTCGTAGATATCTCTCTGGTACACCATGCTCAGCCTTGACGATGGCTTTGAAGATCCTTGCGGCGCACCCTAGAGCTGTGCCAAGGTTCAGCGTCATTTTACGTAGGCGCTCGAAGTCGGATCCAAACGTGTCAGCCAAACAAGTCTGTCAGGGAACTCTGCCACTGTACATCACTTTGACCTGGTTCCTATCGTTCTGCCAAAAGAGGGAAATGTTGTTGGACAGATGATAGGACTTGAGTACGACGTGAAGCCGAGATTGGGAGACGGCTGTTGATGGGTCGCGGTCGAAAGTTAAGTGGACCTGAGTCTTGGTCTTCGGAGAAATTAGAGTAGATCGGAGTAAATTGATTTGGGGAGTCATATAAAACAACTCCGAGGTAAAGAGCCACTCCGCAATGGCTCCGATCCACTCAATCGCAGCATAACTCGAAACGTGCATGGACTCTAACTGACCAGATGCCACCTTCCTCACCGCGATGATAACGGATACCAGATCCTGGGGTAACGGGCAGCCACAAATAAAGGGCCATTGCTGGAAGTTCTGATGCAACATTGTGGTTCGCCCGAGCTGGGACACAGCTTCATAAGTCCCTCAGCCAGGCACGGAAACTTGCTCTGTGCGAGCGAACCTGAACAAGCCTTGATAGTAGAAGCCTACTGCGCAGTGGATGGTGTCAGCTCCTCAGGTGCGTCGTGGGCTTTGAAGATGTGGGACATGACCTCGGGCCCCAGACCTTCGTGGAAACACTCTCCTAAAGAGGCACACAGCGCGAGAAGGCTCGTCCCCTCGCTGGTAAGTATGAGAGTGCGTACAAGAGCCCTCACACCGAAGCCGAACCAGAGGGTGTTGGCGATACCGTTCTGGTACCTCAGTGCCGTAACAGCCTTGTAGACGTTGTCGCGGCCGCGACGCGCGAGCGGAAAGCCTTGGGGGAAAGCCTGGCCGACGAGTGGGCCGTAAGGGTCGACGCCGGCATTTGCGCAGCGATTGAGCACGCCGACGGTGAACGTGAGGGAACGATGGGTGATGTTGTGCCAGTTGATAGAGCCTTGCTGGCTCATGCCGGAACCATGTCGAGGAATGAGAGGTAGCTTCGCTGAGCCCGAGGATGAGGCATCCTTCTCCATGGGGATGAGTCTGCTTGGTGTGTTGTCGTAAAGTTTGCCATACCAGGTGAGCCCATCAGGCTGAGTCTGAACTGGGTGGCGCGCAGGCGGGCCAAGCCTTGCATGATACTGCTGTCAGGCTGCATGCTGGAGCAACCCGTCCTACCGGTAACCCTCCTAGAGAGTTCCAGTGGTATGATTTATAGGTACGAGAGGATTAGAGAAGGGCGGACTACGTGACACGATCCAATGTTTAGGGGCAATTCGTGTCGGGCTAACTTTAGCCAGAACCATGCTAGTCTGAGCTGGACAGTTTACACGTGACTCGCTCGCTCCACAAATACGAGATGGTAATCTCGCCTTGCTCACCGATATTCGAGTCGAAACTTTGGCAGAGGTAAAAGTTACTTTTTGGATATTACGTCAGTGGCGCTACTTCACCGAGGTCGAGCTAGTGTCGGGAACTCCCTCTGTGCATTCCCCTTGCAAGGAGCGTCGAAGCATCGCGAGTTGTACTGAGAGTCCGCTAGGTTATACATTGCGTAGTTGTTTCCAGTCGTATTATTCATGGGTGTATGTCTCTAGTGACGAAATTTCGAGGACACTAAGGAGACAGCATGGCTGGGGAGCTCATAGTGTGTCTGTTCATATGCGTTTCCCAACCTACGCTCGACCCGACTGTTTAGACACGAGTCGACCGGAGAGACTTACCTATAAATAAACTTCGTACTTTGCTTAAGAGTGGCATTCGAGTGGCCTCCCTCTTCGGCCGCCTTCCCTCTATCTCAGTCACTTGCTTTTCCTCTGTCTCGGTCACTTGCCTCCCCTCTATCTTTGTCCCTTGCCTTCCATCTTCTACCGCCCGCTTCACCACATCTAACATCTCCCTACCACTCTTCGACCTCACAGACCCCGCCATCCTCACCTTCTTCAAAGCGTCCATATCCACCCTCGCCCCCGCCTCAATAATGACTCACAACATCTCCTCCTCTCGTACAGAAAACGCCTCTTCCAATCCCGACAAATCCCCATTTTCTCTGGTTTTCACACGGGCCCCCGCGCCTAGCAAGCATTTCACGCCTTCGAGGTCGCCACTGATGATGGCAACAACCAGTGCTGTGTCAGGTGTGGAAATTGGCGGGTCCGGTATGGCATAATTGACGTCCACCTTACCTGTGGCGAGGAGAAGTTTCGCTATCCGAGCAGTATGCACGCCGGGATTGACAAAGGGGCGCATCAGTGCACTGTGCCCGTACGTGCCACGGATGGCTGGGTTGACGGGAGGGTGATGTGCGAGCAGCGCGGCTAGGACGGCTTCGTGGCCATAATTGCAAGCGCATATGAGTGGTGTCACGTCGGAGGACCCGCCTCGTCTGTCAGCTTCAATGTCCTTCCGTGCCAGGAGCGTTCTTACGCTACCCAAATCGCCTTTAAAGGCGGCGCGATGCAGTGACGTCCAGCCATCCAAGTCCTGCTCGTTGGGACCTAGGCCGTAGTGCTGCTCAAGAATGTCGAGAAGCTCCGCATAAGTGTACGGTATAGTCTTGCGCAAAATCTTGACGATGGTGGCTTCTCCTGGCTCCCCGGGCGGTCCTGTGCGATCCCCGTACGTCTCATCAGAGAATGAGGCTGTGTGGATGTCGTGCGAGCCCGAGGCGTAGAGGACAGTGGCTTTACCAGTAGTATGATCTAAGTTTTCGGACGAGGGATTGACCGGTTCGCCAGTTCTACGCATGGTCTCTTTAAGGGCGGTCTCCAGTGCTTTGGTTGCATCCCCCATGTGTTCGTTGTCGGTGCTCTTGTTGACTTGGTGTTTCAACTTCAATCGAGACCTTCCCAAGGCGGAATAAAGGCCATCTCGCATGACAGCCTGATCGGATCTCCGTTCGCAAGTATTTAGCCTGAGAGAGAACATGCTTGCTCAAGAGCGTTACAGGGTGTTTAGGGCCCAGATGTGCTTTAGATTTCTCCGTCGCCGTCTCTACAAGTCGCCTGGAATTGTCATATTTATCCTGTTGAATGAGGGCGAATCCGTAATTGGCTATTGCCCGAACAGTGGCTCCGCTTGCCCACCCGAATTCGGCCTTGAAGTTAGACATTACTTGGGCATGTAAATTTGCCGCCTCATCCACGCGATCCAGCTCCCCATACAAGATAGCCAGTCTTCTCAAATGATACATGGTACAGCTGTGATATGGTCCTCGAGTTCTGGCCATTTCTACAAGCACGCACTCCATACATATCTGAGCGAGCTGGAAGTGCCCGTCCATGAAACAGGCGCAGCCTAGGTAGCCCTCAGTATCCGTAAGAACTCTCCTCCTCTCGGGTAAATGGGAAGGCTGCATACGCAGAAGTTTTTCGGAGATTTTGATATGTTGTGGGTCGTTTCCTAAAAGAAATTCTGTTCCCGGCTAGCCCGAAAAGCGCATCCCGTGTTGCTTTGCGATCCCGACCGAGACGGGTTTCTCGCTCTTTCATAACCAATTCGTAGATGTTTTTAGCTTCTTCGAGGAGCCTGAAATAACTGCACAGGTCGGCTAGCAAACATGCAGTTGTTCTGTGCTCGGAGTCACCGGGTTGCCTCAGACACGAAAGTTGAAGATCTAGTAAATCCCGGAAGAGGATCTTGCCCGCCGCACGCCGTTCGAACATCATATAACAGACGACAAACCACCTTAGAGACGTAAGAAAGTTCCCGCAAAGGGTATGCTCATTTAGTGACATAATCTGTAGGGGATTTCTCATGCAAGCGTCTATATTGGCGATGAAACGGCTTCGGGTGGTCCATTGTAGGAATGGTAGAGAACAGACTTTCATTTGACTCACAGCCGATCCAAGAGCGTCAACTGCCTCGTGAGCATACTGGTTGTACTCTTCTTCTGACAAACGGTTTTGAAGCCAGTCTCTCATGAGCGGATGAAGTGTAAAAGAGACACCTTCTGACGACATGCCCAAGCTCTGGATGAGGAATAGCGAGAGCAAATTGGCGATAACGACCTGGAATTTGGACTCGTTCCATAATCCATCGACACACATGCACCCATCCCACTGTGAAAAGCTGTACACCTCTATTTGTGCGCACGCTTCGAGAATGTCGCTGTAGAGATTCCAGTTATCGAAGAATGCGGAAAGCGTGAGCAAGCGAGCCATACTTTTCCCGTCGGGTTCCTCGAGCAGCAACGACATGGACAGCTCCCATGTAGTGAAGGCAGTCGTGGCGACGCTGCTGTCTTTTGAAAAGCCTCGCTTGTACTCCCACAGCCTTGGGATATACCGGAGTATCTCTGCTTTCCGTTTCGAGTAAATTGTTATGAATTGATCTAAGGGCAGCCTTCGTGAAGAAATGTAGGAAGCGGCTTGATCTAAGGCTAAAGCAAGAAACCGAAGTCTTTCGCGATAATTTTGGCGTACATAGTATTGCCACCAGTCACTTCAGCCTGCGAGTGCCCGAGTAACAGCTGGACAGCTTCCTGTTCGGCCATCCCTTCGACATGACAAGGCGTTCCAAGCCGTGACGTATCTTGTGACGGTTGTAGTCTTATATGTAGGACGTCGGTCGTTTCAAGAAGAGTTCGGTATCCGGAGGTTCCGGAGGAGAGAGGGGTACAAAAGCCGCCCCCTCGATCAACTCTTAAGAATTAATGCAGTTCCTTAAGCTTCTACTATACGTAACAGTTATAAGCCTAGTTTGCAATTAAACTATATTTACACACTAATAAAGCTCTAAAGTTTGTCCCTTATACTTTACACCTGTAATAGCTACTAAATTAGATCCTATAATAACGCGTATTACTATTATCCTTAATAAACCTAGCAACTAGTATAATTAGCTATTTATCTATTAGGACTCTGCCTAGAGGACTAACCTCTAGTAGTACGTTAATCCTAATATTACTACTAATAAGTTATTAGAGCTTAAGAAGCTAGTAGAGCCTAAGCTTACTAACTATAAGAAGGGTACTAAGAGTCTTAGAAGCCTTAGTGCTAATAATAGAGAGTTATATAAGTAGGACTATAAGCGCTATAAGAAGCGCTATATAGTATAAAGTAGGAAGAGTAGAGTACTAGCTAACTTTAACTTAGAGATTAGTAAGATAGTAGCAAAGCGCTACCTTTATTTACTCTAGAGTAAGTTAACGCCCTATAAGAGGCTTATTACTCTTAAGTAGTACCTTATACTAATAAATATAACACGCTGCCGCAAGCTTATTAGTAAATATACTACCCTATAGGTACTAGCGCGCGGAAAGAAGGTAAAGGAATAGCTTTGCACCTAGGTAGACGTTACTAACTAGTGTAAGGAGCTTAAGCTAGCAGAGATAATAGGTACGTAAGCCTAGAAGGACTTTCTAGTTATATATAAGATAATTAACCCTAAGTAGGTAACTGCTTACCTGCAAGAGCTCTATAAGAAAAAGATAGATTTTAAGAAGGCTTAGTTAGTTAAGGATTACGTAGCTAAGTTTATAATATACCTATAACGTATTAAGCCTATATTAATAGGTCTCTCTACTATAGCATTAATACTAGAGGCGGCTACTCTAGCTAATATAAACCCTCTAGCTAATATAAACCCTTCTATAGGTAATAGCTAGAGGGGGTAACTATACTATACTTATAGATAAAGGTATAAGTAGGTAGACTACTAGACAATTAATACAGATTATCCTAAGCGTTTAAAGGGATTTACGCTAAATTTAGCCCTTATTAAGAAGATTAAAACTGCTTATAAGAAGGATAGTTAGCTTAATAAGTCTATTAATTAGGCTCTTACTAGATAGCGAGAGAAGAATAGAGTAATAGTATCTATTAACCTTAATAATAGTAAGCTGCTATTAAACCCGTTCTTAAACGTTATTTATACGTTTATTAACACGTTAACACTAAGCACCTTAATACTAATTAAGGATAATACTATAACATATAGTATAATAACTATTACGCATAGCTTAGTAGGGTAAGATAATATTAATAAAGTTAATCTAGCTATAGACGACGGCTAACAGCCGTGCAGAGCCCTTTAGGTTATAGCTAATACTAATAGTAACGCTAATAAGCTAGTTAACTAATAGATTCTTAACTTAGGTTCTAATACCTATATAATTAATAGTAAGGTATAGGGTAGATAAACTAGGGAGAGAAACGCTAGCCCTAATAAGATAGTTAGTGCTAGTATAGGTTGTATCCGTATTACGGCCTAGGAACGCGCTAAAGTAATAGCTAATACCTTATAGGGGGTGAAAGGTCTAGTGTTAACGCATATTACGCTTATTAAAGGATTTATTATAAGCGTAATAGGACTAGCTCGCTATAGAGCTGTTAGAGTATATTTTAACTTAGAACGCGACTTACTTTATAGAGTCTTGCAGGACACCGTAGTTATAAACCTAGAGTATAATAGGGGTTATTAGCTTATTAACGCTAACCCTGCTATGCGCCCTTTGCGCACCTAATTAAGATTACTTAGCATAAGCTATTAACTATTAATAGTAGTAAAAGCTAATTAGAAGGTCTCTACTAAGATAGCTTATCTAATATAGAGTTACCCTAGTAAGAAGGTAATTAATAAGCTAGAAGGAAGTGTTACTAGAGTCTAGCTTGTGCGTAAGTAGGGCGATAACCTCTGCCTAGCTTATATAGAGGCTAAGCTTATAAAGCGAATCGCGAGAAGACTATAGAAGAACTACGCGTAGAGTCTATTCTATCGCGTTACTATAAACCTAGTATAGCTATTACCTACTAGTAAAGCTTATCTTAATAGTAATAAGTACGTAGGCTACCTTATTAATTAAGCCTTAAAGTAGTATAAGGTTAACACCTTCCTAAACTAATTAAAGCTAATACTAAGTTATTAGCTAATTTAGAGTATACGTAAAATCTAGCGTATGTTTAATAGGGACGTAACAGCCCTATAAATAGATAATAAATAGGGTCTTAGAGTATTTATAGAAGACACCTATAAGAACCTAAGTATTTAGTATAAGCTAAGTACTAAGTATACGCCTAAGTAGAACAGCCTAGCAGAGCGCGCTAGTAAACAGCTAGTAGTACGCGCTAGAGCTATAAGGCTATAGGCAAATTTGCTAGAATTACTATCCTATAAGCTTATAAGGGTAGTAGTGTATATCCTAAATAGAACTCTAACAGAGGCGTTAAACTAGAAGACGCTATATAAGGTTATATAGGGCAAACAGCTGTCTATAGCTTACATGCACTCTATTAGCTATAGAATATATATGCTTAATTAATTATTAAGGCGCGGAGATAAGCTAAAGTCTTAAGCGCTAATTAGACACCTTATTAGATATAACTTAATAAATATCTAGAGGATCTAGCTACTAATTAGAGATAAGGTAATATAGACGCGTAACGTTGTATTTAAACTAATATAGTTCTATAAGGGACCTAATAGTTACGCTAGAGAGGGTATAATAGAGGAGGTTATTAAGTTGCTAGCGTTTACTAAGCTAACGCTAGATAATAATATTAATATTAATAAGCTCCTTATAACGCGTTAGCGCAGGAAGGCAGCTCCGCCTGCAATAAGTTAGTAGTTAGAGCTAGGGGGTAAGGTTACTAAGAGAGCTAATAAACCCCTAGAGCCTAAGCGCTAATTATTTACACCTAAGTTAACTGTATAAGGCGAGAGTATTAAGAGTATTAAGAGTGTTAAGAGTGTTAATATACAGCCTAGAGCTAGGAATATTAGAGATCTAGAGGGTTTATCTAAGTTACGTAATTACAGAATAACGTTTATCTAATAAGACACTCTATTATTAACCTTAACTCTAGAAGAGCTCTCTGCTATATAAATTACTAACTACGTACCTAATTAATATAAAAATAATGCCTCTAGACGCCGTAACCTAGATCTAATAGACCTATTAAATATTATTAAGGGCAAGCGTACCTATAAGCTAATAACACTAGCTGTTAACCTGCTGTTAATATAGCAGACACTAGAGACCTACAACTACCTAAAAGTATTTAGTATAGCTATATTAAAGCTAGACACTATAATAAGGCTACATTACTCTTAATTACTACTAGAGCTAAGATCTCTACGTAAGCTTAATACGCATCTATTTAGTTACTAATTTCGTAAGGCTGCTAAGCTTAAATACTAGCAGATCTAGAATAAAGGTTATTTTACTAAAATAATAAAGAAGGAAGCCACTGCTAACAGCAAGGTACTACTATTAATATAGATATTTACATATAAATATAATAGAGATAGCTACCTTTATAAGTATAAGGCACGTCTAGTTGTACGCGGCGACCTATAATAAGCCTATAATAACACCTACGCCGCTACGCTAGCTGCAAGAACCTTTAGGGTAGTAATTACTCTTACTAATTAATTTAATCTAGAGCTTATATAGTACGACGCCCTAAATGCCTTTCTTAATACTAAATTAGATAGGAAGCTTTATATTTATATACTAGATAAATTCTAGCACTAAGACAGTTAGCTGCTATAGGTACTACGCGCGCTATATAGACTTAAGAAAGCCCTACAGCTATAGTTTAGGGAGCTAAGTTGTATACTATACTTACTAGGAATAAGGCAGGTGTTAGAATTCCTATACCTATATACTGTTACGGTATCCTCCCTAGATCCCCTAACACTGCTAAGTCCTGTTCGTACTATTATTAGTACGCCTAGAACTATTCTCTAAACTTTACCCTAACTAGCAGTTAGTCCGCGCACTAGAAGCACAGACTACCCCCCTAAGTATTTCTGCTTCGCACCTATTTCGCTATTTCTATTCTATACATAATGTCTTATATTTACCTAAATATTATATGTAGTAATTAATTAGTCTTCGCTGTAAGAACTAAAGGCCTACTTATTGCGTTCTTATAATATTACGTCGTATTTCTACCCCTAGCTGTTATAGCTACTAACGCGGACCTAATACAACAGATCCTTACTAAACTAGCGTCTATCTAAGCTAGCAGCGAGGTAATTAAGGCTAGTAATAAAGCGTTATAGCAGACTCTTACCTAGTAAGAGGCCTAACACTATAATAATATAGCTACCCTCTAATAAGAATTTAAAGAACATTTAGCTATAGTTAAATAGTTAGCCTCTCCTCTACCTAAAGCTATAGTAGAGGCTAAGGCTTAACTAGCGCCTATAACTACCTAAAAGTCTAGAACTAGCTTATCTCTCTCTTAATAGACACCCCTAACAACCTAAGCTGCTCTAAATGTTTAATCTAAGAAGCTCTCTAACCTACTATTATTTATAGGAAGGAAAAAGGACCTACTACTCTTCCTAACTAAGCTCTAATATAAGCTTAAAGGAAACTTTAACTAATTCCCTAATAAAGAAGCGTAATTAATTTACGCTTACTCTTAACTTAAATAAGACCCTACTACTCTTATTAACCTATTAATAGGAAAGGATATTCGCACTATAGAATAACTTATTAGGTTTCTTTAGGCTACTTATAGTAACCTAAACCGCGAACTAACTACCTAGAGCTAACTAAATAACCTAAAGTAAGAGAATAAGGGTTTCCTTTCCTACTTTACTAACTTCTAACGCCTAATTACTAATATAAACTTAAATAAGGGCGCCTAGATTAACTAGCTCTACTATTCTCTATTAGATAACCTTTACTAAGTAATAGTTAGTATCCTAATTTCCTTATCCCTAAATAACTATACTAACCTAATCGCCTTATATAATAATAACTTAAGGTACCTTCTAGCCTACTACTCTGCTCTAACTACCTCTTAACGCTCCTTGCCCCCTTATAGAGATTCTAATATAATAGAAATAGACTTAAGCTATACACCTACTAGATTAAAGGAGCGTAAGTACTATAAAAAGAAAGGACTATGCTTTAAGTATAGTAAATATAGCTATATCTCTTATAACTATTTTGTTTCCCTTTTCTATGCCTAAAATAACAGCGTTCCTGCCTCTGCCTGCTCTACTACTTCTCTAACTTATTAGTAAAGGAGTTCTAGCCTAACTACCTTATCTTATAGCCCTTTTTAATAATTCTACTAAAGCTATAGCTGTAGGAGTTCGCGAAAAGGCTTATCTTAGAGTTAAGTCGCTCTTTAGAACCTATATTATATTAGATCTCTGCTAACCTTTAGACTGCCTCCCTAACTAAGGATTAGAAGCATTAAATTAATATACCTATCTTATTAAAATAGGGTA
>MU005576.1:1628633-1677338 GCA_010405425.1 Lentithecium fluviatile CBS 122367 | reverse complement strand
TAGGGGTGCAGCATACAGGTTTGTAGACCACTCTTCTACTCTTTCTTTTGTATTCACCTCTCCGCTACTCACTGCAAGGTGAGGGGGTGTGTGACGGTTGTAGTCTTATATGTAGGACGTCGGTCGTTTCAAGAAGAGTTCGGTATCCGGAGGTTCCGGAGGAGAGAGGGGTACAAAAGCCGCCCCCTCGATCAACTCTCAAGAATCAATGCAGTTCCTCAAGCTTCCACTATACGTGACATATCTACATGGCGACTGATATAGAGAATCGACCCGCTCGCTGATGCGTTTGGGACGTATGCTTGGATGATTTGGAACACGTCTGGCACATCGAGACTATCGAACACGAGAAGTCAGGGTGGAGTCATTGACCAGAGTCGCTCCTTAACGCGCTGAACGGCAGCGTCGGCATCTGGAAATTGTGCCTTGCCAGCTGTCATCTTTCTCGCGAGACCTTCAAAAATCCATTCGTATGGATTCAGTGGTGGAGCATTCAATCCAGTAGATTCTCTCAAATGCCACCTCTAGTATGGATCTCCGACAGAACTGAGGGCGATTTGCGTCTTCCCTTGGCCGCCCATCCCGTGGAGCACGGCGGCCCGGTCATGACTCGCCGAGCTGTGGTATAGCGTCCTCTTGAGTTTCTTGAGAGTATCCCTACGCCCGACGAAGTCGGCAACGCTGGTCGTCGGCACGTTGAACAATGCCAGGCCCGGGGATGACGGCGTGGACGCTAATTAGGGCCTGCCCGGATTTCGCCCGAGCGAGGTACATCGTCATCGTCGTCTTGTACGTCTCAAGGATTCTCCAGGCCTCGGCAAGCTTATCCGCCCGAGCCCTCTTTGGTGCCCCCAAGGCCCGCTTGAGCTTAGATGCAGCGAGGTCCATGGCCATCCGCTTGACAAGGCCCTCGATGACCTTGGCTTGGCGGATGCAGCCCTCTGTAGCATGTTTGAGGGTGTTGGCGGTGGGAGGATCGATACTTTGCGATTGGATGTCATCTTGCAAGGCCTCTGCACAATGTCCCTCCTTTGCGTCATTTCTGATCACATACATAGACATTACTAAATACTATAAATCTATTAAACGGAAAAAGAAAAAAAAAACCCCTAAGAAGCAAACGACCAAGCAAATGATATACAAAAAAGCGAAAGGAAGTGCTCGACTTTCCAAGAAAACGAGTGTGTATCATACAACAAGTCGCAGCAAGTTCTGTCTATAAAACACAAGGGGGTTAAGCGAGAGAAGTAAAAGTCCGAGTCCTTCGAACGCCGACACCAACAGTATGCGTCATCCACCCACCCAGAAGCGTTGTCCAATGGTTTGAAAGAGGGTCGACGATCCCAATAGAAGGTAATTCCTTTATGCCTGGCTCTTCCTCGCCCGGACTCTCGACCCGATGGAGCCGTTTTCGTGGGCCGTGGAAGTCCGATCGAGCGTCTCGAGCGCCTCTCCATTCACTAGGACCTTCGGCGTACCATTCGCAACCACGGAAGCATATGCCTTTCCGTTCGCCTTGGCTGCCTTCTTTTCCTTCTTCTCCTTTCCCTCCACCTCCGCGTCGCTATCCTCGTATTCACTCCGCTCATCCTCCAGCCCGCTCTTCATGACGAACCGGTACGCGATCCTGCAAATCAAGAACCACCAGAAGAGGTTGACGGCTTGTAGGGCTGCTAGCAGGGAGAAGGTGATGTACTGCGCAAGCGAGCACTTGTACTGTTGCGTTTCCCAGTTGAGTTCGTACGGGCCGACGGTCTTGAATTCGGTGAGAATGGAGTAGAGGATCTTCAAGTTGATGTAGTGGCGCAGGTAGCCCCAGGCGCACATGAATATGAAGAAGTAAGGCCCGACGATCGCGGAATCGATATAATTGAGGACTTTGGAGGTCTGGTGCAAGGATTAGTATTTATCTCGATAATTAGAAGGGATTTGGAAGGATAAAGCTTACCGCCAGGAAAAAGTCGGAAATGTCATGAGTGATGTAAACCGCCAACCCCATGTACGTAAAGTGGAAACGATAGCTGCACCAGATCAATGCCAATGTGATGAAATGATGTGCGACCAATTCCTTGAAGTCTTTCCTCGGCGCCTCCAACATGAGCAAGAGAACAATCATCTGCTGTGCCCAGTAGCTCGCCTGGAGCAAATAGTATGCCTTGAAAAAGCCGTCATGCGTCTTGTGCGGGAACCCCTCGTACATGGCCGTAGTATTGAAATACCACACCGGTGTCCGGCTCATGACCCACATCCCAAACGGCCCATAGATGGCAAAGTACATTGCGGTATAAAATTGCTCCATGAACCGGCTCTGCTTGGCGCGAGACTTGATTCCGTAGCGGATCGCGATGGGACGGATCAGCCGCTGCATGAGGAACTCGCGAGTGAAGCTCAGCACGATGGTATAGAAGCCAACAAAGGCAAAGTCGCGCGCGCCCTTGCCATATTGGAGCGGGGCGCTGGGGTCCGCGCCGGGTTCGCGAGGCAGCGGGTACGAGAGGAAGAGGGCGGCGGAGATCGGATTCGACTTGGAGGGGTTTACAAGGTAGAGCGCGACGACGGTGATGGTAACGATGAGCGGGAGCAGCCAGGTGTGCCGGAAGCAGAGACGCTTCCACTTGGAGAGGACGCGTTTTACTGTGCGGCGCTTTGAACGGCGGACCGATTTGTCGCGCTGCATATCCGTTAGCGCACGAGCTCTGCATATAGGATCTCAGGCCTCCAGCGGGCCCAGAGTACGCAGAAAGCAACACTCACCGCCTCGGTCGGCGACGCGGGCGGGCTCCCCTTCCCCAGCGTCGCAAACGCCGCCACATCGTTGTCCCCCGGCAGCTCACCACCCAGCGCGCTGCTCTTGCGCCTCCTTAGCATGCCCTCCTTCCTCACGACATTCTTCTTCGAGAAGCCATTCTGCAGCGGTGGAAACGGTTCGACATCGGCGGACGCCATTTTTACGCGCTCGAATTGTGGTGGGAGGGGAGAATGCGAGGAGCGAGCGGCGGCGGGCGGCCCGGAGGTCTTCATCTTGGGAAAGGAGGGATCGCCAAGACGGAAATCGGCTGCTGATTGGTCGGGAGCGCGCAGCGGCGTTTGAATGAACAAGAAGCAACCTGTTAGGTCAGCAAAGGAGGGCGGAATGATGAATCCTCATGAAATGAACAATAAATGCAAAGGTGTGCTGGGAGGATATGGTGCAACGGCTCGTATGATGAAAATGTAGCTTTCCTTATGCCCTCAGGCGGTGCGGCGATGGGGCTATTGAATGCTCCGCCGGAAGCCGCGGGTACCGGCTCTACCATCATTCCGCAGGCACACATGAAAAGTACGAATAAGCTGGAGTCGTTTGCAAGATGAGAAAAACGGAGAAACAGACACTATGCCCGAGTTTGCACGTTGAAGGATGGAGGTAAATATCTAGCACAGTGGCTCGGAGGCCGAGGGACCCGCAACTTCTTCCATTCTCAGAATCTACCCAACTGCGTAATTACATATATGCACCTAGGATGGACCATGCAGGCTGCTCCCTGACCTACTACTCTCGAACATGGGGTCGCTGCCGGTATTCGCTTGTCGAGAAGACTTCCTCGCATCCAACATAGATAGCTAACCGACATTTCCCAGTCAATTGGTGACAACCAAGTGCTGCAGCGGACAGCTCGCACGTCACAGCTGTCAACAGCTGCCAACAAATGTCGCTGTTGACTCCAAGCCAGGGTTCAGCATGTACAGTGCCGCAGATGCGATGACTTTGGTGCTCAAAAGGCCGGCACATCGGTCCTCACCCTACCTCTCTTAGTCGACTCCCTACGCCCTTTTGTTTCTGTATGCCACCCTTGAAAAAAGTTGGGGTGCCGTTCGCAACGGCTTGGTCGGCTCGCCATGGTGAGCTTGCGGAGTTCTCTGAACTCTTTCTCGGCTCGGGTGCGGGAGCTCCCGCACTGCTCGCCGTCGCTTGACTGTCCATGCTCCCCTTCCGAGACATGGCACCTTCTTTCCGGAGCAGGCCTTTGATGCCACCTGCTTTGCGGGCCGGCAGCTCGCCTTTGCCAGCCGTTGCAACAAAGAGTAGGTACTTGAGATTCGGGAGGGTGTGCCTAATATCAATCGGGCGTAGTCCCAACGAGTTTGACAGTACTTCAATGTTCTTGTTGAGAAGAAAGACGCCGTATTCGAACCGGTATCGGACGACGCCCTTCATGAATAGCGGGTATGTCCGCGGATTATTGTGGTTGGCCGTGCCCATGGCCAAGTCGTCGTCAATGGTGGACGTGGAGCCGTTGACTTTTATCGGGTAGGGCAGTACCACGGAAAGATACGGTGATAGTAACGACACAACGTGAGCGACATACCCCAAGGCTGCGGCGATCACATCCTCCTTGGCGTCCTCAAATTCAGAATTTGGCAGCAGCAGGCCTCGTATCGTAAACAGTAGGGATTTGCCAGGCACAGGCTCGATCGGATAGATGACCTGCATATCCTCGCATATCCGCCTCCGCTGGCCGGTGATATCGTCTTGCAATTTCTCCACGAGGCCTCTCATCTCCTTGTGGTTCGCTTTTTCGTTTGGCAATTGCTCTTCCTTTTCCGACTCCACCTCACGGCCTTTCCGCATCAGCTCTCGGCGATGCTTGATATTCGCCTCGAGTTCGTCGCGCTTCCTCCGTACGGCTTCCACTCTGCGATTCTCTGCGGCTACAGCGGTCTCTACAGTCTTGAGTCGCTCCTCAGCCTCTGGCACCTGCTCGACTCTCCCAATGGCTTCTCTGTTGTTGTTTAAAATTGTTTCTATCTCCTCGGCAAGGCGATCTCGTGTAGCTAGCGCATCCTGGATGCAGTCGTCCAGCGTGTTCAGTCGCATCAAGGCATCGTAGGAAGAGCTGGGCAGTGCTCTGCCCTCGGGGTGCTCTTTTGGCGGTGCAAGGTCATCGTAGCGAAGCTTCTCCGCGACTGGCATGTCCATAAAGCTTGTGTATATGCCATCCGTCATATGGAAAAGTATGCAGTTCTGCGGCAGCGGGTGCCTAAACTTTCCCAGCGTCTTGCCAATAAATTGTAGTGATCTGAGCTGCAGGGTGAAGTCGATGAGATACTGCCAGCTCTTTGTGTTTTCACTCTTCGCCCAGACTCTCACGGTGAGCCCATCGAGCCGCGTGACGCTGGGCCCGCAAGAGGCCAGATCGAAGAAGCGGAAATTGGGATTCATCGCCCGTTCCGCCACCTCCGAGATGTATATGGGCTCTTTCTGGCCATGGACGTGCAGGGAGAAGAAGGTGTCTGCCATACGACTGTCGGTGATGTCCTCCAGCTTCTTCTGCCGGGTCAGAGGACTGGCGCCCTGCCACTCCAGTGTGCTTCTCCGGCGCATGCCCTTCGCTATGCCGGGCCGTGCCGACTCGGTGGGCGAGGATGGCTGCGGCAGCTCGCCATTGCCGCGTCGAGCCGCGTCCTCGGTGGACTTCAGATCACTGGAGGACCTCGAGTGGGACAGGGCTCTGCTCTCGCGCAGAGCCAATGCCTTGGTCGGCGATTTGAGGGTGCTCGGTATGCCGTCATCGTCAATTGTCTTGGTGCGCGGCCTGGACGGGCACTGGGTGAGGGTCAGGTTGCGGATGGTGATGCCCTGGAGATGGCGGAGTTTGCGGTTGTAGGGCAGCAGCCATGGGCGTTCGCGCAGCGGTGGCGGCAATGCGGGGGCCGCGGCCGAGGGCTGCTCATGGCCGTGGCCAGCCATGCTGTGTATCCGGCGGCCGGAGGCCTCGCGCGCTGGCGGCGGCGCAACAGCGAAAGGGGTGGTTTTACTCGGGGGTTGTGCGCCGAAACATCACAGGAAGGCTCCGCGGCAGCAATGCGGGTACAGCCCGCATCATTTCATTCAGAGTTCGCAAGAGAGAGAGCTTGTCACGACTCGTGAGAGCTGTCGTCAACTGGGGGGAGCTGCACGCGGAGGTCCTGGGGCGCACAGACCATGCCAGCGGAACGGCGCCATCTTCCATCGTCTGAACTTTTGCGGCCTCACGGCTCCTTCCTCCCCCCAGTGGCATCACGCGTCCGCCCGTCACGATGCCGCGCTCTTTATCTCGGCTGAGGTTCCGGACCCCGAGGCCGCAGAGAATCAATCTCAATCGCATACCAGTCGACAACCGCTTGGCCCTCGAGCGCGCCGCCCGCAGGCACGTCGTCGTGGAGTCCAAGCCAGCAACACCCCTGAGCCTGCATTTCGTCACGGATCCGAAATGGAAGGAGCAGCCGGGTAAGAAGCCGAGGAAACTGTCCTACAAGCCGCATACGTTGAGGGACCTCGTGGATCCGCAGAAGGCGACGAAGCATGGCCAGATCATCTACATCTTCAAGAACACCAGGACGAAGCAGGTCATCTACTCGCTAGCCGAGCTGCTTGGTGTACGTCTGCCAATTGGCTGCAATTGAACACGCATTGACCCGTGCCAGAACCACCACCTCGAACAGCTCCCCTTCATGGGCAAACACTCGAAGCCGCCCACCATTCGGCCCGACGAATGGACCCCTCACTGCATCGTCACCTTCCCCACGCCCCATCAAGGCCTCCATGCCTTCCGCAAACTACGCGAGCTCCGCAAGCTGCACGAACTATCGTGGGATAAGACAAACCCCGAGTGGATCAAACTTTCAGCCAAGAGGCGAATGGAAAAGATCATGAACCAAGTCGCGTTCGCAACCGCTGATCTGGCCGCCATTTTGAAGCGACAGGAACAGCAAGCTGGGTGGATGCAGACACGCCTCGAGGAGCAAGAGCAGCAGGCGGTCGACTTCATGGCTAGGAAGTGGCCCGAGATCAATGCTCTGGCGGAAGCTTCTTTAAAAAAGGACAAGAGGGATGGCGACAATACCAAGTGGTTGGAGCACCAGATCAAGAGGATGGATTACCAGCTCGGAATGAAGACCAACCAGGACGAAAAGAACCAGCGACGGCTGAAGACGGCCAAGCGTAGCCACGAGGTCAGGCTGAGAAAGATCTTGTATGCCCAGCGCAAATCCGAACAGTTTAGGATTGCGCAGAATGCTCTGGAGGCGAAGGCAGCACCTGCCAAGGAGCCGGGCGCTGCAGAGCAGCTCGAGAGACTGAGGCAGGAGCTTGGTTTGGCGGAAGCAGAGGTCGACAATCCAACGTCAGAGCGCACGGCGGAAGGTGCTCAATTTGACAAGGACATGGCCAGAGACTATAAGAAGAAGATCTCGCAGCTCGAAATCGCGTTCGAAGCGAAGCAAAAGGCAGAAGCCTACGACCACCTGGTAGCTCGCTCGATCCTCCCACCCCACCTGAAGAAAGAGCTCCCCAAACCCTTCACCATGGACGTTGAAATCAAGTGGGCAGACCTACTCGACGCTGAGTACGCACTCAAGAAATGGCCCGCTCCCGTTCTCCACGATATTCTGCCTCTGAAAGCCACGAGGGAGTCGGTGGAATTCCTGAGCGCCGAGGAGTACGAGATGGCCGTCCAGAGCGAGGCGTCAGGCGTGGTGAATGAGCTAGAGAAGAAGGCACTGCGCGAGGCCGGACTATTAGAGGAGGAGGAGGCCCCGGAGCCCGTAGAAGAGAAGAAGGGGATTGCCAAATTCATTCCGACGTTGAAGATTCCGTTCAAGCGGGCAGAGGTCTAGCGTTGTAGGCTGTTGTAAGTATGAGGGTCAGAGTTGTGTACTATACTTTTTGATCGCGCAAGCGATGTACATTATCATGTCGCAATACTCTTCAAGGCACGGTGGACCAAACTTTTCTGCCCACGCTAACGCCGAGAGCAGAGGACGAGTGTACTAATCTACAGGTACTACTGAGATTGGGCAGTGATCGATATGTGACGTAGACATGGCCATCAATGTTCAAGTGCGTGCTCTTTTTGTTTGTGGGTTGCGCTTTCCACATTTACTAGTGCGCCCCCGCTCTTGAGCTGTGTGTAACCTCACCTTCACCTCGTCTTCACTTCCTCAACCAACTGCTGCCTCACCACAACAATGTCCCAACGGCACGATGGCGGTCGACGAAACGCGAGTGGTCTTCCCGTTTATGGAGTTGCCGAAAAATATACGCCTCAGTAGGTAATTTGTAAGGGATCTCAAGGAGAAGAGTGTGACTGTGTCCTTGACACCAACTATCCCTACTAACGCCCTTTTCCCCTCAATTCTATCTCGACCCGTATACTACAAATCCACCTTCAAAGCCTATCAAAACTCCACGCAATTGCTTTCTCGATGCCGGTCTCCTATTGACGTCATCGGAAATAGAACTCTACACCCGCCGCTGCCCCAGCCAATTTAATTTCATGGCTATGCAGAGATAATGCCAAAGGCTGCTGAAGGGCTCGCGAGTAGATACAGGTCTGAACAATCCATCTTGATTATTCAGCTACATAGGTATTTTCAAAGCCGACCCAATACCTTCAGAACTACTGCAGAGTAAAATAAACCCAACCCCACATTTTCAGCATAAGAAACTCACAACCCTTAATTAACACCATGTAACGTCGGCCCATCTCCCGCAAGTCTATCCCATCCCGCGCGAATCAGGCTTCAGTAGCCCTTGGACACCGCCAACACAATGCCTCCATACGCAGGCCACGACTCCCCTGCGCCGCAAGTTGCGCGGCCACCCAGGCCCCATCACCTAACAGCAAAGATCACTTCCCAAAGCAACCTTCCAAGACAACCGCCGGCGCGATCCGCCTCCAGCCTCCATACACAGCCTTGCCACGCTTTCTTGGTTCTCTCCGCAGCGGCCCGATTCCGAATTAGTCCCGACTAGCCTTCCTGGACCACAAACACACATTCGACGAATCGACTTGTTTCGACGAATTCTTGAAACGGTGGACGTGCTTGGCTACATGAGGTATACAAAGCCGAATGCGTCAGCTGTGGCTTGTTCCTGGGTGTGACGGAAAAAGTAGGGCTCGGAATGGCATGATGGTAGCTTGGAGGTGCTTGGCATTAGCGGAAATACCACTGACGATGCGGTGGAGAAGATGAGCCTGCCAAGAATGATGTCAAGCTTGGAGTTTGTGCACGGCAAATGCGTTGCCGTGTGGGTGGTATGAAGATGGGGTGGATCGCCTAGTAAAGATGGCATAATTAGAAGGTTCACATTCAAGAACTCGAACATCGACATCAACATTCTCTCCCTCCAACTTCATACCATTCGACAACGCACCTGTCAACATGCTTGCCCAATCCATCCTTCTTGCCTTCGCTCTCTCCGCGGTCGGCATCGCGCAGGATATCGACAACAACGATGTTCCCAACGAATGTCGCGCTGTTTGCGCAAGCATCGTGTCTCTCACCGCCCAATGCGACCAGCAATTCAGTTCGTGAACCTTCCCCTCATGTTTCAAGGACCAAAACGCTCACACAATGTTGCAGACGACGATGCTCAGGAACTGAACTGCATCTGCTCCGCTTCGGGCGCTAACACCCAACTCCCCCTCTGCGAAGCCTGCGTGTCTCAATTCGACAGTGACAACTCGGATAACGGTATGCATCCCTACCTCTCTAACTCTACCTCCTGAAATCGCTATCTCTGACTGCACAACAGATGTCAACGACCTCCTGCGCTCCTGCTCCTTCACATCGACCAGCTACAACCCCTCCGCAACCTCTGCTTCCGTAACTCAAACCAGTGGCTCGGCCTCGCTCACCACGCCTGCATCCTCCAACGCCCAGTCTACCAGCTCTGCGCAGAGCACTGGATCTTCTGCTTCGAATGCGGCTTCTACGACCACTGTTAGCGAACAGACCGGAACGAATGCAGCGCCAATGCCTACCATGGGTGCGGCGGGTCTCGGATTGGGGGCACTTGGGCTCGCCATAGGTATGTTGTAAGCAGACTTCGGGGTGGTGGTGAAAGGGAGAGACGATGAGGAAGGGTGCCAGGGGGAAGGAACGGGAAGGCGGAATTAGGAGCGTAATGGCGACCTGAGACTGTCTGATCAGCAGCTCGGAACATTCCTTTGAACTTGGTAGATCCGGCCCTAATTAGGTTTCTCTACAGCGCTCCTTAGAATAAATACCCGGGTGCCGTTCTAATGTACATGTCTTATCCAATTGATCTCTTCACTAATCGTGACCCTGACAACGAGTCATCAAGAATCATTCCTTTCAGATCAGTCTAGCTAAGATGGTATAAGTTTGCTAAATTTTACCAGTACGTAACCCTAGGCTGAAAATTATATATTGCTATAGCGAAACGCCAGTGAACTCTCAGTTCTCAGGACAAACCAACATCGACCCATAACAAGTATGTTCACCGCCAAAAAGTGCAACTCAAAAGAGCCAACTCCAGACTTCACCCTAGTCATAGCATCCTCCCATCCCCCACCACCCGATCCCATCAAATCTTACACCCCACCCCAAAACGCCCCTCCCCAGCCTCTCTCTCAAACTCCACACACTCCTCCAACCCACAAACCCCAAACAACTCCCTGATCCCCCACCTCCGCCCATCCGCCTCAACGCCCCTCACGACCCCCTCATCCAATAACTGCCTGACCCCCCTCCTAACCGCAGAATACACAACCTCCAGCCCCAACACCGGATAAATCGCAATCTTAAACCCAATCTCCCTCGCCTCCTGAACGGTTAGGTCCGGCGACACGCCGCCAGGTACATTATTGAAAAGACAAGGCGTAGGCGCCAGATCGCGAACAAACCTTTCCGCCATCTCGCGAGACGTGACGCCTTCCAAAAACGCCACATCTGCCCCAACTTCCACCGCGGCCCGTAACCGCCAAACAGCCTCCTCATACCCCAGTCCCTGCAACGCATCCGACCTAGCAATAATCACCACATCCCCCCCATCCACTCTCTCCCTCTCCCGTCCTCTCACCATCACCGCCGCCCTAACCCTTCCCACCCACTCCTCCCTCCTTACAACCCTTTTTCCCTCCAAATGCCCACACCGCTTCCCTACTTCCTGGTCCTCGAGATGCAATCCCGCGACGCCCGCGCGCATGTACGCTGTAACCGTGCGGCTGACTTGCAGTGCGTTTCCGTAGCCCGTGTCGGCGTCGGCGATGAGGGGGGTCGAGGGGGAGAGGGAGGCGAGGAGGGTGGCGTTGGTGGCCATTTCGGTGAGGGTCGCGAGGCCGAGGTCTGGCAGGCCGAGGCGCGACATCGTTGTGCCGGCGCCGGTCTGTGGGGGTCAGGTGGGTTGGGTTGGGGGAGGGAGGATGGGGGGAGGTACCATGTATAAACACTCAGCGCCTTCGGCGAGGGCTATGCGGGCTGTGAAGCCGTCGTATACACCGGGGCAGGCGGTTATTTTCTCGGGATCTGCTAGCATTGCCCTTAACTTCTGGACCGCAGTCATTTTTGGTTGTTCGTCTCGTCGCGCCGTCATCTTAATGCCCTTGCCCTTCTAAATCCGCAATTCAAATTCTTCCCAAGTTCTTTTCTGATATGTGAGATGAATGCTAATTTCGAAGTACATTTGTGGAGAGGAAGTTTTGGTGGAATCTGAGGTGCTTTCCGTTCCCTCTCTTCGAATAGTCTGTTTACCAGTTGAAAGAAGTTCCAATGCCGGGGGCATTCCGCCTTTCTTTATAATAGCCCTCCTTTTGCATCATCCCAGATCCCTCCAAAAGTTTAAACCCACTCGAAATCCAAACCCACGCCACACCACACCACATCGCCTCGGCTCGGCAACATCCGCCCAAATCAACCTCAAAGATCGTGATTCCATCCCCGCAACTCCCAACGTTGACCTCCAACAACCGAACGTTTTGCTCTCTTGTTCAAGCCATACCCCACCTGCAGCATGACGTAGAGGCAAGATGCCGATTTTGGCCGACCGATTGGCCGAGATACCCCACACTGACGGCGAGATGGTACGATGGCGATGAGAAGTCGTGCTGCGGGTTGCCGACATGGCCGTGGGACAACAAAACGAGGGTTTGTTTCTATTCGCGCCAAGCGGGCTTGGAATACTGTAACGGGAACCAACTTTTTCCTCTTGCATTGGGCTCATCTCGTTCCCGAACGAACCATGCCTGTCTCTCGGTGTATTTCTTTCCTTCCTTTGCTCCACTTCTATACCTTCACTCCGCGTGGGTGAATAGAACTCTAATCCACTCACAGGATCCCTTATCGCCTTTCTTTTCATCGCACTCGCCTTACAGTCTCCCGCCTCCAAGTCTTTTTCTACGTCCGCGAAGCTGGAAATTTCTCTGTTTCATTTCGTATTGTAACTTCGGAACGTAGCCGTTGGCGACTATCGGTGACGCAGTTTTGGAGTTGTTGGGCTGCGGCATCAACAGGCACCATTGCCTTCACACGCAGCGGGACCCGAAATCGACCTCGCCAGGAATGAACGCGGCGTGCTGCGACCCGCACCGTTCGCAAAGTGCCAGCGTAGCACAACCTCATCGGTACTAAAACCACAAGCCCGGTCAGCCGTCCAACCGATCAACCTCCTTTCTGTCCTTGATTACTGCACCACTCAACAAAAGTTATACCCCGCCGGCGGCCGAAACATCTCCCCAGGTCCCGGAATCTGCATCGGAACCGTCGGCCACTCGCTCGAGAAATCGAAGCTAGCCGCCCAATCGTAATCCGGGAATTGATCCAGCATGGGCTGGTAGCCGCCGAATTCGGAGCCGTCCCAGGTCGTATCGAAGCTCATGTTGGCCGAGTTTTGGCTTGTATTGGGCGGCATTTGCTGGTGCAGTTGAGTGGCTTGGCGGCTCTGGTTTTGGTTTCGGGTTTGAAGTTGGGGTTGCGGCTGGGTTTGGGTTTGAGCTGGAATTGGTTCGAGTTTTGCGGTCGATGTTGTCCCTGGGGCTGTTGACGGATTTGGTTGTTGGTGTGGTCGAATTGCCTCTTTTGCTTCCTTCTCGTAATCTGTGATTGCTAATTAGCATGCAAAGGGCGAATTTGAAGTGGGCGTGCTCACCAGGGGTGGTAGGTTGCGTCTGTGCATTCGACGGTATAGCATCTTCCCCATTGTACGGATTCGCCATATGTCCAAACTCCTCCCGCCAATACCAAAACATATCAAAGCTAACTGACATGCTCAGCCGCGTACGAAGCCGTATACCCAACGACTCTACAACGCCATTCTTCCTGCGAAACACCCTCGAGCTACCCCAAAGATTCGTCAGGATTGCCGCGCATCGCTCCCCAAGATCGTTCTTCTGCAGCGATGTGCTCTTGCTAAACTGCGCTGCGTAGACGTAGGCTCGCTCGCCTTCGGCGAGATCGAGATGCTGCGATAAAGTGCTGCGGCAGAGCTTGAGGAGGCAGAAGCCCGCTAGCGAGACTGTTCTGTCGATGAAAGACTGCGAGATGAAGGCGAAGTTTGTTTCCTGGGTCATTGTGTGGGCTGCTTGGAGAGTTGAGACACAAAGCGAGTATAACCGAATAAGGGCCTCGGTATCTGGCCCTGGATGGGTTGGATGCGCGAAGAAGTGGAATGCTAGGACATGAATCCGGGCACAATTGAGTTGGAAAGTATCTATTCCATCAGCTTTGCTTGCTTCCTCTGTAGGGTGGATTTACCAAGCTCACTAGGCGAGGTTGTAGCCAAGGTGAGTAATTGAGAGTCGAATACGCTGATTAGGGACCGTAGATTGGTGACGTCGCAGTTAATAGATTTCAAGTGTGTCCTCGACATGGCTGCTAGAGCTTTGTGCAGTATGATGTGCAGCTTGTGGTTGAATTGGAGGTCAGCCGGTAAATATGCAAGGGTATCTTCACGTTCCTTCTCACCGCCGTCGAAGAAAGAGTCCGCAATGACGAGGGGAGGGATGCCCTCCGCGCAACTCGTGCTACGGCTTGTTAGCGACTGCAAGCATGACAGTACTCTCAAATGGCTCACCGTATGGAGACGATAACACAATGCATCCACAGTTTTGCCCTAAAAATCTTCTGATCCTGGTCCTTCTTCAGTGGCGTCCTCGCAAAATCCTGCCCCACGCCCGCAACATGCAATCCAATCTGCGTAGCTAAATGAACAGCAGCGCCACAAAGCACATGCGTCATGTCTTTGTACATGGAACTTGTCGGCAAACGCCATGTGCACAAAATGAGCAGCCCTTGAATCACTGGGATTGGCGTTGAACGCAAAGCCATCGACGAAAAGGCGAGGGGAGTGATGAGCTGACTAATCCGATCGAGAACGGTAGGATCATCGGAATACTGCCTCGATCCCGTGACGACAATGCTCCAGAAGAGGAAGGGCGAAAGCTCGTAGTACTCGTTCGGAGAAGTCGGACTCAAATGCGAGTCTAGTATCGGCAGTAGCGGGTTGTACTGGGAGAAGTATCTGGGAGTCATGTTAGCACCCCCACGTAGCCGTCATCGTATGAAACACGTACAGCCCAAAACAATCGTCAATCTTCTTCGCATCCACCAAAAACCCTTCTAAACTCCTCGCAACCGTCCTTGCCTTCCTCTCAGGCCCAAACCCTCCACTCCCCGGAGCCTCGAAATGAGGACTCATGCTCTCACTCGCCTCCGTCTCCTCCCTACTCGAATACATCCCGGAAGCGGGCTCCATAGGACTATGGAACGCGCCATGGCCCTCGAACGTCGAGCCCGGCGTCGAGTGCGGTTGGCTAGGTTCATGCGGTTGGCCTTGGCGCATATTCCAGCGGAGTTCTTCTAGTTCGCGGCGCATCTCCGCCTTTGTTTGGCGTAGATTGCGCGTGGATGTGGGTAAGATCCTGCATTCCAGATTCATTTTTCTGCAGCGAGTGCAAGGCTGATGGGATGTCTTGTGTTGTTCGACATCGCAGCGAATCTAGTTCATTCGTTAGCTAATTGATTTTCCTTCATCGAGGAACCCCCCAACAAATAGTACCTTCTGCTGCCGGCACTCCACGCATGCCTTCCGTCTCGGCGTCGTTGTCATCGTAGAGACACTCGCACTACCATTCGGAACTGAATTAGAGCTTAAAAATCGACCCCGTTGAAATGGTAGTCGCGTGGAGCGAAAAAGTGTGATTGAAGAAGCTGCTGGAGCAGTCTTCGATAGTTTACGACATCATTCGGTCTTGGACCGGTCGTTCCCGGATGGCTGGGGAGCACTCCCGAGAAAGCACCGAGGCGCGGGGCGACCGCTGCTTAGATGTTTTCGAAAAGCTCTCCTCCCTTTGATCGTAGATTTGAAGAACTGTGTGGTTCAGAGCTTGGTCAACGTTGCTTTGCTCCACTTGCCCGTGAGGCTTGTTGCATGCATGCCCCCGGTGATTCGCGTCATCCTTGTCGACACTAGTCCATTTCCGGGAGTAGCTTTCTCGTCGTCTAGGCCAGCTTCAGATGTCGCACAGCCATCCTCAGCGGAGCATCACCTTTCATAAAGCAGTGTAAAGTTCAAGTGTGCGTGTCCTGGAGCAGGAGGCCGTTCGCCTTCTCGCATCCTAACGACTGCATTCATCCCAAGGTATTCCCTCACCTCGGCGCTTTACCACCAATTCGATAATCTATATGCGAAAAATGCTTCTAAGGCGTCCTGGGATATCACAAGCTCAACGCGCTCGATCCAATTATTCACATCCAACAAACAACTCTAAAGTAGTCCCCACGAACGAGGGTACGAATGAGAATGCGTCGCAAACAGACAAAAGGAATACGAAAGATCAAAGAGCGAAGACGAGATGGCCACCCAAGACAAAACCACTGGGACCCGCCCAAGTAGCAATAGCGAGAGAAAGAATCCCAGGTGAAATGTAAGAATGCCTGGGCTCCGGCCCCATCAAGACTGCTACATGAACGGGAGGACAATACCCTTTCTGATGGGGCTGTCCCTGCCGCCGTTGGTCGAGCCTTCTGCGGAGTATCCCGAGTCGCCATCATCGTTGTCGAAGTCGATGTCGAAGCCGGAGTCTTGGTCACTGCCTCGCTCCTCTGCTTCATCGCCATCCCACGCCTTCTGTGTTGCTCCGCGGTTGTTCCATCTCAACGTGCGCGAGATAGAGTCGAACCACTCAGTAGGCCGCGAGAGCACGGTAGGGAAGGGGTACTGCGAGGCGGCGATAGTCACATGATCGCCCTGTCGGAGCTCTACACGTCCCTTGCCATCGAAGGCGCAGTATGCGGTTGCGCGCGAGTTGCGGGGCACCGCTATCCGGAGGAGCATGCTATCGTTCAGCAGCATCGGTCGGAAGCTAAGTGTGTGCGGGCAGATGGGTGTCAAAAGGATAGCAGGGATATCCGGGTGAACGAGGGAGCCGCCGGCCGAGAGGGAGTAGGCGGTTGATCCAGTAGGAGTGGAAAAGATGCAGCCGTCCGCCTGGACCACAGTGAGCAGGTTGTTGTCACCGTAGAGCTCTAGGTTGGACACATAGGGCGATGGCCCGCGATCGATGACAAGCTCGTTGAGTACTTCAAATTGCTCTGCTTCAATGTGTTGCGGGGCGTTGGCACCAGCGGATTTTTGGTAGCGGTAGACGGTGCATGTGAAGCGCATGCGGAGATTTACGCGCATGCCGGCGTCGGTCATGATGTTATTGAGCGCTTCTTTATACTGCGGGAACTGGAAGTTGGTGAGGAAACCGAGGCTGCCCAGCGAGAAGGAGAGGATCGGCGGGACGATGCGCTGGAAGAGCCAAGAGGTGAACAGCACGGTTCCATCACCCCCGAGCGTCAGGACAAGATCAAACTTCTCGGGAGACTCCCAGCACAGTTCCGGGGTCCAGAAGCGGAGCATGTTGTCGAAGCGAGCGTCCTTGGCTAGGAGAGAGGGCATGTCAAAGCGCTTCGACTTGCGGAGCTTGTGGTCCACATAGACATTCACACCGACGTCTGATCCATTCCGGGGCGTGCAGAGAAGCCATTCGGCCAGCTCGCGCGTGAGGTAGACGAGCTCGTTGTCGCGCGCCTTGGTCACAATCATGACATTGCGGACCGTCATCTTGATCGGACGGCGCTGGAGCTGTTTGGAGACCTCACGCACGCTGGTCGCCGTCTGCATGAGGCGCGAGTGCGAAATCGTCTCGTCGTCGGCCATCTCGTCGAGGACCTTGTCGAGGTTGACGGCCTTGTCGAACTTCTTGTGGAAGTAGCAGGGCGAGGCTAGCGCGGCCATCTTGCTCGCGGAGAGCTCATCGGACTGCAGGTTGAGGCCCGCGAGCGCCTCGCTCAGCCGGTGGTTGTACATGGCTTCGGACGAGTGCGTCTTGGGCCCGTCGTCCTTCTTCGCGTCCATGACTAGGGCATCCATGGAGGAGATCCCGGTCGCTTGTGACGTAGGTGGGCGCGACTGCAGCGCCTTGAGGATGGTCTGGCGGGGGATGGAGTCGATGGAATAGGCGCCCTTGCGGTGCTTGCGGTTGCGATGCTCGCGGAACGACTTCTGCGGGAGCACAGCGAGGTTTTCAATCGACGAGGTCGTGCTGATGGAAGCCGGCGGCTCGGTCGGAGTCGATTCGTCCGACTTGGAAGCCGGCGTAGGATCTGAGGGCGGGGCGGGCGCACAGCCGCTGGGTTCTGCGGCTGCTACCGATTGCGCATTGCATCCATGAGTGTCGGGGTGGCTTGGGAGGGTTGCATGTGGAGGAAGCGGGGGGTTGGGCGCGGCGGTGTGGGTGTTTAATGTTGAATCGACGGAATTAAGGCCGGAGAAAGCATGGCGTTGTGGGGACAACAGCGGGTGAATCTTTGTCGGAGTGTTCGGCTCCCCGTGGCTGGGCATGATTACGGCTTTATCTATTTTGCGGCGCGCCAAATCCGGCGCGGAGAAAGGTCAAATATCGTAGATCCGCGATCGATGCGGAGGTGTCGGAGAAGCGTGGGGGAAGTATTAAATGTCGATGGTTGAGGCGCGCAGCAACGTATGTATGTACAGCTAAGTCAAACGTAGCCAGACGTCGCGAGGAAGAATATATGCACCGGGCAATTAAAGGGACAAAGAATAAATATTTGGAAAAGGCGTGACAGTGGCTACTGCATGGGACCGAGGTGTGAAGGCGCTCGTGGAGTGATCGAGGCGATGGTAGGGCTGGTGACTGAGCGATGGCTTGCACTACCGCCGGTGATGAAATTCAATAGAGGAAACGAAGAGCCCGGCTCGACCTATGAGAAACAAATGAGGGATTATAGTCAACGTGAAGAGAATGTGACGGGTAGACACGACCACAGGCCGCGCCAAAGTTGAAGAGGCGGAGGTGGGAGTCGTGCTGAACGAGGCGGCACTAGGCACGAAGCTGCATCTATATTTCACTTTGACAGCTGCAGACTCGATCCCCCGCGGACCAGAGCCACGCAGTGTCCACCGCAACTCCACGCGCCAGCCTCAAACGTCTGTACCGAGACTCCGTGGCGGCTAACCAGCTCGGAGGTGTTGAGACCCTGTGTGTATCAAGGTCGTGGGTCTCTTCCCAAATCGCCCCCAGCCGCCAGAAACAAGCTTCGCACAAGCTTCGACGAAGGCCTCACAGCGCACACCGCCCCAGGCCGAGAGGCGTCTGTCAGCCTGTTATCTCAGGCACTGTTTCCTCCCCGCCCACTGCTTCTCGTTCCCGCAGCGCTCCCAGGGGTGGAGGATTGTCTCCGTAGAGGTTCACAACCGTCCCTTGCTGACAGGTCTCACACCTCCGTACACGTCCAAAATATTGAAATCTTGGCTCTCTGTCCATGAACGTCTTTAGGCACGTCATGCAAAAGCTAAATCGAGCCTCACAAGAGAAAAGGGTCCTGCCTTCAGGGTGCGGCTCCGGCTGCAGCGGGACGAATAACGATGCTCTCCAACCGAAACGGGGCTAGGGTGGGCCTGTCTGTCTGAGAACGTCTCGCCTTCTCCTCCTTCGTACCAAAGTACCATTTCCAAGCCGACAAGCGAGCATCTGCTACAAACTCCCACCCTGGCAATCCCGCATCCCGCAACAAAGCCGGGAGCGGGCACGATGCTGCTTTGGGCCCTGCTGTTTGACCCGTGCGAGCCGCGAGAATCATACACCTCAGAAACGTGTGGCACAGGACTAGAGTCGAAAGGATGCAAGCGGAGTACTGCACGTGGACGGAATTGCGCAAAGTGGACTGATTTGCTTGCGTACTGCCTGTCGGACGGGAACCGAGGATGCTTGCTTTGCAGACAGGATTCGTGCGTCTAGCGCTCGAAACCCCATGGATTGCCTGACGCCACAGTCCATCCCTCAGGCTAGTAAATGGCGCATACGAGGGTACGGGACAGTATCGCTGCGTGTGCCTTGTCAGCGTGTCTATCATTGTCGCTGAACACCGTAACTTGAGACGGGAAGAACACCCGTGTTGTCGCCCACCGTCGCATGCGATGTGGCCGCGTGGATATCGCTATGCTGGTGAAGCGCTTCGCATCCCAAACTGTTCGCGACTAGTCCACTTGATGGAGACAAATCGAGGTATCGTGATGCGTCCTGCATAAATCGCGCTGTTTGAAAGGATGATTCGTGCGGCTGTCGCGTTGCTGCTAGATTAGGAAATCCACGACACGACAAAGGTCAGATGAACAACATGTGAAGTCGAGAAAGATGGCCGAATGAAATTTGGAGTTGTCTGCCACATGCAGGTGTGTACCTCTAATTCGCCGAAATATTTTGTGAGCACTGAACGCCCGGCGGTTATGGAATCCGCTATCGATAACCGCCAGGAGTTGAATCAAAATGAAACCATAACTTTTGTCGCCAGCTGTCGTGGTATCTATGGTGGTGAAAGGGTGTAGAGAATTCGAATCGATTGCGAAGCGCCGAAGCACCTCACCGGAGCGCTTTGCGGGCGAAGGTAGGCAGGACGAATGCCGCCTCGTGGATCTCCTTGCTATAATACTTGCACAGCTTCTCCTCTTCCTCGGTGGACCAGGAGCGGAGCGGCTTCTTGACGTCGCGGCTGCCGTCCTTGCAGCAGACCATGAAGCCGATCTGGCCAGATGGGTAGGTGGGGATGGTGGTGTACGCGTACTCAGCGACGGGGAAGACCTCCTTGCACGACTTCTTGAGGTCGACGATGAGCGGCATGTGAAGCCATTGGTTCTCGGCTAGACAGTGTTAGCAGAACCCCATGAAGCACCAGTGCGGCGCATGAGTGGTTTCTAAGTCAATCGCCGTGCACAGGGAGGAGGGGGCTTACAACCTTGCGTGGTAATAACACCACCTTCCCTGAGAGCGCCGTTGAGCAGCTCAAAGTATGGCTTCTGGAAAAGGGCTTCGGCCGGACCTTCGGGGTCGCTGGAGTCGGTGATGATGACGTCGAACTCGTTCTTCTTGTCCTCGAGGAACTTGAAGCCGTCGCCGACAAGCACCTCCACGTTGGGATGCTCGAAGCCGAGCGACATGCCCGGGAGGTACTTCTTGGACAGGCGGATGACAGCCTCGTCAATATCGCAGAGGATTGCCTTCTTGACGCAGTCGTGCTTAACCACCTCACGGAGCACACCGCCATCGCCGCCGCCAATAACCAGGACACGCTCGGGGTTCGGGTGGGAGTTCATGGCAAGATGGGTAATCATCTCCTGGTATCTATGCGGCTTTAGCCTTCGCTCTCCCTCCCCAATTGTATGGCAACGTACGAGAACTCATCGCGCTCGGTGCACTGGATGACGTTGTCGAGCACAAGGACGGTGCCATAGTCGGTAGACTCGAAGATGAGGACGTCCTGGTACTTGCTCTTCTCGTGGTGGAGGACCTGGTTGACCTTGAGGGTCATGGCCTGGCCGGGCCACATGTCGGAGATTTCGCGGAACCAGCCATCTGGACATTGTGTTAGCTGGCGCCTTGAAGTATGAGTTGGAGGCGAAGGGCTCTCTGGATGTCTCTTACCCTTGATGGTGGGGTGCTCGATGGTGGCCATTGTGCGATTGTCTGTCGTGCAAAGGTTTTTGCGAACGGGGGCTGAGTTGAATTGAAGCCGGAAGCTCGAGATCTTTGAAAAGCTATTTACAAGGTGGATTGGGCTCGCGACCAGAGATGAGGTTTTTTAACAACTCGGGCCGCCATTCACATTTTTCTCTCAGTCCACCCACGTCACATCTGCCCCGCGGGTATCCCTGCCATCCAGTCCCGCCCTAGTCCCAAAGAGGTGATACCCAGTAACATGCAGTATTGTCCGTCCATATGACATTCATCCTGTGTCGGTTTTTACCCACCGTTGGGCTCCCAATATTCGCATCTCTGGTTCGATCCGTACCAAAATCTCTGCGCCATTAAGTTGATTAGGCCTCAAGCCACGTGGAAATAGATGCTGCCTATTGGCGCAAGTATAAAACGCGGGCGCTTGCCTTTCCTCTTCCATCCACCTCCACATGGCATTCAGCACGTTTTGTTGCATCGTTCCGAGATCTGGACTAGGGGGGAATTGAACCGTCACTTTGCTGGTGGTTTCGTTGATAGCGGTTGGTCTTTCCCGCCCGTGGACCAGTAACACGCCTGAGCAAGCCATTCTTCCCACACCATCAGAACGCATATTAATATCCATCTACGGTATGATCAGCATCTTGTGTGATCTATTACGGCGAAACTCTGCTATCATTGACCTCGGCCGAACTGTTATCGTGCTCAATTTGATTGTAGGACAAAAGTACTGCTAACCTGGGCCAATCAAGACGTGGACCGCGTTTCAAGCCAGCATCGTTCCCGGTATGCTGGCGGATGGATGCAGTAGACGAAACAGCCAATAGCCAACAGGATGGTCGCGGGAGCTCGATGTTCTGACTCGCGGGATGTTGCCTAATGTAAGGATTGAGGGGTAACGAGATAGTATATTTATATCCGAAAGCCTCTAGCGGAGTCAAGAGCAGCACTCACTCGAACATTTCAAGATGGCTCAACCAAATCCAACCGCCGACAACACCAAGGAACAAGACAACCCCGATCCGAAGGCGGTCAAGCCCGAGGATATGCCATGGTTCCTGAAGGAAGTCCAAAACCTAGAGCCAGAAGCGAGGGAGCTGTTTGAGAAGTATTGCATGATACCCTCAGATGACGTACTATCGCACGTCAAGCAATTCGTAGGTGCTTCAGCAACCCACATCGAATCATGTGCTGACAGACTACAGCGTGACAAGGCTTTCAAGATAGTACGTATCTCGCTCCGAAATATCCGCACTCGTTGACAAGAAAAGCGCCCATACCCATGTCTCGCCCGCTTCACCTTCCTGGAAGTCGGCCTCACCCTCTCACCTCAGTACGCCGAAATCCTCCAACGCGTCAAAGACGGCGACACTTTCCTAGACCTCGGATGTTGCGTGGGCCAAGATATCCGCAAGCTGGTATTCGACGGCGCGCCATCTGAGAATACCTATGGCTCTGATCGAGAGAAGGCGTTCATGGACATCGGTTACGATCTCTTCCTCGACAAAGACACCCTGAAGACTACATTCATCGGCGCAGACATCTTCGACGCAGAGTCTGACCTGAAGGACCTGGCAGGTAAAATCGACATCATTCACACCGCCTTCTTCTTCCACCTGTGGGACTTGGAGGGCCAGACGCAGGCGGTAAGGCGCGTTGTTCAGCTGTTCAAGGACAAAGTTGGGAGTCTGCTCGTTGGACGACAGCTTGGGAATATCAAGGGTGGAACTTCCGAAAAGGGAAGGTTCAGACACGATGCGGAGTCTTTCGCGCAGATGTGGAAGAAGGTTGGTGAAGAGATGGGGATGGAGTGGAAAGTTGATGCTTGGCTGGGAGAGGAGGATTTGTGGGCCAAGACGCAGAAAGAAGGGCTCGGGGATGTTGGATGGGTTCCTCCTGGGTCGCGGGTTTTGAACTTTACTGTGCGGAGGGTCGCGTAGATTGTGGAAGTCTCTACTGCATTTGCAGCATGCTCTGAATAGTGGGGGGGTCGGAGTGTCGGCCAGGTTCAACACAACGACACAACAGCAATTTCGTAGAATAGATGTAATTCTCCTTAAAGATGATCCTGTCGGAGATTGGGATGCTAGTCTATGAAGATAAACATAACGTAGAAGGTAGAAGGAGGAGGAGCGTTCCATCCAATCACGTACCAAAACGGCCGAACCAAACACGCCAAGACCTAAATCAAACAGCTACCTGGCATCAGCACCATCGAAATACCCCAACGCTCTCCAAATTCCCAATTCCAGCGCACCCACCTCTCCTCCCTCCTTCTTTCCGCCTTGAGAGACCTCTCACAATGGACCCCTACTCGCCAGAAGGAGGTACGCACCCTCCGACCAATCCTCCCTCCACCCCATCCACCCCACTAATCCCCCCACAGAGCTCATAAACATCCACACGGCCTTCCACGCGGGCGCCTACACCCAAGTCCTCGACTTCGACACCTCGTCCTTCAGCAACACCAACGCGCTCCCCGCGCGCATCCTCAAGCTCCGCTCGCAAATTGCCCTCGGACAAGCCTCCGACGTCGCGTCCGCGCTCGCCAAAGAATCTTCCCCGGACCTCGTCGCTATACGGTTGCTGGCCGAGTACGAGCTGGGCAAGGATGTGCTGGCGGATGTGAAGAAGCTGGTGGAGAAGGAGGGGCAAGCGAACTTGACGGTGCAGATTGTGGGTGGGGTGGTGCTGGAGAGGGCGGGAGAGACGGAGGAGGCGTTGAGTGTGTTGAGTAAGCATGAAGGGAGCTTGGATGCGTGAGTTTTCTGGGGATCCTGCTGTTTTCTGTGCAGGAGGAATGCTGGTGGCTAACAACAACAGCGTCGCATTGATCATCCAAATCCACCTCCGCCAAAACCGCACCGATCTCGCCGCGAAAGAAGCCCAACGTGCGCGGAAATGGGCCCAAGACAGCCTCCTCGTCAATCTGGCAGAGTCCTGGGTCGGCATGCGCGAGGTACGTTCCTCCCTCCCTCCCCTCCCTCTCCCCTAATCACACACACTAACCCACCTCTAGGGCGGCGAAAAATACCAATCTGCCTTCTACGTCTTCGAAGAGCTCGCCCAAACCGCGCAAACTCAATCCCCACACTCCCTCGTCGCGCAAGCCGTGTCCGAACTGCATCTTGGCCGGCTCCCCGAAGCTGAAGCGGCACTGCAACAAGCGGTCGAGCTCGACGGCGCCAACGCCGACACGCTTGCGAATTTCGTGGTGCTGAATACGCTGCTGGGGAAGAGGGGGGAGGTTAAGGGGTTGAAGGAGAAGTTGGGGAAGGTGGATAAAGAGCATAGGGTATTGAGGGATTGGGAGGAGAAGAGGGGGGAGTTTGAGAGGGCGAAGGCGAAGTATACGCCTAAGTTTGAGGTGGCGGGTTGAGGTCGATGCTGGAGATTGGAGGACAGAGTTGGTACGCAATGAGATGAGGACGTGGCTTTTCATTGAGGAGAAATGCTGTGTGGGAAGATCGGTGACTGGCAGAGCTTGATGAAGGCATCACGAAAATTACGATTACCGCCCAGAGGAGCAGTATGATAGACTACATGAGGTAGCAAAATACCAGGGCACGATATCAAGAAAGCAAGTTGTATGTTCCCTCCAGGCCCTCAGCTGAACTCTCCGTCTACGATTCATTCACGCTCGCGGTGTTCAACTTTCGTTTCGAATCGACCGATCGTCAGCCTGAATCTCGAGTAGAGTAGCTCCTATACTCTGTGCGCTTAAGATGATTGCATATGACACAAGGGGAGCGTTCAAGTGCTTGACATGCAGCAAAAATGCGCACTTGGTTTCCTGTTGCACGTTGAACAGCCCGAATGACAGGGCATCGCCGGTCAGGGAACGAGATCGGACTGCAGCGGAGAGTGCTACACTATACCCAACGCACATAGCGGCGCGAAGCTACACTTCGCCCAAGGTAGTCCGAGCTCTCTGGCGAGAGACTCGAGCCGAGGGAAGCACTTCGGCCTTATTCAAAAGTCACGAGATGGCTCGTCTCCTCAAGGCATCTTGAGCCCGTGACCCAACTTCACCATTTCCTGGTTTTCGATCCACATCGCTCGCCAAGTAAAGGCGGTCTCCCACTATTCCTCTCTGGTAGGAAGCCCGGCCCAGCTCGAGATCTAGTGCTCATGCAAGACAATGAACCTTCTCGTCGCAAGGAAGGACCATGAACCCGCGAGTTTGACCGCGCGCGTGAAGCATGGCTACACCGCGATGACGAGTTCACAGTTTCCACCAGCGGCTCGCGCGGAAGCAAACGGAAACAGCCCAAGATTCTCCAATTACGGACGAAAAACATGTAGAGTCGGACTAAGGAGGTGACAGGTCGGGATCCGGCGGGTACTCGTTCCTGCGATGCGGTGCGGCCAGAAACGGACAGCTGCAGGGTCCAGAAGCTGACGGTAGGCTGATGGGCGTCGCGATCAACCACGGTTCTGAGGACTTCCGTGAGAGGAAGATGATGAGGTGTCTAGCGGATGCTATATCTGGCAAGGAACGCGCTGGTGTGAAGGTAAAAATATGAGAGGCGTGAGGGCGTTGGCGAGATCGCCGCTAAGGTGGGTTCGTTGTGGATCACCCGAGCGAACGGACTGTCGGAACGTCGGAACTGTGACTTTCTGCCCACACCCAGCATCCCGTCTCTTCAAACCTGCAGGTACCGTGCTTGGTGGAAAAAACCAGCACGCCTCACCCCCACAGAACGGCCCTCTGTTTTCCTCTCTGACACGCAGGAGGCATAAAGGTGCTCTCCTTGCGACTCGGACTGTGTGGCGTCGGGACATGATACATCCGAGCGGCGACCAAGCACTCTTGGAACAAGCTTAACGCCATCTCCGGGCCAATGCAGACGGAGCTAGGTCGCTCCAGGACGTGGGCGAGAGCTGCCGTTTCCCAAAGCAGACGGTCTTGAGATGTTTTGGGTGGGTGTGCTGCCCTGTCACTGGATACGGGCGGGTTAATGGGCGGAAAAGAGGCGTGCGGATGGGTGTCAGCACGATGCATAGTGGTGTAGAGGCGGTCTCGTGTGGATATGAGTGCTGTGCCCCTCAATTACGGCACTGGGCACTTCGATGCAAGTGAAGTGTACATTCGTTCTCGTTTTCTTCGTCTAGCCGCGGGAAACGTGGACGTACATATAGATGCATCACACCCACTGGCATGCGCACACGTCGTTGGCTCGCGTCCAGAGGATTGTTAATCGGTCCACTCTCCCCGCCTTTTGCTCGCCGCTGCGGATTTTCCGAGGTTCTTGTTAAGTAGCGGGAAGTCGTCGTCGTCATGGTCGAGCGGAAATATCAGTACGACAGCTCTGTCGAAGAAGTGCAGACGCCACTGCTGGAAAACATGGTTGTGGGAGTACCGCCGGTTTTCGAGGGGTTGACGAGGGAGATCAACCAGTTGGTTGAACAGCCTCTGCTTGGTCCGAGAGCGGAGTTCCCATCATGTCGGTATACTGAGTCATTTGATAAAGGAAGTGTACTGACGTTGAGTAGCTGTTTTTGCATTTGCGCGCAAAGATGTGTCGGGCAAGAGGTTACCGCAGGCAATTGCACATCGTGGATACAAGGCGAAGTTCCCGGAGAACACGATGGGTGCGTTCCGAGGCGCTGTAGGCGTTGGCGCAGAAGCCATCGAGACGGACATACACTTGTCGAAAGACGGTGTAGTTATGCTGTCACACGTATGCGAAGCATGTCTCAAGTGAGCTCTACATGCTGATCATGAGTAGGATAAAGACCTGAAAAGGTGCTTCGGTCGACAGGAAAAGATTATCGATTGCGACTATGAATTTCTGAGCAAGATGAAGACGCTCAAGGAGCCGCACGAGTCGATGCCGCGGCTCGCAGATCTTCTAGAGTACCTCGCACAGCCTGGATTGGAAGAGATCTGGGTGCTGCTCGACATCAAGGTAAGAAATTCACATCCTTGTATGTACCGAGCTAACAGTGATTATAGCTCGACAACGATCCGGAAGATGTGATGCGGTTGATTGCCAGCACAATTCGCAGCGTCGCTCCTTCCCCAACCCGACCATGGCAGTCGCGAGTTGTGCTTGGGTGCTGGGCGGCGAAGTACCTTCCGCTCTGTTCGCGATATCTTCCCAACTTCCCAGTGTCCCATATCGGCTTCTCGATTCTCTATGCATCGCACTTTTTCTCAGTGCCGAATGTCTCGTTCAACATGCTCCAAGCCGTTCTGATGACGCCGTGGGGACGAGTTTTCGTCCGCAAAGCTCAGTGCGACAAGCGTCCGGTGTTTGCTTGGACAGTGAATGAGGAGCGGCGGATGCGGTGGGATATTCGTCATGGTCTCGATGGGGTCATTACGGACGATCCGAAGCTGTTTCTGGACGTTCGGCGCGGCTGGCATGAAGGGATGAGGGAGGGCTTTGGGCTGATGATGTGGCTAGACGTGCTGCGCATCAATCTGTTCGCGCTGGTATTCGGCGTCATTTTCCAGATGAAGTTTGGCTATGGCGCGAAGAAGCCGTTGATGCGCCCCAGGGTTGTCGTGGAAGAGGACGACGCATAGAACTAGACATACATCATTGGCATCCCAATTAGCATGGGTCGGTCGCCAATAGAGCAGTGAAGAGAAACAATCACTCGTCTCAACACGAATGCGATGAACGGTGAAGTGTGACTGTGTTGTATGGAGAAGGCCAAATCTCTAGAGGCGGCCCGAGCTTTCGAGTTTGGCGACGCGCCCGAAGTTCCCCGCAACGCGTCCACCGCCCACGACACAACACTATGCCGCGGTACGCACGCTTCTCGCAATACAAGCCTCCGCGCCTGCTGATGATTCTGTAGAGAAATAATAACCCTGCAAGCTGGCCAGTGCGGCAACAGCGGTACGTCAGACAGCCCCAGGAGCCCCGCAATGCATACATTCCTACCCAACATCCTTCCACGCGCGCCATAGCTCGCATCACTGTGCTTCAGTATTACCAAGCGTGTGCTAACAATATCTATAGTCGGGCAGCAATTTTGGCAGCAACTCTGCCAGGAGCACGGCATCAACAAAGACGGCAACCTCGAGGACTATGCGACCGAAGGCGGAGACCGCAAGGATGTCTTCTTCTACCAATCCGACGATACGCGCTACATCCCACGAGCCATTCTGCTAGACCTCGAGCCTAGGGTGCTTAATTCGATCCAAGCCAGTGACTACAAGAATATCTACAACCCCGAGAACTTCTACATACACAAGGAGGGCACCGGCGCAGGAAACAACTGGGGGATGGGCTACAGCATGGGAGAGTCCGTGCAAGAGGAGATCATGGAGATGATTGATCGAGAGGCAGACGGCTCCGACTCGCTCGAGGGCTTCATGCTGCTGCACTCAATCGCGGGCGGCACTGGGTCTGGTCTCGGATCTTTCATGCTCGAGCGCCTGAACGACAGGTTCCCGAAGAAGCTCATACAGACGTATAGCGTGTTTCCAAACACTCAGGACGGAGATATTGTGGTGCAGCCATACAACAGCTTGCTAAGTATGCGGCGGCTGACGCAGAATGCGGACTCAGTGGTGAGTTCTGATCGCCCAAGATGTTGATCCGAATGCTCACATTTTAGGTCGTACTCGATAATGGAGCCCTTTCGAGGATTGCAGCCGACCGCTTGCACGTCCAGAACCCGTCCTTCCAGCAGACGAACCAGCTCGTGTCTACCGTCATGTCCGCCAGTACGACTACGCTCCGATATCCTGGGTACATGCACAACGACCTCGTGGGTATAGTCGCGTCGCTCATCCCTACTCCTCGCTGTCATTTCCTGATGACCTCCTACACACCCTTCTCTGGTGAGAATGTCGAACAAGCCAAGACTGTGCGAAAGACGACTGTGTTGGACGTCATGAGGCGGTTGCTGCAACCGAAGAACAGGATGGTCTCGACGAACCCGACCAAGAAGAGCTGCTACATGTCCATATTGAATATCATTCAGGGAGAGGCGGATCCGACAGATGTGAGTTCAGGATTGACTGCTCAACAATGACGTGCTAATGATCGTAGGTCCACAAATCGCTGCTTCGCATCCGAGAGCGCCGACTCGCGACCTTCATCCCGTGGGGCCCTGCTTCCATTCAAGTCGCCCTTACCCGCAAGTCGCCATACGTAACTTCTTCACACCGCGTTTCCGGCCTCATGTTGGCCAATCACACTGGCATTGCTACGTTGTTCAAGCGCATCGTGACACAGTATTCCACGCTCCGGAAACGTAATGCCTTTCTCGAAAGTTACAAGCGTGAAGCGCCTTTCAGAGACGGCTTAGGGGAGTTTGATGAAGCGAAAGAGGTGGTGCAGAGCTTGATCGATGAGTATCAGGAGGCGGAAGACCCCGATTATCTGAGTAAAGAAGGGCCTGTCACGGAAGAGGCAGAGGACAAGCGTGTGGCTTGAGGAACTTTAGGGCAATGAAGAATGGGAGTGTGATCTTTGGGGTCTCGTTGGCGTTGTTTGGTTGACAACGGAGGCGTCTTTTGGTGGCGATGGTCTTGTGAGGATACGACAAATGATACCACTTCAATTTCTGCTTCACGAAGTCCACAATACGTTCGCAAACTCTGCTAGAAGTGACATTCGTCGACAAGCTAGGAGCTTAAACACTGTCCAGACTAGATGGGCTTATCCTTGAGGAGCCTATTTAACGACATATTAGTCTGTAAGGTATATCTGGATACACTATACCTAGAGTAAATATTCTAGCTATTTAGCGCTATAGCTGGCATTAAGTCTGGAGCTTACGGCCTTCGGAACCACAACGAGAGGCTATCAAAGTTCGGTGCAAAGGAATGAATGCTATGCTACTTCCCCAGCCAATCATGTCAATACGAGCTGAATCTGGCTAGCGCCAGATTTGGCGGCACGCCTCACCGTTATCATCCGCCACCTTCCTCCGTTGACTACACAGGCTTACCCATATCTAACCACCTCTAACCACCCACTTTTAAGACCGTCACACGATCTACGTGTACGAGAGCACCGTCAAAGCCGTCTACGTCGGAGACAGTGAAGACGATAGTGACCGCGATTAGTACGTCGAGTCAGACTTTACCGCGTTAAGATGTTGGTGATTCATCCCTTGCTGAGCGGTTTTCTTCTTCTTGCATTTGCGAATCGCTGCGTTATTTCTTGCTCTGTCGTTGAGTCAAGCTTTCATCACTTCGGCATTTGATTGAGGTGCTATATAGCCGTCCACTCAGGGTTTAACTATAAGCCTCGTGCACGGAAGCGCGCCTAGGGTACCAGGCTTGATCCGCTGACTCCTCGCCGAGCGCTGGGTCCGCCACGGTTCAGCACTGCCGTTGTATCATTCATCAAGCCGCACCGCACGTACTTCAAGATTCTTTCCCTTTTCTACTCTTTTCCGAGAAAATTGTCAGCATGGCTGAGCATCGAACTTACATTCCTAATAACAGACACGACTCGAGTCCGAATACGATGACACGTATACAGCGGGATCTCTCCAGCTCGCCCCATCGGGAAGATTATCTAGAAACCAACGGTACCGAGTCGCCCATGTTGCGGAGAGCCATGGGGAAGATCCCCCATGTTTGCATTGTAGGGGCGGGAGTCGCGGGACTGAAATGTGCGGATGTGTTGCTTCAACATGGAGTGAAGGTCACGATACTCGAAGGAAGGGGTCGTGTTGGCGGTAGGGTGAGTAGAGTGTGGTGACTGCGATCGATAGGTGTGGCTTACAGAATGAAGCTTTGCCAAAGCGATGCACTAGGTCACAAAGTTGATCTGTAGGTCTGCTGTTCCCCTTGGTTAACTCCATAGGTCGCAGCTAACTGTCTTCTCCCAAGTGGCCCCAATTGGATACACGGCACCGACAACAACCCCATTCTGGATCTCACCAGAGAAACAAACACTATGACCATGACCTGGGACGGGCGGCAATCCATCTTGGACCACCTTGGCGAGCAGATGTCGGAAAAAGATGCCGTTGAAAATACCGAACTCGTCTGGGAGATCATCGAATCAGCGATGAAGTACTCGAACGCGGAGTCGGCGTCAATACCAGCGGAGCGGAGCCTGTACAATTACTTTGAGGAGAAGGTGCAAACGATGATTCCGTCTGAAATGGAAGGCGACGAAGAAGTGCGAAAGAAGAGAGAGACTATCCTGAACATGGCGGAGATGTGGGGTGCGTTTGTGGGGAGCCCGATTCAGACACAAAGTCTCAAGTTTTTCTGGATGGAGGAGTGTATTGATGGGGAAAACCTGTTCGTTGCGGACACGTATCACAAAGTTTTGGAGAGGATTGCAGAACCAGCACTGAAAGGTGCGGATGTCAGGTTTTGGCATAAGGTTACTAAGATGGTGTCAAAGGGGGCGGAGGAGGAACCTAGGGTAGAGATCGAGCTGGACGGGAAGGATAGCCTGACGTTCGACGAGGTGGTCATGACGGCTCCGCTCGGGTGGTTGAAGAGGAATCATGATGCCTTTGAGCCTGAGCTGCCGAACAGACTCAAACAAGCCATCTCTTCAATAGGGTACGGGCATCTAGACAAGGTAATTCAGTCCTTCTTTTGCACACTACTTGCCTGACTGACCTCACAAGGTTTACATCACTTTCCCAACCGCCTTCTGGAACTCCACCCCGACAACCACCGCACCAACCCATCCCTGGCACTCCTCCTCCATCCCTAACGTCCCCGCCACAACCGCACCCCTCCGCCAGCCGCCCTCCGACACCCAGCCCGCCACCAGCCCATCCCACTACCCCGGCTTCACCCACTGGACCAAGCCAACCTATGCACACGCCACAAACCCCTCCCACTGGCCGCAAGAAGCCGTCAACCTTGCCGCCCTCCCCGGACCCACAGCCCACCCGACCCTTCTCTTCTACATCTACGGCCCCACAACGCACCAAATCGCCTCACTCCTCTCCTCCTACCCCTCACCCACGTCCTCCCCAACAGCTCTCGCCCTCCTCCAGCCCTTCTTCCACCCATACTACTCCCGTCTCCCGAACTACTCGCGAACCGACCCCTCCCATCAACCAGTCGCCATGCTAGCCACCGCCTGGGCCAACGACGAACTGGCCGGGTACGGCAGCTATGCTAATTTCCAGACGGGGTTGGAGAGGGGAGGCGAGGATGTGGAGGTTATGCGGAGGGGGGTGCCGGAAAGGGGGTTTTGGTTTGCGGGCGAGCATACGGCGCCTTTTGTGGCGTTGGGCACGGTTACGGGGGCTTGGTGGGCGGGGGAGGGCGTTGCGAGGAGGATTGCTAGGGCTTATGGGGTGGATAGGAAAGGGGAGAAGGGGGAGAGGAAGGATGGGGGTGGGAATCGTGGGGTCTAGGGTGGGGGACTGAGAGGTGCTGGAGCTTTGCATTGCCTGGCATCGAGGTTGATTTTTGTGCTATTTGGTATGAAGTTCGTTGGAGTCATGTAGTTTGCATTGCTAAACGCATAAAATAGAGGTCTTCACGAATGAAGCCATGGGAGAGCTGTTGGCTCTAACGTTAACGAGACGGTGCTCTTTTGCAGTAGGCAATACTCGGGAACTAAGGCAGCCTGTATAGTAGGTCCTAATTGCTCTTACACCCCTAAGAGATGTAAGGTTAATTATTTCTATACCCCTTTAGTAGGCTTTGGCGTGCTTGGCTTATTTCCCGAGAATCATCTACCGCAAGAGAGTGCTGTAGGAAGCGGTAGATCACATGCCAGCACAGAGACCGTAGAAGCCCGCAAGGCTTCACAGCCGGTAACCTCGTAGCCGGTTTGTCCTCATATTACCTCACGGGCATCCTAACAAGATTATGTGCAAGCTATTCCTCTTATCCGAGCGATGCAGTCTCCGCATTCTGAGTGGACGACAAAAGAGACCACGAGACGGCAAAACGCGAGGCCGATGATCAGAGTGCGGTGTCTAAGTCTACACACATACGCACAACGTCAAAACAGTACATAAGCCGTGGGGATGGAAATTTGATATTAGCACGCCCCGTCGTGCTCCCAGAAATTTCCCACTAGCTCGACCTCGGTTACCGTAGGACACGCCACTGACGTAACGCGCCAAACGACATTTTATCCATCTCCGCCGAACTCCTCCCTCGAGTGTCGGTGAGCAGCAGGCAAAGCGAAATTCACAACTCGTGTTTGTGGAGACGTGCATGGTTGAATGAGTCAGTAGTTGCTGCACTTCTTGACTTCAGTGCTTGGCCTTGGATAAAATGACATATTTTCACCATTGGAGAGAAAGTGCATCCGCTCCGTCCCGAAAAAGATGATGATACACAGTAGCCTGTCATCGGTAATCCCATCTGCGAATCATACGGCCTCCAAAGCGCATTTCTCAGCACCCAGCGCCCCGCCTGACGTCGGCACTTCCAAGCGTGCAGGACCGGAGCATGCATGTGCACGCCAAACACATGGGCAGAAAGTCGGCATGGTCGAATGTGGCTTCACGACGTCAGATGCCGCGATCAGAGTCACGAGGTAAATCTTCCAACATGCATGAGCGGAGTGGACTGCGGTGGGGGGCGATCTGGCGTTTGCGCGAGCAAATCATGGGTGGACTTCCAATCACAGGCGTTGATGCTGGAAAGTTGTTCATATCAGCGGGTCTTTGTGCGCTATGAGATGGCCGACATGATTACTCGATCTTGGTGGTGACGAGGCTGTTGGTGGTACGCGAAGTGGTGGAGGGAAAATGTCCCAATGGTTGTTGCCAGTCCGCCAGTAAAGTGGTAGGCGAGGCGGCTGTTGTGTGCTACCCGTATTTGCATCTCGCAAGCTTTGCGGAAGAATCTTGGAGAATGGAGGTTGCTTGTGCGGCCTTGAGTGGAGTTGGAATGAGGTGAGCGCTGGGCGTGAATGCACGTGACTTACTTCAGTACCAAGACGGTCAATACCCTCCTCGGTTCAAATCTCTAAAGTTATGAGTTTTCGCCACAGCATATTGTCCACTTTTTAGCCTGCTTTCCACGAGAAAGTATCTTCAGCAACTAGGACTTTTGGGCACAGTACAGTAAGATAATCCGAAACGCCATCCTGACTTTTCGTACAGCTCCTTTGAGCCATGTTCAGCACCGTTTGAACATCTTGCATTATTAGTCGTCTGGCTACGCTCAATCACACTATGTAAACTGGTACCTTAGGTATCGTATACACCTTGTCAGACTACTCGCACGAGTGATTTACAAAGCCGAGCGATCCATGTGTACACAACCACGAGGGCTCAACGAACCCGGTAACGTAAACCGGTACCCGTGTAACCAGCGCGCGTATAGCAACTGCGTTTTGCAGTTCCCGCACTGGAGGGCGTAATGTGACACAAAGCCTTGGCTCTCGTGCGTATAGGCGGAAGAGCACCGGAAAACGGTCGAGTCCACACATTCTCTGGTGGGAAGAAGCACGTAGGAACGGACTCGAGTTCGGTATCACTCTTCGAGCTCAGCAGCTATGCGGGGCGTGTTTGAATAGACCACCAGACCTCGGAGCTTCGATGCAAGAACTGCGACTGCACGGCGCATATAGAAAGGGACATGGACGACAGATCTCGGAACTCCTCTCTAAAAAATTGCGAGTCTATAATGCGAGTAGCGGTGGACCTTCGACGTTGGTATTCTCTGCAGCACAATTGAGCACTGTGGGTTCTTGGCCTCATAGTCTGACGAATCTACCACTATTGCTGTCTATATGAACTATTTGCTAGGTCCTACTAAATCTGTATTAATAGCTTAGCTCTACATAGATCCATGGCAGTAAACGAACCTTACTCTGATATATATACTCTACATCTTCACCATCCTACTATATCCTACTACACCCTTCCATCAAACAACCCTACTCCGTCCCCACTAATCCACCAGATGGAGGTTCAGGCTACCTGTATCTACCTGTGGCAAGCTTATAATAGGGACTTTGGAGAATAAAGAAGACGGTTATCGCAAAACGCCAATAAAGCATAAGTAAGTCTATCGAAGAGGGATCCAGGTACAAAAAGAAAAGAACCCAGCAAAACAATTGAAGCAAGGAAGCATTCGCGACCCCTAATCTCCAACCCCAAAAGTGCTCGCTAACACAAAAGCTCAACTGTTATGAAGCAGCTATATATAGAACTTATGAAATGTTAGCTCCTTCTAATCTCTGTGTAGAGATATATTTGTATCTATACCTCAGTAGTACTCTCCTAGCCCCTCCAGCACGTAGCACTCAAAGCTGTATCAGCAAGCGGCATCCAGCTCCATTCCGGAGTCCGCAGCAAGAAGGTAGTGGTATTGCTACCCTTGAGTTCCTCCTCCCCGCCAACGAGGTTCTTGCAGTTGCTCTCGCGAAAGAAGCGGCGCCTGTAGTCTTGGCAGAAATGCGCCTTCTGGGCCGGGCCCTCAGTGAATTCAACACATGCGCCGATGATGACGAGGTCGACTGTTTCGGAGCGGTCCCCGTTGTACACTTCGCCGACTACTTTAGGGTCCTTGCCGCGGGCGGCGATGTCGGATGTTGGCGTGCCTAGGGCGAGACCGGTGAGGGTGAGGGTGAGGATGGTGGTGAGCTGCATGGTGGGTGTGTGGAAGGGTGGGAATGTGGGATGATAAAGAAGACAGTGTAGTATGATGGAGAAGTTGGTATAGTGAGGCCGATTGTTGGAGTAGACTGTTGGACTGGGTTGGTGGTATGTAATCTCCTGTGCTTGAAAGAAAATTATATAGACTCCAACGGAGAACAAATTCGCAAAGCCGTGAGACCACGAAGGTACTGTGAGACATTGCAGAAGACACCGAACTCAGGTCCATTGTGAAGTTGCTGTTTGTGCAAAGACATTCCGAACTCTGGTCTTCGCCCACACGCACTGCAGAGCCGCAGCGATTGCAAAGAAATCTCTAGTGAGCTCCGATGGTCCATTCTAGTATAAAATTTCCAAGACAACCTCACTTTATGTCCTCCGACGCGGCAATTCAAATGTCCAATGTTGCAAAGTGGAGACACTGCGAATGCGCTGGACACACAGCCAGGGACTGAATCGGGCGCGCGCTGACGTTTTCGAGCCTCGCGACGTTCGGCGATGGTGTATTTAGAAATGGTTCGGGTTTGGAAATAAATCCAATTGCTCGCGCGAGTAGTCTGACAAGATATGTACGAATTCCAATCGTAAGAGCGTGGTAGAACCAAGAACAGTGCAACTGCCTGAAGACCTACTGGTAGAATGTGTCTCAAAGTAGTACTCGAAGGGGTGGTAATGGCGCTTGAAAGAAACTTACTACGCCCAAGGTGCTGTGTTAAAAGTCTTCTCTCAAGAATTGAAGCGAAGCGAAACTGTGACGAGGTACTGCAACGGATTCTGACGCCCAGCTGCAGGAAAAACACTCCAACATTTGAAATGATAGGGATGGGAGCGCATCGAATGTCTTTTCTGTGCACATGTGTACATGTTTGCTTCTTGACCTGATGATCTGTATAGCCCCGCCACTGACGTCACCGCCTTCAAATGTTCTATCAAGCTCCGCTTCATCAGCCAACTCAACAATTCGCATGTAGAAAATAGATGAGGAAAGCCTAACAAAATCCCCCGTAGAACGAAACATAGGCATTAGAAAAAATCGAAAGACAAAGTCGCTAAAACCCAACAACCAGATAAGCTCGAGGCCCTGCATACGCCACCGACCCCTCCCGTCGCCTCAACACTGAGGTCCAACGACCACTCCACCAAACGAATCCCCACCAGTAATCACCCCCTCGTACCATGAAACAATGCAACCGCCAAACAAGACAGATCGACCATAGGCCTACACGCCACGACCAACGACCCAACCCAAAACCTGTTAGTACTTCCCAACCGGTCCGGTCGAGCGAACCAGTCAAGCATGTGCGGCACCTCGCACCGCGCCTGCAGCACAAGCCCACCCACAGCGCAGCCTCTCCCGCTCCTTACCGATACCACCACACCGTATCTGTACTCCACACTCCTCCCCACCGCATCACTCCCACTCTCCAACTGCACGCAATAAATTCACTCATAGCGCGAAGCAGCATGCCAAGCACGAGCGGCGCGAGTAGACGACCGCCATGTGCTCTTATTTCCTAATGCGACGCTTGTACTGAAGATCGTTATGTGGGGAATGGGACGTGTGGATGAAGTAAGCGGGGACGCGGCAACCGCGTGGTACACCGCGTGGTTAGGTGGCTTGGCGGTGCATCTCTCTGCACTGCCGAATGGGAGAGGGAGAAAATGTGTTAATCTTTTGTGGGTATGGTGCGGATTCGGGGGCATTGATGGGGTGGATGAAAATATGGGGTCGAGGGGGAGATTTGGGTTCTGCGAGGTCAGGGGCGGAATTGATGGCAAGGTTGGCGACTTCAACACGTCGCATAGAGTGGGAGGATAAGTGTGGGTAGAGCGCAGGCGGATGTTTCGGCACATCGAGTCTCACAGCAGAAGTCGATAATTCCGACCTAGGAAGGCAGCATCGAAACAATACGAGCGACAAGTATAGCATCCTGCCGAGCACGGTCACACGCGAACATATTCTCTGAAAGTAGATTCGTACCATTACTTTGAACTAAATACATGCGGGAGCCTATCACCTATCCTGTCCCGCTCAACGTCTCGCGGGCGGAGCGCTAGGTACCCAGCTATGGACAGGACAGCCGCAAAGCGATTAAAAAAGTGACTTAGGTAGTGGTATCGATGAAGCGAAAGATGGCAACCACACGTCCAGCACTTGGGTGTTGTGGCGACTAACGAAAGTCAAGGTAGGAAAAAGACTGTTCTGTGACACCCAGTGCCATGCTCATACCACATCGAGCGCGCGCCCCATCTGCGGTCCACCGCGAGCTCCTCCAAAGGGCAAGAACAGAGGAGATGCAAGGAAATGTGTGGAATGTTGGTTGAGGGGACTTTTTTTGCACGTTGCCGGGACTTTTATAAGCTTTCTTCTGAGGTATGGATGGGGATATAAAACGCCGATGATGCTCCGTCGGGGGATATGGTAACGCCATGTTGAAAGGGATTTGTCGGTCAATTTAATGGTAGTGGTGATTGGTCTATTTTTCTCGGGGTAGTCTTGGGTCGTTGAGATCGAGAGTAGGTATGGTGAGAGTGGGTATTGCCGGCTAGTCAACTGCTACCGACGGCGGTTGCTCGTCCAGGGGAGATCTCGCCCCGGCGGCGGGCTTCCTCGCGGATGAGCTTGTCGACATGGGAAACAGCGTCGTTTGTAGTGACACCGGCGGTGAGGTAGCCGTCGGCGCCTTCAAGGTCCATCGGCGTGACGGGTCCAGGGCTGTCGAGCGGGTTCAAGCGGGGACTGGACGGGTTTGCGACGGGCCCTCGTGCCTGGCGAGCAGCGTTGGCGACGAGCTGTTGCTGGTAGAGATACATCTGGCGCTGGACTTCCGAGTACTGCTTTTGGTGGGTCCGTGGCGAGAGAGGCGGCTGCGGCGAGTTTGGTCCTGTTGCTGGCGTGCCTGCAGCGCTGGAGCCTTGAGATGAAGCAAAGTTGGCGGGGTGGAAGCGTGGGAGCGAAGGCAGCCGCATATTTCCAGCACTTCCGGACGACGACTGGCGGGCGTGCACTGCTGGTCGACGCCGAGCCTGCGATGGGATGGCGAGCGATTCCACGCCCATCCTGGGGGAGAGCGGCGAAGGCATGTTGCGTTCGGAGCGTGGTGACATGGGCCGACGGCGATGTTGGGAGCGGCCCGGAATATGAGTCGAGCGAGGCGAGGCCGGCTCAACTATGACGTGGTGGTGGGCCTGTTTGAAGATATCCGGAAACCGAAACGGCTTCACAAACACTTGGAACTTTGTAATTCACACTCGGCCGGAGTATGGAGTGGAAAAGAGTACCGCGTATGGTGCCAGCGCAGGTGCCAGACGGCACTAATATATCTAGCAGCGGGAGTCCTGGAATGCTCGGGATGATCGAAGGACGGCCTGAGGCGCGAGGTGACTGATAGGGAAGCGCAAACCGTTGATCTTCGGCTTGGAGCGCGCCGTCGTGCTACCGTCACTGGAGGATGCAAGGTGGTGGACCCTGTTTCCTATGCGCTGGGAAGCAACCGATGCCCGTTCCTGGGAGGGCAAGAGTCTTTGGCTATCGAGGTGTAACGTGTGGCTGCGGGATGGTGTGGATGGTGGAGAGTACGCGGCGTCAGCGGTTCCCTGCAGCTATGGCACCATAATCAAAGTAAAATAAGATGAGCAGGTCGACCAAGACGATTGGGGTTGCGAGGTTAGTGGGCGTGCGCCCGGGAGCCGTGGTCTTATAACGCGTGAGCGGAAGGGGAGGTACGAGGGGCCACCGCTTTACCGCCAGCGCGCCGCGACAATGAGGCCCGCCAAACCCGGCTGTGCCATCGTCATCTATTCGGTAGCCCTGGCGGAGGATCTGAGGGTCTAATTTGAGCCCTAGTGATGCACGTCGCCTAACATTCATTGTTCAGCCATGACGCACGAACATTCCTGAGTTGATGCCGAAGTTCCGCTCGCGATCCTCACGTGCCTGCCGGCGCTAACGACGTGCACATCTCGACAGCTGCACTTCGAGCGCTTTTGATGCCGCGGTAGGAGGAATTCGTGCTGAACGTACGCTCTACCCGAGAGTGAGGGCGCACGCTGCTTCGGAACATACCATGTGCCGCGGAATTTGCGCGTGGTAAGCTGCAGCGCGATCGCGATCCTTCTGGCGCCTTGCCTTTCACCACCGCTTGCCGAACAGCAGCGATCCCCACTCCACAACAGCCCGTAATCCGCTCACTATCTCCTTCTGTGCCACGCCTCCGGAATTACTCTGCATGAAAGCAATACATACATCGTGAGATCGCGCCCAATCTGAGTGTAACTCACGACCGACATCGCAACGCAGAGTTTTCATGATGCCCTGTCCTGCTCTGCCCTGGTCGCGCACGCAGATCGCGCATAGCAAGTCTCACGAAGCAAGCTTCAAGCCCTGGAAATTTCCGCAGTAGCAGGGTCGCATGATCACTTCGCAGCGTAACGCCATCGTCATGAAGTTCTCGTCAAAGACCCAGAGCTAGCGCTTAAGGAACGGGCCGGACCCCTCGAAACTCAACCAGATGCGCTGAACAAAGAACTTTCTCGCCGGATGCAAGGGACTGACGCAGGCAAGTGCCGACAAAGGCGATCTTGCAGCTTCAGAGCCGCCTGCAGACAACGTACGTCTGTCTGCTTCCGCTTCCGATGCGGGTAGGCGTGGAATAAAACGTGCGTACGGCGCTTACACGTTCACAATCAAAACACAAGAATTACGCACTGGCGCAAAACCCACATCCTGAAGGCGATCTCCCGCTGCCGCATGCGCATTCTGCTTCAGCCGCCGGAAACCTTCGAGTGCGGGAAGTGCGAAGGAGCGTTTCCAGCGGAGTGGTATCGGCTGTTCAAAAGGCAGGTGGGGATGCGCGAGATCGAGCATTTGCAAGCCGTGTGCTACACTACAAGATAGACTGGCAGATTATCACGCCAGACAGAGGAACTCCTCGCCCTAATCCCTCGCCCCAAGAACACCATGTCTCAGCTAGATTGTATGCACGGTACGGTCAAGGTTAGAGCCGCCGTGGGGAGGGGTAGCGCCACTGTGCTGGAATCGGATACGAAAGTTGTCTCGGCCAGGCGGTGAATTTTGGAGGACGTTTCTGTGAACCACATGCAGCCTCCGCAGCGACTGCGGGACGATCCGCTGTGTTGCTTTCTATACTCAATACTAGTGCACCCGTTTTCGGTATCCGGGCATCTCTGCATTATCTGGCACCAAGCTTCTCCAATGCACGAGGGCCCTGCTCCTCCCACTCCTGTTTTGATATCCACATATTCTCTTTGTCCGCCATCTGCATCTCGTTAGTGTTGCCAAATATTGAACCAATGCAAGACTTACAATGTTCGCGAGCACGGCACCGCCCAGGAAGACCATGTGTCGACGTCGTGGCGGGTCTTCGATACGGACTTTGAATTTCTGCAGCGTCTGCGTTAGCGGCATCCAAGCCGAATGGCTGCATACGTACGTTCAGCCGTTCCGGATTTCCACCGAGCACCTTAGTGAGCCACAGCTGCTTGAGTTCTTTCTCCAACCGGCTAGGCAGGCCCGGGTACATGCTGCTTCCACCACTTAGCACTATGGCCTTGTACAGACTGCTCCTGACGTCCACATCCGCAGCCTGAATTGTGTTGAATAGGAACTCGGCGATGCCTGGCTGTTCTACGTCGACAAGGTGGGGCTGGAACAGGCACTCGGGGGCCTCGAAGCGTTCGCTGCCTACGCGGATCACGCGACCATCGGGCAATGTGTATGACTCAACCAGGACCGTCGTGTCCTCGCTGAGGCGCTGGTCCAGCTCCAGATCGTACGAGACGTAACAGAGCTTTTCTTTGATTTGCCTCACCGTCTCAAAGTCGGCCGTTCTGTTGAGTGCGTATCCTCTACGTAGCAGCAGGGCGATCAGGTTCCGGGTAACGTCTCGGCCCGCCACGTCCAGACGCCGTGTGAGGTGGTTGAGCACGGTGCTCTCATAAACGGGGACAATGTGTGTGACACCGTCGCCGGAGTCGACCACAACTCCGGAAGATAGGCCCTGAGCGTACAGCGCGAGGACTGCTTGTATTGCCACGTACACGCCTCCAAACCCGTAGCGCTCAAACATGACCTCGCACATCTGTTCCCGGTTCTTGAGAGGATTCATTGGCGGTTCGGTGAGGAGGATCTTGCGGCCGGTCGGATCGATCTTCATCTTCTCGAATAGGGTGTAGTCCCAGAGGTGTTGCATGTCGTCCCATCGCTTCACAATACCGTTCTCCATCTGAACGGCGAGACAGCGTTAGCGCACATCACAACGGCGAAGGCGCTCTCAGCAGGTCCTGACCAACCACGTACAGGGTATGTGATCTGAAGCATCGAGCGCGCCGCCGCTGCCTCGTCTCCGCACATTATGTCCTTGACTACGATGTCTCCATCTCGCTCTTCGGATCGCAGGATCGGACGGCCGACTATCGAGGGGTACTGGTGGTCGGGGAAGTTCTGCGAGAATGCGATTAGATACAGACGTATCTCAGTACGTGGTTAGGAGGCAAAGTACCTGTCCTGCATAGCCCGCCTTGAGGAAGCCGGTTCCGCCGTCGAGCACTGTGAACGTCAGCGGGGTATTAGGGGTCCTGATGCTTCACGCACCAATTGGAACCTCGGCCATGTTGAAAGTAGAGAGTCAATGAGCAAGGAAATAGAAAAGAAGGTCGTGTCGTGGGCAGCCGGTCAGTTCGTGGAATCTGTGCCTAGCACGTCGTGGAGGGGCTGTGGTGAGGTTGGCGAGAGCTATGGGGGTCCGTGCACTCTTACAACTCAAACGGCAAGGACATGCTCTTGCGGTAGAGGAACATAATCCAGACCACGCTGAACTCTACCAGAGTTGTATAGAATTAATCAAGCTAACGTCTTTTAGGGGTGTGAGACTAATCAGGTCCCACCATGTGGACTACTTAGCTCCCAAGAATTACCTACCGCAAGTGTACGTACTCGATGCAGAGCTAAGTTTAAGAAGATTCTTTTGGGTGATTCCACGGCTGAGGAACAAGTACGAGGTGCTTTTATTCATATTGTCAATCTCGGGACATGACAGGACGCAATAGATGCACCCTTCCTGACTAAATATGATTACAAGAAGGTAGCAGAGTCTAACCGTAGGAACCGTGCTTTAACAAAACCACGAACAATCGTCCGGTTTCGGCCATTATAGACTGCTCTACGAATAGCAGTAAGAGGGTTGACCTGCAGCCGTGAGAATATCATATCATGGGCACCAGCGGAATCCGTGATCTCAACTTGACATTCGGAGGACTCATCTTGAGTGGCGACTCCTATGCGCCAAAAGAATGAAAACGTGCCTCCTTCTGCAATTCTGGGAAGAAAAAATTGGGCAAATTTCCAAATTGAAGCCCGAAGCTACGATTTCGATGGTCACTCAACCCAGGAAGGCGCGCCCGCCCGGCTTCAGTGCTCGCGCCTTCCTCTGAAATTTAAGCGAGCTTGGCCCACCTGCATTTTAGCACCGCTCTGCGACCACGAACTTTTCTCCGCAGCCAACTTCGACAACGAGACTCGGAATCAGCGTCGGTCAAGATGCCTTTCGTAAGTCCACCCTGAATAACTCAGTCGGCGCTTCTTGCGAAGTCGCCATGCCCCCACCATAACTTCACGGCAGCCGCCTCGATCTTGCGTCGGGTGGTGCGCCTGTGATGCCCTCGACGAGGAACCCCGCTTGACGGAGAGTTGGTGGAGTCTATGCAAGCTGCTTCGAATGCGGGTTCGAAGCGTCAATTGCTGACTCTGGATTGTGCAGTCCAAACTCCAAAAGAACGACGCGTACTTCTCGTAAGCATCTCCCATTTCCTCGACGCTTGGTGTGCATAACTAACTTGGCCCCAGGCGGTACCAAGTCAAGTACAAGCGCCGCCGACAGGGCAAGACCGACTACTATGCCCGCAAGCGCTTGACTACCCAGGCTAAGAACAAGTACAATGCGCCCAAGTACCGCCTCGTCGTCCGCTTCACCAACCGCGACATCATCGCTCAGATCGTCAGCTCTGAGATCGGCGGCGACAAGGTTTTCATGGCCGCGTACGCCCATGAGCTGAAGCCCTACGGCGTCACTGTATGTGCCCTTGATCCTCACTACTTGGAAGTATCTAATTCCCGCAGCACGGTCTTACCAACTGGGCCGCCGCCTACTGCACCGGTCTCCTCCTCGCCCGCCGCGCGCTGAAGAAGCTGGAGCTCGACGAGGCCTTCACCGGCGTTGAGGAGGCTGATGGCGAGTTCACCCTGACCGAGGCCGCCGAGGTCGATGGTGAGGAGCGCCGCCCGTTCAAGGTCTTCTTGGATGTCGGTCTCACCCGCACCTCTACTGGTGCTCGTGTTTTCGGCGCCATGAAGGGTGCTTCCGACGGCGGTCTCTTTGTCCCGCACTCCGAGAACCGCTTCCCCGGCTACGACATGGAGTCCAAGGAGCTCGACGCCGAGACCCTCCGCAAATACATCTTCGGCGGCCACGTCGCTGAATACATGGAGACGCTCGCCGACGACGATGAAGAGCGCTACAAGTCCCAGTTTAGCGGCTACGTCGATGATGACATCGAGGCTGATGGTCTCGAGGAGCTCTACGCCGAGGCGCACAAGGCCATCCGCGAGGACCCGTGGAAGAAGGAGGAGAGCGAGGGACCCAAGAAGACCAAGGAGGAATGGAAGAAGGAGTCGCTCAAGTACAGGACGCCCAAGCTCACCAAGGAGGAGAAGGAGAAGCGCGTCCAGGAGAAGATCAAGGAGCTCATGGCATAAGCTGCCTAGTCTCTTCTCTAGACTAGATCATGACAAAAGTGGGACATACGGCGTCCGGGGATGCATGAGGATGGGTTTCCGTACCTGGCCGGATACTGTAATAGCGCTAGCCTTCGATATGTGGCAATGCTACAGATGCATCATGTCACTTGTCCTTGCGTTGTATGTGCTGCAAATTTGTGAATGGCTGAAATTCCCATGTGACTTCCCACGTTCACAGCTGGGAACGGCTGGTGACAGCGCCACATTCCCACATTCGCTACGGTCTCGCCGTTTCGATCAGCGTAGTCGGCCTTTGCCACGGCAGCCACCTCTGCGCTGGTCGGGCGGCTTCAGCCAGACTCGGACACCGACTTTTGGCAGCTTCATTCAGCCGCGCGAGTGGTCGGAGCAGAAAGTGAACGGCCGCTAGCGCTGTGCAGAGCGAAGGTAATGAAGGTGTCATATCGCGGAGATGGACGTGCTTTTCGATGGTGGATGCGGTGGAGGAGCCGAAAGGCATCCCGGTCTGTCGTCATAGCCGTGCGGACCTCGATGCAGGAGCCCGCGCGCAATCACTCCCAACGCCCATTCTCGCAGCACTGAAGTGAATATCCCGCAATGCGAGGGTGAGTTTCCACCTGAATCAGCAACCGGAAACCTGGGGTGTCTTGTCGTTGTTTAAGCACAATCGCTCGTGGCGGCAATCCCAATCAGCGTGCGGCTAACTTCAACCCCGCTGACAATTCCTCTCCACTTCTTTACTCGGCTACCAACCTCGACGATTACGGATGGCGAGCCTTATTATATATCGGCAGCGATAACACCCCCGACGCACTCTGGAATGTCGTCGCCCGTCATGGAGGATATCCACGGCGTCGACGTCTCGTGGCTGCATCACTCCACCCGAGGTGAGCGCACGCCTGTCGCTCCACACTTCTCGGAACGGCGGAAAGGCAGTACGGGCGCGTTCCATGCTAACTCTTATCTTACCACAGATCATCACCATCGCCAGCAGGCTCCGTCATCGCCAGGTCTCGCAAGAGACGCCCGTCCGCGCACGTCTTCGCACGGCGGCCTCCCATACACGGAGCGCAAGACTCCAGAGCCTGAGCCCACTCCTCCATCCGCGCCCGCGCCCGCGCCCGCACCCGCCGTTCAGAACCCCTCTCTACCGTCTCCCGTACCTCCTTCGCCGACGTCTGCGCAAAGAATACCGAGTAAACGGCCCACTCTGCTAGGCCGCGCGAGCTTCGACAAGCCCGGTAGCGTGACGCCGCCCGATTTCAAGACCAGCTCGCGCAAGAACTCATGGATATCCAGCATCAGCTCCAAGTTCTCTTCGCAGAATTCCCCGGCTCAGACTACACATGCGCAGGCTCAGGGATCGCCCGCGCCAGCCTACGGCACGCATGGAGCTATGTCACAAGCCAACGGCGCCCTAAACGGACTGCAGGCCGCTGTGAACGGCACGCACACGGGCCATGAGCCATACGTTCCTCAACAACCCAAGGGCTCCTTTATTGGCAATGCGCTGCGACGCTTGTCTTCCGGGACCCAGGTGGGCACCCTGGGGAAAGTGGCCCCGAACGGAGGTGTTTGCCCCAGGAAGGTCTTGAATGTCGACCCAAACCGGAACAGATGCCTCGTTCCGGAGCTTAATGCGAACAAGCTGCGCCGCGTGGCGTTTTGCGTGGATGTTGAGATCGCAGGTGGGCCGAGATACAACGACGATACCGATGCCGAAGAGAGAAAAAAGAAGAGAAAAGAAAGGAAACTGAAAGAACGAGGGGAGGGCGAGGCGCTCAAACACCCTGAATCTGTTGCTCAGGAGAAGGACAAGGAAGGTACCGTCAGTGTTTGCGCGGCCCAGGAAGTGGTGGGCAACGAGGAAGCACCCAACCCAGAGGGGACCGTTGTAGAGGAGGAAAAGAAGGAGACGAGCAGGAAAAAGGAGAAAAAGAAGCGGTCCGAAGCCGAGCGCAAAGAACGAAAGGAAAAGAAACGACGCAAGGCTGAAGAGAATGGCTCCATTCCACTGGAACTGACTAGGGACGACGATGATGGAAGCGCCGACACGACCGTAGATACTTCTGAGAATAACATGCCGAAACACCAAGATCGGCCGACGACAGATCCCCTAAGAATCTACCGCAGATGCTGCCAGCTACGCGAGACGCCGATACTCAAGAGGATCAGCGACCAGCTTTCCGCCCCAGCAGCATGCGCACTTGTGACACCCGGCGTGGTCACCTGCTTGGATCTCACAGGGTCTAGGTTACAGCTTACCGACGTCGTAACGCTCTCGGACTGGCTAGCTATCGTCCCCGTCAAGAAGCTTTTCCTGGAAGATGCAGATCTCAATGACGAAAAGGTTCGCGTCTTACTAGCAGGCCTGCTTGCAGCCAAGGTACCCGAACCGCCAAGAAGACGGACCGCTAGCCCTGGCGGCGCAAAACAGTCATCTATCAAGGCTGATGAGCGTTCCGGAGTGGTGAAGAAGCTCGTCCTAAAGAACAATCCGAAAATCACTGCAGAGGGCTGGAGACACATCGCGCTCTTCATCTACATGTGCAAATCGCTGATAGCTCTTGACGTCTCGATGGTGCCCTTTCCGAAACCGTCGCAAGCACTGTCACCGCAAACCTCGAATACGTCCGATGGATCGACCAACGGTCATGAGAAGCCTCCTAGAGGAATTGCCGAAGTTTTCTCGAAATCCATCTCCGAGAGGCTCGGAGGCTCTAGGCTAGAGGAGCTTCTGTTGTCCGAGTGCAACCTCACTTCCACAAGCATACGAAAGATCATCGATGGCTGCGTCGTAAGCGGAGTTCAGCGACTGGGTCTTGCCGGCAACGATATAGATGACGAGGGACTGAGTCATGTCATCCATTACATTCGATCCGGGGTGTGTCAAGGGCTGGATCTAGGGGGCAACATTGTCCGCAACTCAATAGGACGGCTTGCCGAATGCTTCACGGCGGACTGCCCCTTGTGGGCGCTTAGCCTGGCGGACTGTGACCTTACTCCCGAATCCCTCAAGATCCTCTTTCCAGCCTTGATCACCCTTCCCACGTTCCGTTTTTTGGATCTTTCACACAACCGGGACCTGTTCTCCCATCAGACATCGCTCTGTCTCTTACGGAAATATATTCCGCAGTTCAAAGAGCTGAAGAGGATTCATCTTGCGGACGTTTCCCTAACTCCAGCGGAAGCCATCGGGATCGCAGAGATACTACCAGAATGTGCACATATCGCACATATCAACCTCCTGGAAAACCCTCAGATATCTGCTCTTGCTACAGCAACTGACGAAGAAGCCCAGGAAGAAGCTGCTGCCCTGTATGCCTCGCTTACCGTGGCTGCCAAAATATCTCGCACCCTGATCTGCATTGATATCGATGTTCCGACGCCTGAGAACAACGAAATTGTCAAAGCCCTCGCAAAACAGGTTGTGGCCTACTGTCTCAGGAACATGGAGAACTTCTCAGAAATCCCAGAGCTCAAGCCGGTACAAAGAGAAATCGAAATCCCTGATGTTCTTATGCACATCGTCGGGCATACCGATGACAGCACTGCAAATCACGACGACGACCCGCCAGCGCCGGACGAAGATTACATTGTGGGGGGCACAGGTGTTGCCAAAGCCCTGAGCTATTGTTTACGTCAGAAAGCTACCGATCTTCGCAGGCAGTCTTTTCCTGCAAGTGGCACGATGACTCCCAGGAGCCACAGAGGTGAAGATCTAGAGGAATTGAGTAGAGCTAAGACTATGTCCAAAACCCTACTAGAGAATGCTCGCAATATCAGGCAAAGATTGCAACCGGCATTGGTGAGAGAGGCTCGAGCAGGCAATGACATGGCACATCGTAAGTTTCTTTGCTCTTGTAAGCTGGCTGTCAGATCACTAATATCTACTAGGTCGACTACTCTTCTTGGACGAAACTCTACGGGGAATGATCCAAAGATTCGAAGACGAATATCCCGAGACACGTCTGCAAGCCACCGACGCTGCCTCTACGCACAGCTCAAACCCCAGCACCTCCCCTCCAGCATCAACCGTTCCCACCCTCTCGACAAGCATTACCGATACTGGGGCGCAAGACAGCGACGAAGATGAGCCAAAAGCGCTACGCTCACGCCACAATTCCGACGTCTCGCTCGCCTCGCGCGCACAGACCCTTGAAGAAGGACGTCTGCACCGTCTGGGTCACCGCGTGCGCACAGAACTGCTTAATCCATCCCGTCCTCCTTCGTCCAACTCGTCCCAGCCTTGGTTGTCTGGCACTAACGACGACGTTGACCTACCGCCGCATCTCCTGGCGTTGCGCGAATACTTTTATAAGTATAGCGGAGATGAGCTGAAGGAAATGACCGAGGGAGTCGGTTGGGAGAAGGCTTTCGACCACATTGTCGAGAACGCGGGTGAGTTAAAAAGGCTAGAAAGGGAGAACCCTTATGAATTTGCCAAATTCAGAGCAAGTCAGATCGCGGCGCTTAGAAATCGTAACCCGGAAGTCGTCTTTGACGAGAAGGAGAAGGCGGATGAATGCGCGGTAGAGGACTAAACCATCGAGGTCGATGTTGTCGTTTGGGCGGGAAGTCTGGTCACACATGTGTGGTCTTTGCTGCGTTTGAGCGATCGTTTTTTTT